>SKCR01026513.1:0-97081 GCA_019454045.1 Zanthoxylum bungeanum
TCAAATTTATGTGTTTATTTGAATTATCTTGCATGAACTGTATTAAGACTTGGCAATACCATTGTGTGAACCCGTCCATTATACTGGCATAAGTAATGGACCATTTCGAACCCAACAGTTTGAGGTCTTCCCTTGCGAGGGGTGAGTCCGGCCTTAAATCATTTACCAGTTCACACTGGGTGGCGACTCTTATATTCTCTGGTTTAGTCCCCTGCTGGCTACTCCGTACTCTCTATGGGCTGCGAGCCCAACAGTGTCATGGTCGCCGAGCATCATAGGCATAGCGGTAAATCCCGCTTCGCTCCTACAGATGGAGACTCCACTTGGGATAGAGAATCGGCCCCGAAAAATGCCTTGTAGTGTTCGTGGCTTTGGCTTTGGTTACCCAAGTCTCATATATTTTTTCATACCCTTTTTACCCCGATGGCGTCATGTATCGTTAAGTCACTTTCACTCAAGGCGGCGGATCGTTATGTGATGATGACTATCACTCATTGGCACATACCCTAAGGTATAAAAAGGCATGCTCATTGGTCGCTCGAACCCTTGAGTGGGGAGACCTATTTGTGAGCAACCCTTCACCGGCAAGAGCCTTATCCATACCCTTATAAGCCCACATATGAACCATAGTTATATGTCCTATAGAAGCTACCCATATTCTTGTGTTTGAGACCATTATCATTTGGATCCATTTGGACCTCTCGTCATAGGATACGAACTTGTTGGGCCATTTAAACTGGGACGAGTTTGTATCTTATGATGATTGGGCCAAAGGTTTTCAAAATAACGATGGGCCACCTCGTGTTTGGGCCCCATATCATTTGAAGTTATTTAGCCACCTTATCGCAAAAGTGTAAACTTGTTGGGCCTTTTTCAACTGGGACAAGTTCGCACCTTGCGATAATCTAACTGAACACTTTAAAATGATAATGGGCCAATTTGTATGAAAACCTTGATGAACTTAGAAGATCCAAACATGATCCGAATATGCCAAACACATGAGTCTGATATCCACACTGGCTTTCATCCAGGAAGGATACGCCTTGTTACGACATATTTGTATACTTTTAGGTATCTCCAAGTTTATCCCTACAACCGTGATTACCAAGGGCCCAATTCGTCATTTCTAGACAATGGCACGATCCTTATAATAGGCTTAGTCAATATTATAAATGGGCGGTCTTTGTCTGTTACTGATGAAAAGGGACTGAAGTAGCCAAGGTTCACCCCGTAGAATAGGAGAGAATGATTTTGTGTACCCACATTGGCGCACAAAATAAACCGTACCTAGGGAATAAATTGACTTACCACGAGTGTGAGAGGAATAAGGTCGAAAGGATATATGCTGTTTTGATAACCACATGCATCTAATGCATCGTATGCATACACGCATCATGCTAACTCTTTGTTTTAATAACCATCATAGATATCCGTTGGGTTAAAGAAGAAGGAAGACTTGTCAAGCAGAGTATGGCAAGCATGAATGCGTCAGGCAGTGAAGATTCTCGCATGGATCAATTGGAGTCCAACATCGCCAACATCACCGAGTAACTACAAGCTTTGACCAACGCTGTGGCCAGTATGGGCAGTACCTCACACAGTGGGAATAGAAAACAATGAGAATGTCAAGTGTGAGGTGCCCCCGAATGGGGTGAGCGAAGAAATCCCTGTTTTTTGATGATGACATGGCTGAGTATGTCGCGGAAGGGTAACCGGGTCTCAGGGAGAACTATAGAAACTCAGAGAACAAATTGTTAAGGATATGTCCTATACCCAACTTGTGGATGGGCTATATGTACATGTATTTGTAATATTTTCATTAATTAATAAAATGGCAATCTTTATTATACGTGTCTTACATAACTTATATGAATCATCAAACATTGTAATAAAGCCCTTGGAGTAATAAGATGATGGCTTCCATGCTTTATGAGAATTATTACTCTTAAACGTTACTAGTCATAGTTTTGTGAATAATTTGGGCGTTCACAAAGCGGAGAGACTAGCATGATGATATGATCCGCCATTAAGTGGGGTAGCCGATCTCATAGGCTACTAGCGGAGATCCGTCTGCTTGGTGTATCACATGGATGCATGAGTTGCTCGTGTCCATCGAACTGACCGCCGAAAGTTTTCACATGGAGTGTTTATCCCATATGTCTATGAGAACTTTCATGTATCGATTGTATGACTAGTCGTTAGACTTGAAGTCTTTACAATCTTATGTGTGGATCAAATAACTTTGACATTCTCCTTCCCGGTTCAAAAGATCCGGTTATAAGGGTATGATTGGGTCATTTGTTGAAACACATGAAATTTGTAAAGATACAACAGAGAACCGCCACCCTCTCGGATAATATTTTCTTATAAGAGTAGTATTCCAGTTCGCGGGTTGATATGTGTGATCAGTACTTGAGACTATGGCCGCAGCGGAAGAATCATGTGAGATTCTTGGGTTAGCACGATTCATGACACTATCAACATCATACCTTTGACTATATGGGTAGACATTATCCATATCCTAGGTCAAATAGTGGGGATATAGTGAGGCGAGGGACCGTATCATATTTAAATCGCATACAGAATGGGTATATGTATCTTTCCTTCTCATTTGGGGGCCTTGGCATGTCGCTAGATGTCAACCTTGGTCATTGAAATCGAACGACCATCTGATCGGAGGATGATTTATGTTCAATTAAATTATCATGATTCATTTCATGTCCAACTTGAGGGGAACCCAAAAGGTCACACATAACAAAGTCGAAATCATTGGTTAACAATGCACAGTACAAATTTAACAGCATATATGATTGCTGTAGGAATTGTTCATAAATGGTTCAATGTGTTTAATTATTGAGAAGATCATTTATGAGGTTCCATAGTGGCTTAGGGATTGGTGAATGACGATATGGGCACTTTGGGAATTGGAAAGAATAAATAAATAAATAAAACGTGAATAGTAAATATTTTTTATTTGTTATTTGTTTTGAATTCCAATTCGGCCCAAACTTATTAGGGTTTTATAATCTCATTAAAGCACTAAATTAAGATCCAATGGCTAAGATTAAATTAGCTTTTATCCCACATCGGATTCTTAATTAATTTTTTTGTCTTTGGAGCACCTATATAAACCCAATGAATTCTTTACAAATTTTTGCACCAAACCTTTCATATCATGGGTTTATATAAGTGAGCAACTCTAAAGTTTAAGAGTAAGCCACTGATTTTGAGGATCCTTAAGTCTAATTGACTAGAGGAACTTCGAGTTAAAAGTTTTGAGGTATTTGCCTAGGCTAGCACCAAGGGCAAAATATATGTGCACTCAAGACGTAGTCTTGCCATTGAGTTTTGGCTTTGGTGTGTGCATCTTTGGAGGCCACACACTTGGGTGGCTCTTTGGAACGTGGAAGAGCTTGTTGAGTTCGAGAAAAGCTTGTAGATTGGAGGGAGGACTGATGAGTCTTCGATTCAAGTAAGTCTTTTTCTTTCTTTATTTTAATTAGAGTTCTTATGATAGTTAGCATGTTTACGTTTATGTTCTTTGCATTTTTTGTGAGTTTTATGTTTAGAATATATAGTAACATGCCAAGGCTTGTAGAATAATCAAAACAAATGGGTCTTGGGTAAAAGGATAGCGGCATCATAATTTAATTTACTTAATTTTCCGCTGCGCACTCGCGACCGCTTCTCAACGGTGGTATCAGTGTGCCATTTTTGTTTTGATTAGTTCTCTCTCATTTGAACTCGAAATTGGTTGTGTAAAAGCTCGTTGGAAAGCTAACACCCTGAACTTACTTTTAGGTACAAGTTTTGCATGATTTGGTTAAGATTTGAATTGTGAAATTGCATTTAAATTTCATGCATCTGTAAAAAAACGTGAATAGTAAATTTATTTGATTAAAATAAAATGCAATATCATAATTAAATATTAATCAAAGTTATTTAATGCCTAAAATAATTCCAACATATTAAAACTCATATGCTTGATGATTCTATGTATGATTAGAATTGGCATGATTATTTTAGGGTGCAAGCATCTAGAGACTTTTGAAGGAAATACAGTGTGTATTGTTTATCCCTTAGCTAAGTAATTATTCTGTGATGAACTTAGAGATTTATTACCTCTAAGGCGAATAAATATAAATCACTTGTTTATAATAAAAGACATTACAAAAGATACAAGTGGGGTGGGACCAAGGCGTTAATAAAACTTTCCAAACTAAAGTTAATTTAACCAAAGGTATTACTAGAGTTAGATAATGATTTGGTGTCTTCCTTCACTCACTACCTTTTTATAGCCAAAAGGAAAATCTGTGAAGACATCTAGATAATCATTTACTCAAAGCTTACCTTAAAGCATATTTAAAGTGTTGGACTAATTTGGAGGATCTATTGTTTATTTATGTCACCAAGGCAATAAGAGCCTAATAGGTAAGGGTATTTAAGAGAGTTCGCTCCACCCTCCCTCTGGGCAATTTTCAATGGAGGAATCCATTTGACAGTTATTCACTTAAACTCGCTAAAATCATAAATAATAATTTAATTCTAAAATTTGCCTCCCATTGTAAAATATACACCCAAAGGGCTTAAACCGTATTGATAGAACTAAGCTTTACCATACTGACCAATACCAATTTGTCCCTAAATTGTACTATTGACAATGGTTTGACTTTTTTAAGTCATAAGACTCAGCAACCCTTAGGCGTGGTCTTATAACTTAGTGGCAAAGATTGGGTGTCCACAAGGACTAGTATAAGCTATGGCATGTTTGATTGCCCAACCCAATGATCAAGGAATTGTGATTTATATCATAAATTGGTTGGGAACCTACCTAATTATCGTATTTTATAACGATCGGCCCTAGTCGGAGTTGTGAAATGATGATAATGGGATCCTTGCCCATAAGAAATCCATCATATTGGGGTTGATACGATTTGCTTAAAATTTTAAAATAATTGACTGGGAGCAACTTCATAATATTAAAAACATATTCCTAATTTTAACATTCTCTCTTAACAGGTGTGTTAAAATATTTCACAAACATTCAAATGGAAAACAGAATATCACTTCGTTCCATCCTTGATTAGCATAAGCTCAAAGGGGACAACTACAATAACTGGTTTAGAAACCTTAAAATTGTCTTACGATAAGAAAAGATTTTCTATGTTATTGAAAGACCATTTCCCCCTGAACCCGTAGAAGAAGCTGACCAAAATACATTTGATGCTTGGAAGAAACACGTCGATGATGATGAGCAAGCAGTTTGCATAATGCTTGGCTCTATGTCGGATGAACTTCAGAAAGCTCACGAAGATATAGATGCTCAAACCATCATCTTTCACTTGAAGGAGATGTATGCAACTTCCGTTCATACCGTGAGATTCCAAGTGTCATGTGCCTTATTCCAAACAAGGTATAAGGAATAATCTGTTAGACTATGATGCGATGACTTTTGAAGAACAGTTGCCTCATCAGTTTAAGATGCCTGACATGGCCAAGTTCAACGGGAATAGAGATCCAATGGTCCATCTCCGACAATATGTTTCAGTGATGAGTTCAGTGGGTTTGTTGAAGCGTCAGGTACCGAAGATGTTTTGGATGTCACTGGAAAGGGCGCCCGTAGTATGGTATCATGGCCTGAAGAGAAAGATCAAGGATTACTGGAGGGCATTGGCTGAGGCCATTCTGAACCAATATATCACGGACCTGGAGATAGACTTGTCACTCTGTGACCTAGAGAACACTAAGCAAAAGCCAAAAGAGACCTTCAAAGATTATATGGATCGCTGGAGAAGCCAACTCTTGAAAATGCAGACACGGCCCTCGGAGAAGGACCAGGCCAAGATGATCATTAAGGGCACCGAGCCCTCCATTTATAACAAGCCGAGGAGGATGACCTCTATGATTAGTAACTTTCGACAGCTAAGAGAAACTGTCATGGATATCGAGGAAGAGGAAGCCGAGAACAGAAAGTTTTATGGCCAGAATAGAAGGACCATCGAGGGCCCTTTAGGGATCAAGCCCGCTCCTGCTGAGGTCGCTGCCATCAGAAATAGGCGATTCTCCAATCTGGGTAGACCTTTGTCAAATGTGTTTGAAAAGCTGAAGAAGCAAGGACTCGAGAAACCCTTAGAACCTAGACCACTTCCAAACTTGTGCCATCCACTTCAACCTAAACCTATACTGTCACTACCATCAGCAAAAAGGCCACGACACTGACAACTACGCCCGCCTCAGGCATGAAATCCAAGACCTCATTGACACCAATAAAATACCCGACCCGGAAAAGAACAACCCAACACACACAGAAACCCTCCACCCAACTACCAATCTGTTCCACCACCCACCTACATGATCAATTTCGGCCTACCTGAAAGCTTTGTCCTCCAAAATCTCGACCACCAAGACTTTTGCATGGGGATATGGGATAACAATAGTGAAGATGAAACATAACAGAGAATAGATTTTTGGGAGAACTTCTCGAGCAGTGACAAAGAGGAGGTAAAAGGGATGACTTGTAGTAGACGTTTTTATAGTGATGTAATAGAGAAAGGCAAAGAAGTGCTAACAGAAGGTCGAGAGGTGACAGAGAATACAAATAACACCAAAGGGAATATTGTGTTGCATCAATTGAAGAAAACACAGGCACAAGCGAGTATATGGGAATTATTATACGCCTCTCAGGAGCACATGCGTGCCATGGTTGAAGCTCTGAGCAAGATAATAGTACCTGAAGATGTAAACCCGACAATGTTCGTAGGGTCGGTATAGAAAGAGAGTAGGCAGATTATAACATTCTCCGAAGAAGAGCTTCTGATGGAAGTGAGGAATCACAATAAGCCGCTATTCATAAAAGCAGAAATGAAAGGCAAGAAGACATATTGTGTGATGGTGGATGTTGGCTCATCTATCAATGTGTGCCCTTTGAAGATTCTGTCAAGGTTGGGTATGCGGACAACAACTTTAAGCCCCTTCAGCATGACTATCAAAGCATAAGACGATAGCAAACAGGGAGTCGAAGGTACTTTCGTCACAGTAATCAAAATGGGCCCAATAGAAGATGAGGTGGAGTTCACAATGCTTGATATCCCAGCTACATTTGCTCAATTGTTAGGGAGGCCATGGTTTCACAAACTTGGGGGTGTGCCATCCACTTTGCACCAGGTTATTAAGTTCCCACATGAAGGGGAAGTCGTCACCATCAGGGCTGAAGTAGACAATGATGTGGCTGCTTTAGACATACAACCTCTCACAAGGTTCCAAGTGGCAGCAAACTTTGAAGAATGGGTGGACCCTAAAGTGGCCAGGATCATAGAGAAAATGAAATACGAACCGGGCACATGAGAAGCACTTCCAGATTTCAAGGGACAAACCACTAAGAGAGGATTGGGGTATAAATCCGATGGGAATGAGCCGAAGGCCAAGAAGAAATGGATGAAGCTGATGGAATACTTTGTGAAAGCCACAGGATATCAAGGAGAACCTGAACCGGTGGAAGTCAGTGGGATCATAGTTTAAGGATTCGAGATCTTCAAGTATGTGATGGGCAAGGAACCACAGGCAGAAGGAGTTGTAAAAGAAGAAGATAAATGGGAAGAAGAACTACTGCAGTTGGAGAATATGACGCCCGAGGAAAGCAAGAAGACAGAAGAATATCAGGCTGCAGATTATGAAGATGTTTATTTTTCTGATTTATTTGATCATAATCCTGCATTTATTAATAATAAAGACATTTATTTTGCTTATCTGTTCGAGTATTTTCCGGTTAGTTTGCATCATAACATGCATGACATGAGCATATTTGACATTAACTCAAAAAAGACAAATGCATTTAATCTTGGTACATGTGAAAACCCCAAGGAAATTTTAATTACAAGTGAGGTTACCTCTGATGAGTGGAAAGAACTAGAGAG
Source organism: Zanthoxylum bungeanum (assembly GCA_019454045.1). NCBI lineage: Eukaryota > Viridiplantae > Streptophyta > Magnoliopsida > Sapindales > Rutaceae > Zanthoxylum > Zanthoxylum bungeanum. The sequence goes on from SKCR01026513.1 coordinate 7,914, forward strand.
AATATTAATAAAATATGCAAAAGTATTCGTCTGGTCCTATGAAGACATGCCTGGAGTCGACATGGGTATTGCCCAGCATACGATACTAACTTATCCGAACATGAGACCATCAAAACAGAAGCTCCGAAGAATGAGGCCAGAATGGGCCGAAAAGGTTAGGGAATAAGTCTTGAAGCAGATAGATGTGGGGTTCTTAGTGGTGGTGAAGTACCCCAAGTGGTTAGCGAACATTGTACCGGTACCGAAGAAGGATGGAAAGCTCAGAATATGTATGGATTATAGGGACCTCAACAAAGATTGCCCAAATGATGATTTTTCCTTACCTCATATAGACGTGTTGGTTGATAGCGCAACTTTATCTGCTATGTACTCATTCGCGGATGGATTCTCAGGATATAATCAAGTCCTCTTGGCCGAAGAAGACAATGATAAGACTGTCTTCGTCATTGAGTGAGGTACATATTGTTACAAGGTGATGCCATTTGGGCTTAAGAATGCGGGAGCCACTTATCAACGAATGGCCACTATATTATTCCACGACTTGATGCATAAGAAGATTGAGGTATAAGTGGATGACTTGATGGTTAAGTCAGAGATGAGGGCCAGATATATAGAAGCACTGGAGAAAATCCTTCAAAGAGTCGACAAGTACAACCTCCAACTAAATACCAAGAAGTGAGTGTTTGGGGTAACATCAGGAAAGTTGTTGGGACATTCGGTAGGAATGGGAGGAATAGAAGTTGACCCTGAAAAGATTAAGTCAATTACCGATATGCCCACACCGAAGACAGAAAAGGAAGTTAGAGCTTTTCTCAGGAAAATCCAGTATATCAGTCGATTAATTGCCAAGCTAACGTTAGTATGTGAGCCCATCTTCAAGTTATTGAGGAAGGACTAGCCTGTGGAGTGGAATGGGCAATATCAGGAAGCTTTTGACAAAATCAAAGAATACTTGGTTAAACCGCCCGTCTTGAGACCCCCAAGGCCGGACAAACCCTTGGTGTTGTATTTGGCCATAGAACCCGAAGCACTAGGGCGATGGTGGTACAAGCAGATGAGACATGGGTGGAACATACAGTCTACTACCTCAGTAAGAAGATGCTTCCGTATGAAGCCCGCTATCAAGAAGTGGAAAAGATAAGTTTGGCGGTGATATGGGCCTCCCAATGTTGGGTTCCTAGAACATGCCAAGGAACTTCTAACATGTAATGACGTGTGACTAATCAAAAAGTTACGGAAAAACTTACATTGATCAGATTCGTTGGATATGGAAAGTTCAAAACTTTTGATGAAGAAGAAGAGCTCCAAGCCTTTTCTTTGTTTTCCAAACTCTAGGGAGTAGTTTCCCTATCACCTTGTATGACTCATTGAATGTGCTAGCAAGAATAAAATTTGCAACAAATTTTCCAAGGGAGGAAGAGATGCAATCGGAACTTGAGGGGAGATGAGAGAGCTTTTAATGTTTTTGTGTATATTATTTTCCAAAAGTCAATTACAATTTACCAAAATCAAATTTTGGTATATGTCATTCAAATGATAAAATGTGTTTTTACAAGTTATCAACCAAAGCACCACCAACTTCTTATCACCAAAAAGTAAATAAGTTGACAAATTATTTGAGTTGGTAGGCCCCACTTTAAAATTCAAAATTCGAGTGGGCCCGCTTAACACACTTCGGGCTCGAGTTCGTTTAATTCCGAATTAACAAATTTTCCGTTGCGACATAATTAAATCCAATTTAATTAAATAATTATGCCTAGCAAAATTATTATTAAAGTCGCTTACGAATTAATTCTAAATTAATTCGTTTGCCCGAATTAAAATCCAATTTTAATTCCTCTTTGAAATCTAATTTCAATTAATATATCGAATATATTATTTAATTGATTAATTCAAAATTAATCGTTCTCTCTGTTCTAATCGAATTTTGTCCTAGATAAATTCTTGCTGTAATTAATCCTAGATTAATTTTCTCTCTTATAATTAATCCCAGATTAATTCTGTTTGAGTCAAACGTCCCATGTGATTCCTGGATATGTTTGCAGTAAATTCGGTCATCGGACTATTCGAACATGTGCGTACCCGGTACCATGTTCTTACTGATTTACAAGACATGGTTGGCTTCTAGCAAAGCATCGTGCCTACCCAATTCTCCAGAAATATTCTTTTAGGGAATACATAATCTATATGAGGTGTAGTATACTAAGTATTGCGTATTTCGATCCAGTATCTGATGTCACATGCTAGGCCTGGGGCTGGAATTGTGTATGTCTCGTACGAAGCATATATCAGATCACTAACAACTACTCTCTTTAATCGGATAATCATGACCTTGTCATATTATCCCGATAGTTGCAACATATTAGAGTACCAGTTCTGTATCCCTACGTGATCATCATCTTCATATGACTCAAGAGACACTTCCTTCTTGACATCACATCTAATACACTACGATTCTCAATAAACCCAGAAGAGGCGTACACAGAACCTGTTAAAGCCCCGGACGACCAAAACCAAAGCGTATTGATTGTCGCAAGTATTAGCGATGCAAGTCTCAAGTTAAGACCAAATACACCTACCCTGATTCGGATTCCCATAGACACATAGTCATATTACCAATGGGATTCCGATGGGTCTATCCAGAGTGAAGCTATCCCCGTACCATCGGTAAAGAGAACCTCTTATTACACATGCATGAGTATCCAATACCCAAATATATGAGAACTATGTTGTTACGTTTCTATAACGCGCACAAGTGTAATACTAGCCTATTCCGCATTATCGATGTCCAGTCTCGATTTTACTACGACTATGGTTATATTTAATGATTAAACCTTTCGTGGATTGATACTGTCTCTTATCTTATTAATCCATAACTAATCATAAAGACTTTTATCATTTATATATTCAAGTAATCTAATTACAAAATGATAAAATAGCAATTTCTTTTGTCACATAGTTAATTTCTACAAAAACCACAATGTCTTTTACAAATAGTGATGCTATGGGTCATAATTGTCCAACAATCTCCCACTTGGCCTATAACCAATCACTCAAGTATCTAACATCTTAACTATGTACATGTCGCTCAAACTTTTGCTGAGAAATAGCCTTCGTCAGCGGATCTGCAATGTTGTCATCTGATGCGACCTTCTCATTCTTCATATCGCCACGATGTATTATCTCACGAATCAGATGGAAACGTCGAAGTACATGCTTGGAACATTGATGAGACCGCGGTTCCTTAGCCAGCGTTATAGCCCCGTTATTGTCACAATACAAAGGAACGGGCTCAGCTGCTAACGGAACTACTCCTAATCCAATTAGGAATTTATAGATCCAAACTACCTATTTTGCTTCCTCAGCTGCAGCGATATATTCTGCTTCTATTGTTGAATCGGCAACAGTCTCTTGCTTGGAAGATTTCCAGCTCACTACTCTGTTATTCAAACAAAATATGTACCCGGATTGCGACTTTGTTGTCATCTTTATCGGTTTGTAAACTTGCATCGGTAAACCCAGTTACCTTAAGTTCTCCATCTCCATAGACTAAGAAAGCATCCTTAGTTTGTCTAAGATACTTAAGGATGTTTTTAACCGCAACCCAGTGACCATCACCTAGATCGGCCTGATAGCAACTACACATGCTCAAAGCATACGAGACATCAGGTCGCGTACATATCATGGCATACATGACCGATTCGACTACAGAAGCGAACGAGATCCGACTTATGTTGTCTCTCTCATCTTGCGTTTTAGGACACATGTCCTTAGATAGAGAGACGCCATGTGACACTGGCAAGAGTCCCCTCTTAGACTGATCCATGTTGAATCTCTTTAACACTTTGTCAATATACGAGCTCTGGGAGAGTCCAAGCATCTTTCTAGATCTATCCCGGTAGATCCTTATTCCCAGAATAAAAGCTGCTTCTTCCAGATCTTTCATGGAGAATTTTAATATAAGTCAAGCTTTCACCGATTGTAGCATGGGAATGTCATTGCCGATAAGCAATACATCATCTACGTAAAGGAAAATGAATGTCAGTGTGCTCCCACTAACCTTCTTATATACACAAGGATCATCCTCATTTTGAACGAAATCATATTCTTTTATGATCTCATCAAAATGTTTGTTCCAAGAACGTGGTTCTTGCTTCAATCCATAAATGGATCGATTTAACTTGCAAACCTTGTTTGCATGTTTTGGTATGACAAAATCGTCAGACTGTTGCATATAAACATCCTCCAAAAGGTTTCAGTTAAGGAAAGCGGTTTGACGTCCATCTACCATATTTCATAATCGAAATATGCAGCAATAGCAAGCATTATCTGAATGGATTTAATCATGGCAACAGGTGAAAAAGTTTCATCTTAATCGACACCATATCGTTGACGATACCCTTTCGCTACAAGCCTAGCTTTGTACGTTTGTATGTTGCCTTCCATGTCCGTCTTCTTCTTGAAGACCCATTTACAACCAATAGGCTTTACGCCTTCTGGTGCATCAACCAGTGTCCAAACTTGGTTGGTATGCATGGAATCCATTTCGGACTTCATGGCATCTTGCCATAATGCGGATTCGATACCTTGTATCGCTTCCTCATACGTAGCCGGCTCATTATCCTCAATAAGATTAATATCTACGTGAGGTGAGATCAGAAACCCATACCTCTCATGTTATTTTCTGACTCTCTCTGATTTACGCGGTTCTTGTGTATTAGAAGATTATGGTACAGTCTCATCCCTGATGAACTGTTCGTGTTCCGTTTGAGAGTCGGTGCCAGGAACAGTATCACTCCAATTTTCATCGAGTTCTACTTTCCTCCCACTTACCACTGTATTTAGGAATTCCTTCTCAAGGAAAACCGCATGTAGAGCAACAAATACCTTATTCTCTTATGGGTGGTAGAAGTAATATCTTTTGGTTTCCCTAGGATAACCTACAAATAGGCACTTATCCGATTTGGGTTCAAGTTTGGTACCATCCAAACGTTTAACGTATGCCCAGCATCCCCAAATCTTCAGGAATGAGAAACCCAGTTTCTTTCCTATCCATATTTCTTATGGAGTTTGTTGTGCAGACTTTGATGGAACCTTATTCAAAATAAGTATTGCATTGTTCAATGCAAATCCCCGGAAGGAATTTGGTAGCTCAGTGCGACTCATCATATACCTTACCATGTCTAAAAAGTTCGATTTCTCCATTCGGACACACCGTTTAATTGAGGTGTTCCAAAAGGAGTCCACTATGAAAGAATACCATACTCTTTCAAGTAATCAAGAAACTCATTGCTCAAGTATTCTCCACCACGGTCCGACCGTAATATTTTAATACTTTTCCCGATCTGTTTTTCTACTTCGTGTCGAAACTCTTTGAATTTTTCAAAGGTTTTTGACTTGTGTCTCATAAGATACACATAACCATAACGTGATGCATCATCCGTAAAGGTGACAAAGTATTCATATCCACCTCTAGCCTGGCTAGAAATGGGCCCGCATACGTCACTATGAACGAGGGCTAACAGTTCGGTGGCACATGCACCTTTACCGCTAAAAGGTGTTTTAGGCATTTTGCCTAATAAACAAGATTCGTAGATGTCATATGAATTTGGATCAAATCCGTCCAAGTATCCACTCTTCGAAAGTGTGGATATACGAGTCTTGTTAATATGTCCCAGACGACAATACCACATATAAGTTTCTTCTTTTTTACTTAATTTAAGCCTTTTGTTTGTCATGTTATATGGTTGAGATTGATTTATATTCAAAATATAAAGACCATTATTAACATCAGCACTACATATCTCAAAATCATTTTATAAACAAAACACCCTGTGTTTCTGAATACAAAAGTATACCCACATTGGGTTAAACAAGATACAGATATAATGTTTCTAGTCAAACTAGGTACATAATAGCAGTTTGATAAATTAAGTACATGCCCCGATTGCAGTTCCAAAATGTAGGTCCCAACATCCAAAACGGCGACACTAGTCCCATTTCCAACTCGGAGGTCGATCTCTCCTGAAGCCAGTCTCCTAATAATCTACAGATCCTGCACATCAGTACATATATGAGTGCCACAACCAGAATCAAAAATTCAATTTTTAAAACTAGAAGTAGACATGTTTATTTCAATAACAAACATACCTGAAGCCGGAGCCTTGCCCGCCTTCAATTCCTTCATGTGCACCTTGTACTCACAGTAGTCACGCTTCCAGTGACCCTGTTTACCACACTGCAGGCAGACATCTTGGGAATTTCCTTTGCCTTCCCAGAAGACTTTGATGATTTGCCTTGCCTTTTCTCTTATTCTTCTTCTTCACACCTTCAGTAGCCTTCGGCCAAGCCTTGGCATTCTGAGATGTCGAAGCGAAGTGTACCTCGCACTTTTTCCCTTCAAAAGCTCTTTTTCTGCCTCTTTAAGCATTGCCATTAACTCTCCAAGAGTATTTTCTTGGTTCATCATATTGTAGTTCATGATGAACCCGCCTCAGTTGTCAGGCAGAGATTGTAAGATCAAATCTATAGAAGTCTCAGCCTCGAAGACTATGCCCAGCTGTCCCAGTTGTTCGATGTCAGCAATCATCTGCGACACATGGTGCTCGATAGATTTACCCTCTGACATACAAGAGAGAAAGAGCTTCTTCTGTAATTCGTACCTCTGCGATCTAAGGTTAGATCGGTGAAGGTCCATCAATTTCAACATCATTTCATAGGGATCCAATCACTTGTTTTGACGACGAAATTGTGGGGTCATTGCAGCAAGCATGACGGATTGAGCAGTTGAGTTGTCATCGCTATGAGTCTTCCAAAGCTCAAGCTCAAGCGGCCGCTCAATTTTGGGCTTAGGCCCAAGAGGTCTCTCTATCGTATAGAGCAATCTCTCAGCCCCCAGGACAATCCTGAGGTTCATATCCCAGTCAGGAAAGTTCGCACCATTAAAGATATTTTCGCCCATGATAATGTCTCAAACGTTGATATTTTCGGCCATCTTAATTGCAATAGTCTAACTATTCAATTAACGATTTTGGGAACAGTCCAACTGTTACAAGAAAAATAATAAAATATTAGTCCAACTAATATAAATATATTAAATGACGAAAATAATTTGAAATCGCTTATTTGGCAAGTATTTGAACGAAATTGCAAATTCAATACTGGCCTCCCACTATTTTTCGGCGAGCCTCTAACTCTCTGTTGAGTACTCGGGAAACCTAGTTTCCTAGTGGGCTAAGATCCCGTTAAATAACACACAACCTTGACTTTGGCCAACAAGTTGTATGATATTTAACTAGGTAGATCTCTAAGATCAATTAGATCCCATCCAATTCCTAGATCCGGTAAGTGGACATCCAAGTCTGAAACATATATACAATATATATGTCAATATATCAAATATATTTCCTAACCTTTTCCTCTGAATCAACTAAGCCTTGGCTTTGGCACAACAAGCTTAATGATTCCAATTAAGCAGGACCAATTGACAATGAGAAAACTTCGTAATCCATGTCGATGAACAAGAAGTGACCTTGACTTTGCCCAACAAGTCACAACTGCCCAAGACATGCGATATAGAACAAAGCTTTCGTAGTTCAAACACATCCGCGATGGACATTGATCTTGAGTTTGGCCAACAAACCAATGCCAATCTTGGATCTTGAAAGAGAACCACTCAATGGAAGGAAAACGCTTAATATTGATTGAGGGTTTTTCACGTAAATTGTGTAGGTCTCTAAGACATTCCCAAGATCATATAAAGCAATGAAATCATGTGAATACGAAAGTAAAGTATGGTGGAATCATACTTACAAAGAACGGATGTTGGATGCGTTGAACAAAAAAAATTTACCTCCTCCTAGTTTCGGCCAAGGTCCGCTTTGAAGTTGAAATCCAAGCTCCAAGCTTTGATCTGATTCCAAGCTCAAGGGATAAGTTTCCCTAACACCTTGATATGATTCCTTGAATATGCTAGCAAGAAAGAAAGAAAAACAATTTTCCTTTCCTTGTTAAAAAGCTCACGGCAATGAGCTAAAAAAGAGAGAGAGAGTTTTCAATTTTCTTTTGATTTTGTTTTCTAAAAACCTAATCCAAAAATCCTTCACACTTTTGTTATATTCTTTTCCAAAAAGCATAAAGAAAAATGGAGGGAAAAATTGCATTCAATGCCTCCATCTACTCCCATCATAAATAGTGACTGGTTGTCAATCACAAAAATGTGACATGACTTCCATCAGTAAAGTGACAGGCGATGTGACTTGCGATGTGACTTGTGGGCCCCACTTTAATTTAAAATGCGAGTGGGCCCGTAAACACATTTCGGGCTCGGGTTTGTTAATTCCGAATTAACGAATTTTCCTTGCGATGTAATTAAATCAAATTTAATTAAATAATTATGCCTAGCAAAAATACTATTCACGTCGAAATCTAATTTCGTTTAATATATCGAATATATTATTTTATCGATTAATTCCAAATTAATCGTTCTCTCTCTTCAAATAGTATTTTATCCCAGATAAAATCTCTCCGCAATTAATCCTAGATTAATTATTGTAGGCACTGCATTTTTGCATGTGAGTCCCTATGATGAGTCTCATTTGGAGACACTACCTTTTTAGTCGAGGAAGTTGCGGGAAACGGTCGTCGGAAGGGAATCGGTATTTCATTAAATTTATCCGCTTGTTTAGCTCCAAGCTCACTCATTGGATCTCCGTTTCAAAGTACCTTTGGCCTAAAAAACCCGCAAATCATTTAACCTTGGCCCGAACCCACTCACCAAGCCAACACAACACCTAACCCACCAAGACAAGCCCACACGCCCACCCCCTTGGCCCACATGCCCAAGGCCCTTAAAATACAACCAAATTAATTAAATCATATACCAAATTAAATAAAATATTAATTAAATCATGTACCAAATGAAATAAAACATTAAATAAAATCATGCCTAATTGAAATCAATCAACAAATTATATTCCCAATCAAGAATATTTTTATTCCTAATTAAAAATATTGTATTCCTAACTTAACAAATATCATGCCTAAACAATACAAATTAAATATACTAACTTCCTAATTTGAACTAATTTTGTCCCCCCTCAATCTTTGGTTTTCCTTGTTTGAAACTAAATCATATCCTAATTAAATGCACAAATCCCTTCCTTGTCAAGCAATGACTCACCCATCCCCTTTGGCTATAAAAGAAACACATTGCCAAGACACATCCTCTCTCTCACTCTCACATTCACGCATACAGCAAGAAAAAGCAAGAAAATAATTTTCTCTCCTCCTCCACCCTTGCTTTACCGAAACTTATAGCCTTTAAACACCATACAACCCCGAAAATCACACCCCCTAAACACCATACAACCACCGAAAAATCACAGCCCCCCTAAACACCTCAGATTACCGAAAATATACCTCTAAAATAGTGAGCAGAAACCGCACAAACAGCAGCCATATACACGCATAAACAACAGCTAAAAAACGCAAAAAAATAGCAGCCCCTAAACCCCCACAACAGTGAATAAAAACGCAAAAAATTACACCCTTTTTACCGTAAAAACAGCAGCCCTTCAACCGCAAAAATAGTAGCCTAAAACCACAAAAAACAGTAGCCTAAACACCAAAAATAGAGGCCAAAATACATCAACAAAATAGCAGTGAAACGGAGTCAAAACAGTAGCTTGAGCAACGAAACAGCGAGGAAAAATGCAAACCAGTGAACCGGAAAAGTTACGGAGCTTTCACCCTTCCGATCACCGTAAAACGCGAGTCCGAGAGTCAACGAAAAAGGTTAGACCTGAGGGTATTTTTCACATCCTTTTTCAGTTGTATTTTTATTATTTATTGAGTTTCGTTTGCATGATTATTGTGGAGTGATGCATGTTGCGGCCCTTGAATAGATAGAAAATGCATGAATTGTAAAATGATGTATGTTGTGGCCCTTGAATAAAATGAAAAATATGTCGCCTCTCGTGGTATATAGGATGGAAACCCGGACATAAATTTCATAGCCGATTCCGAATGGACGGTAGTATGATCTGTACTCGGGATACAACTCCACATACCACTTGAGTAAACGGCGCATATTCTGTTTTATGTTGTTTTTATTTGTTTATTATTCGCTACTTGATTTCCGCATGTTATTTGTTTATGTAATGATGAGATAAAGCGCATGGGCTTAGTAAGTAAGATCAAAGGTCCTCTAAGTTAAGAGGTTAAAAGCCTTTACCACGATGCTTTGCCGCGCCGGATAATGTATATTCGATTGGATGTGAGATATGTTCAATCGGATACACGAAGTCCGATATCATTGTCTTTAATTTTTTATATATGCATTGTGTTATTTGCGCATGGGCTTAGTAAGTAGGATTAAAGGTCCTCTAAGTTAAGAGGTTAAAAGCCTTTACCACGATGTTTTGCCACGCCGGATAATGTATATTCGATTGGATGTGAGATATGTTCAATCGGATACACGAAGTCCGATATCATTGTCTTTACCTTTTTATATATGCATTGTGTTATTTGCGCATGGGCTTAGTAAGTAGGATTAAAGGTCCTCTAAGCTAAGAGGTTAAAAGCCTTTACCATGATGCTTTGCCGCGCCAGATAATGTATATTTGATTGGATGTGAGATATGTTCAATCGGATACACGAAGTCCGATATCATTGTCTTTACTTTTTTATACATGTATTGTGTTGTTTGCGCATGGGCTTAGTAAGTGGGATTAAAGGTCCTCTAAGTCAAGGGGTTAAAAGATTTTACCTCGATGCTTTGCCGCGCCGGATAATGTGTATTCGATTGGATGTGAGATATGTTCAATCGGATACATGAAGTCCGATATCGTGGTCTTTACTCTGTATATGCATTGTGTTATTTGCGCATGGGCTTGATAAGTTGGATTAAAGGTCCTCTATGTCAAGGGGTTAAAAGCCTTTACCACGATGTTTTGCCGCGCTTCTTACTATGTCATTTATCCTTTTGCACATCATTGCTTTATTTACGCACATATTACGAAGTTCCATATAGTTATCTTTATCTTTGTACACATTGTAATGAAAAGCGCATGGGCTTATTATGTTGGACTAAAAGGTTCTCTATTTGGGGGAAGAAAAGCCTAAAAGGCTACCTTTACCACGGTTTTTGCCGCGTCTTTCATCTATTGACTGCATCATCTATCTTTGTCTTAGCTCGATCTATTATCATTTGTGTACCCATGTTATGATAGCATTTGGGCATTATTCATCATGGTATATAGGATGGAAACCCGGACATAAATTTCATAGCCGATTCCGAATGGACGGTAGTATGATCTGTACTCGGGATACAATTCCACGTACCACTTGGGAAAAATTCCCACGTGTGTGTTTGTGTCAATATTAGTTATCTGTTTTTGCATCACATCATAGCATGTTTACTTTAATGCTTAATTGCCTCCTTAAATGTCTTTTTTGCATTATGTACCTATTTGACTCTCTTATTTACGCATGAATATGTAATGGCTATTTGTTTATGTTTCCGCATGTATGAGTATGGTATGTTTATGAAATTACATGTTCGCCATCATTTGATTCGCTTTTATGTGCGCTTGTGTAATTATTGTGCGCTTGCTCTTTCATGAATACAATATGCTTATGAAGTTGTATGTTTGTCGCTACTTTGATTCACTTTCGAGCATGCAGACTTAGATGTAAGATATATGCAAATTTAGTTGTATGTTTTATTTTCGTGCATATGAACTTAGAAGCATAATACTCTTGGAAATAGGTGTTACTTAGGCTTGATTAAATTATTGCACAAATCCTTTCATTACAAGTGACATAAGTAAGGGACCATTCTGAACCCAATGGTTTGAGGTCTTCCCTTGTGAGGGGTGAGTGCGGCCTTAAATCTCATTTTCCCGGTTCACACCGGGTGGCGACTCCATTATTCTCCGGTTTAGTCCCCCGCGGGCTACTCCGTACTCCCAATCGGGCCGCGAGCCCGGAATAGCATGCGTCGCCCAGTTTCTGTGTCCTACAATTATGTTCGAATCATACGTCATCGGTGAATCTTCAAGAAGCGACCCGTGAGATCCCTGGATATGTTGGCAGTAAATCCGGTCTTCGGACTATCCGAACACGTACGTACCTCGTACTACGTTTTTACCGATTTACGAGACATGATTAGCTTCTAGAAAAGCACCGTGCCTACCCAATTCTCTAGAAATATTCTTAAAGGAATATATAATCTATGTCACGCGTAGTATAGGTAGTATTGCGTATTGCGATCTAGTATTGGATGTCACATGCAAGGCCTGGGGCTGGAATCGTGTATGCCCCGTACGAAGCATATATCAGATTACAAGCAACTAGTCTCTTTAATCGGATAATCATGACCATGTCATATTATCCTGATGGTTGCAACCATTTAGAGTACCAGTTCTGTATTCCTGCGTGATCATCATCTCCATATGACTGAAGTGATACTTCCGTCTTGACATCACACCCAATACACTACGATTCTCAATAAACCCAGAAGAGGCGTACACAGAACCTGTTAAAGTCTTGGACGACCAAAACCAAAGTGTATTGATTGTCACAAGTACTAGCGATGCAAGTCTCAGGTTAAGACCAAATACACCTACCCTGATGCGGATTCCCATAGACACATAGTCATACTACCAATGGGATTCCGCGGGGTCTATCCAGAGCGAAGCTGTTTCCGTACCATCGGTAAACACAACCTCCTATCGCATTTGCATAAGTCTCCAATACTTAAATATATGAGAACTATGTTGTTACGCTTCCATAACATGCACAAGTGCAATACTAGTCTATTTGGCATTATCGATGTCTAGTCTCGATAATACTATGACTAGGGATATTTAATGATTAAACCTTTATGGATTGATATTGTCTCATATCTTATAATCGGGAACTAATCATAGGGACTTTTATCATCTATATATATTTAAGTAATCAAATTACAAAATGATAAAATACAATTTCCATTGTCACATAGTTAATTTGTACAAAAACCATGATGTCTTTTACAAATAGTGACGCTATTGGTCATAATTGTCTAACAAATTAGAAACCAATTTATTATCTTTGATTAGGTCTCATCATACACCCTTAAACATGCATTCTAAAAGCATAATAAGGCGCGAAATAAATAATAACGATATGCGGATGGATATTCAACAAATTGTTCCTATAACAAATCTCTCATTTTCCTCTCCACGGCTAGCATTATTCTAACTTCTACCCAATTACATAATACTATAAAGAAACCTCATTAAAATTGAGGGGAATTGGTGAGAGGAGAAATACAAAGAGTCAAGAGATAAAAGGCAGGACACGCAGGTCCAATTTAATCAATTCTAAATTTATTACAATAATTTCCAAAATTGCCCTCACCCTTCTAATATCCATATGATATTCATTATTCATACAATACATCCATGTATTCACACAAAGCATGTTATTCAATAAATCTAATTCAATTAATTAATCTTTGAATTAATGACCATCCAATGTTCAAACAACGATTTGATTTGCGCGAGTCCAACTCGTTTAAAAATAAGTACTCAAAGTACGTATTCTTAAATTATATCGAACTATAATTTTAAATCCGATTTAATTTGTATTCAATATTAATTCATATTTAATTCCAAATTAAATAATTACACTTATTTTAGCGCCTTTTAGACTTAGATTCTAAATCTAATCTTTATGGGTCTCAAAGGCCCAATTAACATCCAATGTCAATTTAATTAAAGTCCAATGGGCTTTTAATTAATTCTTAAGGCATGGGATTTCGCCAAAATGGATCAAACCCAAATGCCAAGGCTAATTTAGGAATCATCCTATTTGCCAAAAAATTAATTTTGGCTCATTAGGCCCAATTAAATAGTTAAAGGTCCAATTATTATATTTGGACTTTATGGAATGGTTTTAGGCCCAATTTGGATCCAATCCAATTGTCCTAAACCAAGCTTGGCCCAACCAAGCCCATTAAGCCCAAATACAACAATATTAGCCCAATTCAAAGTTAAAGACTAATTTTAATTAATACAAAATTCCAAATTTCACATTAATTTTTAATTAAAATGTATTAGCCATAATTAATTAATTAAACCAATATTTCCAAAACACCAATTAAACTAATTAATCATGCTTTAATTAATCAACTTGTGTCCAACACAAATTGAAGCAAAATCAATCAATTTCATGCTACTCAAGTCACGGAAATATACATAATTTATATCCAATTTTGATTTCAATCTAATTCAATCAACAATCAATATACACATCATGCTTTAAACACATCCAATGGTCTAAAATCAAAAAATCACCATGATATATACTATGGTTCATATTCGGCATTCTCAAGGAATTTAGGGAAAAATTATCCAATCAATTTTTCTCAAATTTTAAGATGCATAAATCTAATTAATCATCATCTAAGCTCATCCAAACAATCAATTTGAAGAAATCATGCTCAAAACATAAAAACCCCAAATTAAAGTATATGAACCCTAAAGTCATTTCATGCTTAGAAAAGGCTCTTGATACCATTGTTGGGTTCTTAGAACATGGCAAGGATCTTCTAACATGTAATGATGTGTGAATAATCAAAAAGTTGGGAAAATCTTACATTGATCGGATTCGTTGGATGTGGAAAGTTCAAAACTTTTGATGAAGAAGAAGAGCTCCAAGCCTTTTCTTTGTGTTCCAAACTCTAGGGAGTAGTTTCCCTATCACCTTGTATGACTCCTTGAATGTGCTAGCAAGAAGAAAATTTGCAACAAATTTTCTAAGGGAGGAAGAGATGCAATCGGCACTTGAGGGGAGAGGAGAGAGCTTTTAATGTTTTTGTGTATATGATTTTCCAAAAGTCAATTACAATTTACCAAAATCAAACTTTGGTATATGTCATTCAAATGACAAAATGTGTTTTTACAAGTTATCAACCAAATCACCACCAACTTCTATCACCAAAAAGTAAATAAAGTTGACTAATGATTTGAGTTGGTGGACCCCACTTTAAAATTCAAAATTCGAGTGGGCCCGCTTAACACACTTCGGGCTCGAGTTCATTTAATTCTGAATTAAAAAATTTTCCGTTGCAACATAATTAAATCCAATTTAATTAAATAATTATGCCTAGCAAAATTATTATTAAAGTCGCTTACGAATTAATTCTAAATTAATTCGTTTGCCCGTATTAAAATCCAATTTTAATTCTGCTTTGAAATCTAATTTCAATTAATATATCGAATATATTATTTAATCGATTAATTCCAAAGTAATCGTTCTCTCTTTTCTAATCGAATTTTATCCCAGATAAATTCTTGCCGTAATTAATCCCAGATTAATTTTCTATCTCTTATAATTAATCCCAGATTAATTCTGTTCGAGTCAAACGTCATTGGTGAATCTTTGGGGAGTGACCCATGAGATTCCTGGATATGTTGGCAGTAAATCCGGTTGTCGGATTATCCAAACACGTGTATACCCGATACCACGTTCTTACCGATTTACAAGACATGGTTGGATTCTAGCAAAGCACCGTGCCTACCCAATTCTCCAGAAATATTCTTTTAAGGAATACATAATCTATACCGGGCGTAGTATACTAAATTGATTGTCGCAAGTATTAGCGATGCAAGTCTCAGGTTAAGACCAAATACACCTACCCTGATTCGGATTCCCATAGACACAGTCATACTACTAATGGGATTCTGAGGGGTCTATCTAGAGCGAAGCTGTTCCTGTACCATCGGTAAACAGAACCTCCTATTACACTTGCATGAGTATCCAATACCCAAATATATGAGAACTATGTCGTTACACTTCCATAACACGCACAAGTGTAATACTAGTCTATTCCGCATTATCGATGTCATGTCTCGATAATACTGCGACTAGGGATATTTAATGATTAAACCTTTCGTAGATTGATATTGTCTCATATCTTATTAATCCGGAACTAATCATAAGGACTTTTATCATTTATATATTCAAGTAATCTAATTACAAAATGATAAAATAGCAATTTCCTTTGTCACACAGTTAATTTGTACAAAAACCACAATGTCTTTTACAAATAGTGATGCTATGGGTTATAATTGTCCAACACCCAAAAGTTGCGTCATTACTTCCAATCCTATCAGATACAAGTGGTAGCAAATGAGAATCCCTTAAAGTATTTGCAGTCAGTACCTTCACTGGTGAGGAAGTTGGGCAGATGGTTGGTATTGCTAATGAAGTTTGATATAGAATACCTCACCGCTAAGGTAATCAAAGGGCGAGCTGTAGCGGAATTCTTGGCATTACAACCCATAGAAGGAGATCAGTTTAAGTTCGAATTCCCAGATGAGGAGATTCAAGCCATAACGGTCCAGGGTGGAAAATGTATTTTGACGGGGCGGTGAATTGCAAATGAGCTGGAATAGGAATTGTGATAGTAACCCCTGAATGAGAAACCCTAACCCTGGCCAAAAGGTTGACGTTCGGAGTAACCAACAATATGACGAAATATGAAGCATGTGTCTTTGGACTGAAAGCACTAATATCCCTAGGAGCTAGGGACGTAGAAGTTTATGGAGACTAGATATTGGTAGTTCGATAGATGCATGGAGAATAGGAATTGAAGGAAGTCTGGTTGAGACCCTACCTATTCCATCTCAGGAAGTTGGCACAGGCTATCCTCGATTATAAATTCCAGCACTTTCCGCGATAAGAGAACCAAATGGCTGATGCATTAGCCCTAGCCGCAACTTGGGAAAAACCAGAAAAATTGATAACTAGACCTTTGGTGCTGACAATAGCAAGTAGACCCAGTTATGAGATTGAAATAATTTTAGAAGTAGAAGTCGACAGATGCAGTGAATTCCCAGAAGGAGCCGGAAAGAAAGACAGAATAGCAATTCAGAAGTTGTATTCCCAGTGTGTGAATTTGAGGGGAGAACTGTACAATAGACAAGCTAATGGCATCCAGGTGAAGTGTTTAAGAAAATAAGAGGCTCAGAAGATGATGGAAGAGGTGCACGCTGGAGTATGTGCACCGCACGTGAATGGATTTTGAATTTGTCTCTCAAGATAGTGAGGTAGGGATTTTACTGGTCAACCATGGAAGCTGACTGCGTAAAACTGGTGAAGCACTGTCACGATTTCCAGGCATATGGTAACTTAAACCATCTACCGCATACGGAACTGTACGGGCTGTAAGAACCATGGCCTTTCTTAGCATGGGGTATTGACATGATTGGAGAAATCATGCCACATGCATCAAATAGACACCGCTTCATAGTAGTGGCAGTAGATTATTTTTCGAAGTGGGTGGAAGCCGAGTCATTTCGTAATATTACCGCGAAGCAGATGGCCAAGTTTATAGCACGTAACAAAGTATGTCGGTACGAAATGCCACATCACGTAGTAACGGACAATTGAGTTCAATTTCAGGGAGAAACAAAGGCGATGTTGCAGAAGTATGGGATATGGCATCACAAATCATCACCTTACAGGCCACAGGCTAATGGGGCAGTAGAGGTGGCCAACAAAACCATAAAGAAAATACTCGCTAAAATGACAGAAAGTTATAAAAATTGGGCTGACAAGCTGCCGTATGCCCTGTGGGGGTACAGAAATTCGGGGAGAACGGCAACGGAGCCACGCCTTATTCTTTGGTTTACAGAATGAATGCATTATTACCAGTGGAAATAGAGATACAGTCAATGTGGGAATTAGCAGAGGCCAAATTTCCTGAGCAGGAATGTGCCTCACAGAGGTTCGAACAGCTAGCATTACCGGGTGACAAAAGGATAAAGGCTTTATACCACATGCAACTATACCTGAAAAGGTTGGCCAGGGCGTTCAATAAGAAGGTCCGTCCCACCAAGATCAGAGAAGGTGATCTAGTACTCAAGCAGTCTAAACCACTGATAATGGACCCAAGAGGAAAGTTCAGGCCCAATTGGGAAGGACCATACCCATTCAAGAAGGTGATGTGGAATTGGGCAGTGAGACTGTCAGATTTGGAAGGGAACGAGTTCACGGAGCCCATCAACATGGACAGGCTAAAGCAATACTTTGCATAAAATAAAAAAAAATAAAAAAAAAAAAAGAGAAAAAAAAAGGAAAAGGCTCGTTGGGTTGAAAATCCACAAATGATAGCCCAAGCAAAATATAGAGTATGAGTGAGCAAGAAAAATGGTTAATTGTAAAATCTGTGAGTAACAGTTAGCGACAGAGGTGTCCTTGCAATGCAGTTCATTTTTCCCACATATACTAAGAAGTAATGCAAACGTCTTTATTGAAACAAATGTTTAAAATGGTCATAGATTGCATAAATACTAGCTAACCGGGAAAGATTAGAGTCAAGTAATTACAAATTGTGCATTTTGTTTCTTAGATGTTAGACCAAGGTCAGGAGATCTAGGAGAAGAACTCCGAGAATGGAGAGAAATAGAGCAACCTCGGGAATAAGGACGAAGAAATCCGGGAATAGAGATGAACTCCAAGAATATAGAACAACTTCAAGAATGAAGACGAGCAAAAAGCCTCGAGAATGAGGACAGATCTAAAAAAACATTAGCTCACTAAATTGAAAACCTGAAAAGCCAACTCAGGCAAAATATAGCAATCTGCTAAGTTGAAAATCTGAAAAAACAGTTTAGGGAAAAGATAGGACGAACCTGTAAGACAAAGGGACCCAACGGGATCCTGAGCCATGAGACCAAAGAGGACTGAGCGATCACCAGAGGAGAGGGAAACTGTAAGCAAGCCAATGGGGCACCCAAAGGCCAAAAGGGTTCCTAGAGAGGGCGCAGAAAACCCTCTAACGCAAAAAAGGCCTAACCCATCGAAATAGGGAATGCATCCATGCATACATATCACATAGACACAATTTTTATTCGCAGGCGTTGAAAAGGCAGCGAAGACGAGAAACTCCTCGGGAATGAGAATGAGCAAGACGGGAATGGCACTCCGGGAATGGAGAATAACCTCGGGAATGAGGATGAGCAACTCCTCGAGAATGAGGACAAGTAGGGGGCGAAGTACCTCACCACCCACATTATCAACAGTTTTGGGAATAAATCTCAGGGTCGAGGCCCGCATTATCAATAGTTCGGGAAAAACCCAGAGATCAAAGCATCTCACACTCGGTGGTTCGGGAACAAAACCCAGGGGTCAAAGCACCTCGCCATCAACTCAGGAACGGTTCGGAAATGAACCATCTCAACTCAGGAACAGTTCAGAAATGAACCATCTCACACTCAGGAACGGTTAGGGAATGAACCATCTAAAACTCATGAACGGTTCGAGAATGAACCATCTCACACTCAGGAACGGTTCGGGAATGAACCATCTCACACTCAGGAATGGTTCAGGAATGAACCATCTCACACAAGGAATGGTTCAGAAATGAACCATCTCACATCAGGAACAGTTCGGGAATGAACCATCTTACACAAGTAACGGTTCGGGAATGAACCATCTCATACAAGGAACGGTTCGGGAATGAACCATCTCACATAAGGAACGGTTCGGGAATGAACCATCTCACACAAGGAATGGTTCGGGAATGAACTATCTCACACAAGGAACGGTTCAAGAATGACCTAGAGATCGAAGTATCTCATACCCGGTGGTTTGGGAATGAAGCCCAGGGGTCGAAGCACCTCGCCACCAACTCAACTCAGTTCGGGAAGAAATCCTAGAGATCGAAGCATCTCGTAGGGATGAAACCAAGGGGTCGAAGCACCTCGTCACCAAATCAACTCACTTTGAAGCATCTCACAAAACAACAGGTAAGTCTGGCAATAGCCGACGAACCAGGTAAGTAAAAATACATGCATGACTTTGATAGGGTTGTCATTGTCACACACTGCACAAGCCTCATCAAAGTGGGGGCAACTGTAGGTACTATATTTTTGCATGAAGCCCAATGATGAGCCTCGTATAGTGGCACTACCTGAAAAGTTACGGAAGTCGCGGGAAATGAATGTCGGAAGGGAAAACTCTAAAATTAGCACCTCATCGGATTTAAACTCATTAGCCCGCCTCGGATTTGCTCAGTCAGTTTCTTTTTCAAACCTTAGCCTCGGCCTAAAACTCCTACAACCCATGAAAGCCCATACAATCTATGCCCACGCCAAACACCTCACAAAACCCAAGCCATCATCCACACGCCCAAATCCAACCCATGCACATGCCCAAAAGAATAAAACCCCATGCAAAACACATGTCAAAATTCCCTCAAAGTACTTTCCAATTTCAAGAGATATGAAATCTCATCCTCACCAAATTTAGAGATTTTGTTCACTAACTAAATTAAGAAAATATCTCTCATATTTATTTCATTGAATTCCTTACTTAGGAGATCCCTTGTCATTATAAAATAGAGACCAATTCTTCAAGTGGAGGGGGGACACACATAGACGGTATTTAACAACACAAACAAGAAACCTAAGCTACCTTCTCATCTTGCTTTCTCTTCACGGCAACCCTAAACCAACCATCATCACCGAACTAAACACAAAACAAATCAACGTGAAGACAAACAAACAGCCATGTGAAGACAAGCAACCTACCAAACTGAACAAGTAGCCACGTGAAAATAAACTCAAACCAACAAGAAACATACCCATCCACCGAACCAAACACAAAACAAAAAAAAAATACCCCAAAGCCGTGAAACACAGCCCCTGAACTAGCAAAACAGTGATCGAAAACAACCAGCCATAAACAACTAAAATGGCAGCTCAAAATCACCAAAAATAGCAGCCCAAAATCACCAAAAACAGCACTAAAAACAACTAAAATAGCAGCCCAAAATCACCAAAAAACAACAGCCCAAAATACCAAAAAATAGCAGCCTCATATCACTGAAAATAACCCCAAAACAACAACCCCAAATCACCACAAATAACACCAAAACAACAGCCACATATCACCGAAAATAACCCCAAAATAGCAGCCCTATATCACCAAAAATTACCCCAAAACAGCAGCCCTATATCACCGAAAATAACCCCAAAATAGTAGCCCCATATCACCAAAAATAGCCCCAAAACAACAGCCCCATATCACCGAAAACAGCCCTAAAATAGTAGCCAAAAACCACAAAACCAGTAGCCAAAAGTAGCAAAAAATAGCAGCCAAAACAACCAAAATAGCAGCCAAAAACAACCAAAATAGCAACCAAAAAATAGTGAAACAGCGAACAGCAAACAGTGAACCAGCAGCCTAAAACAGCAAAGCTTCAATCCTTCCGGCGACAGCTTAACGTACTTCCAAGAAAACAACTTAAATTGAAGACCTGAGGGCACCCCATTTATTTTTATAGTTCCGGACACGACATGCCTGGTTGGACGTGAAATACGTCCAGCTGAGTATGCGAAGTCCTACATTAAAGACGGCCAAATTTCTGGTCACATCTTTTCTTTCTTCTGGCATTCCGTTGTTTATTTTTTACTTTTATTTTTATTTCATGATTTCGCCTTTATTCTGTCATTTACCTTTTATTTATTTATTTACTTTCACCGTCATTTTATTATTTCGCATTTATTTTGTTATTTATCTTTTTGTCTTTTTATTGTCATTTTAATATTCCATTTTTACTTCTACTTACGTTTTGCTATATTATTTCGCATCTACTTTCATGTATATTCCTTATTTACATTGCATTAATGAGTGCGTGGTATTATCCCTCGTGGTATATCGGATGGAAACCCAGACATAAATTCTGTAGCCGAATCTGAATGGACGGTAGTGCGGTCTGTACTTGGGATACAACTCAACGTACCACTTAGGAAATACTCATATACGCATGATTAATCCCACTATTTGTTTACTATTTATTTATTGACGTTTTATTTCCTTTTGATTATTATGATTCTTGTTATCGTACTTTGTATTTCTTAATTTAATTTGCTCTTATTTATATTCATGTTTATGGGTGTGCAAATTTGTGTGTTTATTTGAATTATCTTCCATTAACTGCATTAAGACTTGGCAATACCATTGTGTGAACTCGTCCATTATACTGGCATAAGTAAAGGACCATTCCGAACCCAACGGTTTGAGGTCTTCCATTGCGAGGGGTGAGTGCGGCCTATAATCATTTCTCAATTCACACTGGGTGGCGACTCGTTTATTCTCATATTTAGTCCCCCGCAGGCCACTCTGTACTCTCTACGGGCTGCGAGCCCAATAGTGTCGTGGTCGCCGAGCATCATAGGTATAGCGGTAAACCCCGCTTTGCTCCTACACTTACTTTCTCACATTTAGGGCGTAAGCCAAATTCATTTTCAATTATATTTTGATTAAGAATATTTTGAGAAATGATTTAGAAGAAAGAATTTTTCAAAATATGAGTTTTATGTTTTCGAGGCATGGGGGAAAAACCCACCTCAGTATGTAACTTGCCACAGATATGGAATTGATGGAGAGGACATGTGCACATGTAGAGGGCTGGGGGGACAGCGATACGTAACGCCCCCAGATCCTCGTTCAGTACTAGGGATGACAGATGCCCCATAGATATGACAGTAGAAAATCTGTGTAAGTTCCAAATGATAAGATGAGTGAGATCGGAGACACTCAAGAGTTAACAGGAATACCTTGTGGGTGAAATAATATTAAAAGGTATGGTTATAGCTTATAGCAAGGGCAGAGAGCAAATATTTAGAAAATGGCCCATAAGAGTGAAACATCGATAACTTCGGCAGCATGACATAAAGCCAAGAGATGTGATATGGAAATTAACAGAAAGGACACGGATAGTGAAGAAAGTTTAGTACTTATATTATTAAAGGTATAGTTTGAAGGTAAAAATATAAAGGAAGACCTCAGGATAGTTGATAAAAGTTGTGGGTCCCAACAAAAGGTATGGTAATTTTTCCTTTCAGTAGTCTCGACTCTAGTAAGTATATAAACACTTAACCAAACTGTCACCGAGCCTAAGTAAATAACATAAAAGTGTATTCATAGATCTCGGTGGAGTTTTTGTTAATCCCGTCAACTTAGAGACCAATAAAGAGGAGAACAAGTAAAGAATAGCATTAGACAAAATAGACAGGACATGAGACAGCTAGACAACCGAATCATTGAGTTCAACGGAGCATAGACAAGAAAAATGAGATAGGATAGTCTGAAGTCATGATGAGTCGAACAAAATATAGGAATTATCATTGTAATGAAGACCCTTAAGGGAGTTAAGGCTCGAGAGCACAAGGGGACCAGGGAGAACGAATCCCAGAAATATAGTAGATAACTCTTAAAGAGTTTTATCGTACTGAGTCTAAAGAAATAGACTAAGAGCTACTCCTAAACCAAAAATTTAGTAGAAATGTCTTAAGAAAATGAAGTTAAAGATGAGAGGAGTTCAAGGAACAAAATAAGAGAGAAATCTATGTAGCATGGTAAGTCTCTTAAGGAAGAATAACAAGAGGGAATATAATAGGTCTTTGAGAAAAAGTAAGGACTTAAGGTATTTAAGTAACAGAGATGACATAGTAGAGTATTTTAGTGAGCATGAATCTAGAGAAGGTCCATAAGAAGTAGTAGTATTACCAATAGTCGAAATAAGGATCAAGATTGAAGTGAAGTAGAAAACTCGAGTAGTATTTAACAGAAAAATTTAGTATGAGAGTTGATGTCAGATGGGTAAATATAGCAATTCTAGGCTTATAGATAAGCAACAAGTACAACCACTAGATGAGTCGGTAGTAATACTACCACCACCAGAAAGATATCAGAACCAATCCCCACCTTCCCAACCCCTCTACAGAAAAAAAAAACAGCAAAGATAGACCTCAGTAATTACCTCAAAAATATTCCCAGAAAATATAAAAGTCTCCGTATTTAGTACAAGAACATGGTAAAGAGGAAGAAATTGGAGTTAAGTAAAAAGGTTTAGAAGAAAGATAGTCTATGAGAGATGATTAAGAGAGAAAGTAGTAGTCAAGCAATTACGGAATGCAAAATAACCAGTCATAGACATAACCAGGGAATTGTAGGAGTTGATACCCCTGCGAATAGAAAGACAGAAGCATAGGCCACAGAAGTTCAGGTATATAATAGAGCAGGAAAGAAGACAAATGACAACTATTAGAATACTCGATGATAAACTGTCAAAGTAAGACCACACTAGCGAAGATATTAAATAAATAATGTCAGGAGTACATGGGTACTAAAATAAAATTTTCATAGTTAAGCCCAGTAGTGCTAGAAAATGGCAAACTTCTCAGTGTTGGGATAAGGTTAAAATTTCATCAAAGAAGAAACAAAAAAGTATATAAGTAATGATCATAACCAAGTAGTAGGAGTTGACATTAATGGTAAAGAATAATATTTTGATAGTTAAAATGTTTGGAAAACTCCGAAGATGAGCCTGAAGTATGTAGAGAACTTGATGATAAGGTACAAGTCCCTAGGATTGGTAGAGATTAAAGAATATAAAGGATAAAACTATTAGTGATTGAAAACTAGTAGAAAATAAATAAGACAATTAAGCAGTAAAGTTAAGAAGATTGAAGCCAAGATCAGGTCGAGCATGTAGATTTTATTAGAAATAAGGATTATCCTTAACCTTGAGCTATAGTAGAACGTGATGAAACTTAATGATAAGAAGTATTATCACATTTAATAAGGAGTAGGCACTATATGTATATCGAGGTAAGAGATTCCCAAAATTCTTAGTATCAAGTTCTTGAGCAGAGTAGTAAGGGAAAGTAAAGGGAAATAAGAGCAACAGAGGTCAGATACCTCAACCAAATTAAACCTAAACAGTTTAGCATCAGTAGGGATTCGAGGACGAATCATATTTAAGGGGGGAGAATTTGTAACGACCGGTAATCTCGTCGACCAGTGATCTCGAATACCATTTCATTCTGAGATGAATGTTACATAATATAGTTATTTGGGATACATATACGCTCATAAAATAATTTTGGGGATAATCGATATTTTTCGAGATTCCAATATGAGACGGTATGATATTTCACTCCGGACAGTCCATAGTATTATAGCCATAACTTTCTCATACGAACTCCGATTTTTATGTATTTTATATAGTCATAAAGCTAAGATCGATACCTACAACTGCTACGTTGGATATTTTTCCAAAATCGAACCCAAAATAGGTCAAAATTCGTGATTTCCGTAACTGCTACAGTAATTTCGAGAATGGACTAGATTTGGAACATGTGGCAAAATCTCAACCACTCCTTTTATCAAAAAAATCAGCCACCTTGCCTATAAATAAGGCACTATTCATGCATCCCTTAAGAGGTGAAAAATGTTAGCTTGAAGTGGGGGGGAGAAATCTTCAAATTTTTCTTCATTTCCATGAAAACAATGAAGGAATGGTGATGAGCTCTCAAGTTTTCTTGGACAAATTATCACCGGGAGATGTGGTTCCACCACTATCGCAAGACGTCACCAACAAGTTTTGAATCAGTGAGTGGACACTTTCCCTTTAAGATGATGTTCATTTTGTTATTTAACATGACAGACTTACTTTCTCGTATTTAGGGCGTTAGCCAAATTCATTTTCAATTATATTTTGATTAAGCATATTTCGAGAAATGATTTAGAAGAAAGAATTTTTCAAAACATGAGTTTTATGTTTTCGAGGCAAGGGGAAAAACCCACCTCAGTATGTAACTTGTCACAGATATGGAATTGACGGAGAGGACATGTGCACATGTAGAGGACTGGGGGGACAGCGATACGTAACGCCCCAAGATCCTAGTTCAGGATTAGGGATGCATATGCCCATAGATCCTAAATTCAGATATTATAGGGTAGCATAAATCTGTACCCCCAGTTCTAGTTTAATGGCTTGGGGGACGGCGATACGTAACGCCCCAAAGTCATGGATTTGCACTCTTGGCTCTAGTTAGGCGTATGGGGGAAGGCGATACGTAACGCCCCCATACGTCAAAGTTTTTCAGAGACGGAGATCAGTTTTCAAATATCAGTTTTTTTTAGAAAACAGTTTTCAAAGATAAGATTTTAGAAACAGTTTTCAGAAAATAGACATTTCATAAACAGTTTTCAGAACATATCATTCAGATATAAGTTTACAGAACCAGACTTTTAAAAACATATTTCAGAAAATATAAGTTTTGTAAAAGAGACTCCAGATGAGATTTTCTGAAAATAGTTCAGAGTTTTCAGATAAGCAAAAGGGTTTTCATATAAAGTTATTTTTTGAAATGACCTTGGTTTTAGAATCAAACATTTTCATTATAGTATTTCAATTTTTATTTTAAATCATCCACTCACTTAGATCGTACAAACGGTCTAACCCCCCACTCCCAGTTTCTCTAATTTGCAGGTATTCCCAGAGGACAAGCTCGAGAGGATGGATACTGATGGCAGTCACTAGAGGGTTTGGTCCACAAGGTCAAGTCAGAGTTTAGTTCAGACAGTGTCAGAGAGCGTCATGTAACATGTAGTTTGTTTAGTAAAGAATACGCATGAAAAGAGTTATAAGTGTTAATTACTAAAGTAGTAATGCATAGTGAGTTTGAGTATTAAGTTTGTAAAGCATTATGCATTCATGACTTAAGTTGGGCAACGGTCTCGTGCGTGAGTTTATACATCAGATGAGTTTAGTATTATTAGAAAGTTGGGGACTCAGGGGAATAATAAGGCATATTCCCTGCCAGTAGCATCTCCTAAATCGGGGATGTTACACTCTACTCTTCTGAAACAATCACAAACAATGTACCCATACAAAGCAAGGGAACTGGCAGAGATATATAAGGATGCATCAAAAGAAATAAAAAGTAAAAGTGCATTCATGAATACGTAACTTAGAGGATTGAGTTTGAGATATAGACACATCTCCCTCTTTTTATCAAGAGTGACAAAGAGTAAAATTATAAATAAACACAGTGATCTCACCACTAAAAACAACAAAAGAAAATATACATGACAAACGCAAGCACTATCAGATAGAGGGTCAGAATCATCATAGTATAGCGCAGTGTCAGTATTAGGATCATTATCCTCATGACAGGCGCGTACATAGAGTCAGTATACACGCATCTGCGGCCACTAACCATAAGTTAGAGCTTAGACATCATAGATGTATGGTTCTCCAGTAAGCGTTAATAGAGATCTGGAGGAGCAACAGAGGCAGAGGAACAAGCGGCAAAGGATGGTTTAGCTAGAAGTGGAGCCGGAATTGGAATAAAAGAGGGATTTGAAAGAGTAAAAGAGTTAGGCTTCCGATTATATGAGCAATATACGAGGAAATGACTGTCAGTCGTATAAAAATGAGAGATTTATCATGAACAAAGTCTGGAATTAGCATAGTAAGTTACTATGACATTTGTAGGAAAATTCGGGTGTTCTATGATTTGGGTTTTGAGAAGGGTAAGTTGGGAGATTTAATGGGTAGGAGTAGTATTTTACCCAGAACATTTGTAGGAAAATTCGGGTGTTCTACCCAGAACTGATGTGGTAGTAGTTAGTTTGATATGTGTTTATTGTTGATTTTGATATTTTAAATTCGGATCCCTTATCAAATTCAGATCCCTTATCAAATTCAGATCTCTTATCAAATTCGGATTTGTCCGATCCGATAACTATCGAATCAGATCGGTTCTAGTTTGATAATAGTTTCGAACCTTAACGGATTTATTTCATTCATGTTTATCGGATCGGATTCGGATTCGGTCCGATATGATCCGAATCCGATAGTGCCCAGGCCTAAATTAGTAACAATCTAACAAATCAGACAGCTATATGGAAGAGAGTGATCGGAGTTCACCACAGTGTGAGTGTGAATCATTTCACAAATAATGAGGATGCAGATATCGATAGACATACTCTGCTCGATTGTATATAGAAAACTGAGATATGAATGGGCTGAGTGTTCATATGAGATTTGGGAATGATGTTGTGGCAAACAAACTGGTTCAAAAGTCGATACGTGGGGAGTAGAGTGGCAATGGTTATAGACCCACTAGTAAACATCAAAAACCACTTAGTCAGAGGGGCTCGCACCATATGCCCAAAGATAGTGAGGGCGATCAACTATCGAAATAGAAAAAATCAGAGAAAGGATGTCGAGATGGATTTCGATGAGGTAGCCGTAAACAAAGTCTTTGAAGGTGATCGAATCAAGTACTTGAATGTTTGAGATTCCCTACAAGTAATGCAACAAAAAATCTCTATATTCCCAAAAGAGGGGGTGAATTGGTTTATTGCCTAATAATGCGGAATTTAAAATATTTGCCAATTTTATCAATTTTACCGATTTAGCTTACGTCGATTTTCTCTATTTCAATATATCACCTATATGTAAGTTTCTAAGTAATAAGCATGTATATAAATGAAAGCTTGCAATAAGTAAAGAGTTAGGGATAGAGAAAATAACACCGTGATTTATAGTGGTTTCGCCAACAATACCTACGTCCACTCCCCCAAGTCACACTTGAAGATTTCCACTATCAACCGAGTTTTTCGTAACCCACCCGCAACCAAGAGTTTTATACACTAGGTTCACTCCAAACCTTTACACTTTGAGTTTTAGATAAAGGTTCACTCAAAAACCTCAACTATGAGTTTTAGATAAAGACTCACTCACAAACCACTTACAAGTGTTTAAATAAATGATTTACAAATACATTTGTGCACTCACAAAGATAATGAAGATTCTAAGTGTGAGTTGCATACCCAAGTGTTCTAAGCTCACAGCTAATGAATATGAAAGTGTTGTGTGTGAGCTTTATGTATGAGATTGTATGAATATGAAGGTTTATAAAACTCTCTGTTTTTGCCTTAGAATAAAATGTATGAAGGTTCAATATTTGTGGCAAAAAAGAAATTGGGGCTCAATTTATAGTAAAATAAAAATTCTCCCAACTTGCCTGTTTGAGACCGGTATGTCGGTCTCCAAATATCGGTATGGCAAACTAACGGCTTTCAACTGCTATATTACAAAAGCATATACCCATTGGAACTGGTATGGTAACCGGTATATGGACTGGTATGGTCCTCACAGGTTCTAGTGAGTATGCAAAAGCATAGGGCTCATCGGTATGGAAACCGATATGGGGACCGGTATGGTCTGTGTTAATTCCAGTATGCATGCAAATGTTAAGCTCACCAGTATGGTAACCGAAATGATGCATGCCGGTTCCAGTGGCTATGAAATCTCCAAAAAGACCGGTATGGTAGGCCGGTATGGCATCGGTATGGGATGTGTCGGTTCTAGAGAGCTTGCAAACAGAGCAGGTCCACTGGTATGGTGACGAGTATGGGACCGGTATGTCGGTCTCAATATAAAATGCAGGATTTTAAGGTTTAAAACATTTTATACATGACCCTAATGAATCTATATGAATATGCATGTGTCCTATGAGCTTAGGTACTTAGATAAACAATTCATAATACATATAAAGCTCTAAGCTAAGACTAAACAAGATTTTCTTCATTTTACCGCTAGTCTACACATTCACGCTCTTCACTACCAACACGCTTCAACGTCTTTTTGTAATGTCTCGCTAATGCGCGTCGAAGACTTCAATTGTTGACGTCATCAAAATTCATCTTGAGAATATGTCGCTAACAATCTCCCTTTTTTGATAATGGAATCGTTACAACTTGTGTAGCTTTGAGAGTCCAAATAGTTGATGATTTTGCTTCCCTTCAATGTGTGTCTCCAATATTATTCAATAAAACTTAGACAAAGACATTATTACTCATTTGCTCCCCCTTAATACAAAGGTGAAGGTTATACAAGTTTTAAATTTCATTCCTATGATTTCTCCCCCTTTGACATTATCAAAAAGAGTGGAGAAGTGTGGGACAAAGAAACTGATCGACGCATGCTTTTCTAGGCTCACGGCCTAGTTGGGAGTACGGAGTAGCCTGCGGGGGACTAAACCGGAGAATAATGGAGTCGCCACCCGGTGTGAACCGGGACAAAGATTTAAGGCACCACTCACCCCTCGCAAGGGAAGACCTCAAACGGTTGGGTTCAGAATGGTCCCTTACTTATGCCACTTGTAATGAAATAATTTGTGCAATAATTTAACCAAGCCTAAGCAACATTTATTTCCAAGGATAATTTACTCCTAAGTTCGCATGTATAAGTACAAGGCTCATATCTAAGTTTTCATATAACCTATGTCTGAATTTGCATATAACACATTTGCATATAATCTATGTCCGAATTTGCATACAACATATTTGCATATAATCTATGTCCCAATTTGCATGCATAAAGATGAATTGAAAAATGGCAAACATACAATGTCATAAGCACGTTACATTTGATCATAGGCATGCCAGTAGATAATAATTGTACAATCACATATGAAAGCAAATCGGAATAACGCGAAGCATATAGATTCATGAATATGTTGAATGGATGAATGCGGAAGCATAAGTAGATAACTATCGTGTAAACATGCATCATGGAAACGAACATGTGATCTTGTGGACACAATAAATGACTAATTGGGAGAACATGAACAATCAAAAAGGTAAATGACAAAATGAGTATCCATGCATGAGACGTGATGGAAAAGGGCCTGTTTACCGTGGGCGTTCATGCGGCATACGTAGCCGCGTTCGAACGGTAAATAGAATGTTCACGTTCGAGTAGCGTTCGTAAACGTGTTCGAACGAACTGAGACAGAAAACATACGTTCGTGCGGCGTTCTGAAACGCGTTCGAACGGGGTTATAGCAGTGACCTCCAAAATGTAGTAAACAACATGACACATACATGAACGGATGAATAGATGACACCTAATAAATAATAACGGGCTAAAAGGCTTGGCAAAGCATCGTGGTAAATGATTTTAACCCCTCGACATAGAGGACCTTTAATCCAACTTACTAAGCCTATGCGCTAATAACATAATGCATATAAAAATAAAGACAACAATATCGGACTTTGTATACCCGATTGAACACATCTTACATTCAACCGAATATACGTCATCTGACGCGGCGAAGCATCGTGGTAAAGGATTTTAACCCCTCGAAATGGAGGACCTTTAATCCAACTTACTAAGCCCATACGCTAATAACATAATTCATATAAAAATAAAGACAACAATATCGGACTTCGTATACCCGATTGAACACATCTTACATTCAACCGAATATACATCATCTGGCGCGGAAAAGCATCGTGGTAAAGAATTTTAACCCCTCGACATGGAGGACCTTTAATCCAACTTACTAAGCCCATGCGCTAATAATATAATGCAAATAAAAAATAAAGACAACAATATCGGACTTTGTATACCCGATTGAACACATCTTACATTCAATCGAATATACATCATCCGGCACGGAAAAGCATCGTGGTAAAGGATTTTAATCCAACTTACTAAGCCCATGCGCTTTATCTCATCATTACACAAACAAATAACATGCAGAAATTAAATAACGGATAATAAACAAACAAGACAAAATAAATCGAAATATGTGTCGTTTGCTCAAGTGGTACGTGGAGTTGTATCCCAAGTACAGACTGCACTACCATCCATTCGGATTCGGCTACGGAGTTTACGTCTGGGTTTCCATCCTATACACCACAAGAGGCCACATATTTTCCATTTTATTCAAGGGCCACAACACACATTATTCCACAATACTCATGCAAATAATAAACAATAAAAATACGAATGAAAATAGGTGTAAAAAGTGCCCTCAGGTCTAACCTTTTACGTCGACTCTCGGACTCGCGTTACACGGTGATCGGAAGGGCTAAAGCTCCGCAATTTTTCTGGTTCACTGGTTCACGTCTGTAGACACTGCATTTTTGCATATCATGCCCGATGACGAGTCTCGTAAGGAGGCACTACCTTTTCATGTCATGGAAGTTGCGGGAAACGGACGACGGAAGGGAAAAGTCAAGAATTGACGTTTTGTTGGATTTTTATTCGCTCGTTTAAACTCGGGTTTGCTCAGGGAGCCTTTATTTCAAAATTTATTCTCGCCCCGAACTTTAAAGCCCACCCCTGTGACCCTTCAACTCCCATGCAAATAAAAATCACCAACCAATTGAATAAATTCAAATTAAATCAAACCATTAAAAAATACAAACCAATTAAATAACAATTTTAACAAAATAATAATAATAATAACAAATAATTAAAACACGAAAAATAAAATACACAACACAAATAAATAAAAAATACTAACCAAACACAAATAAACAAATCAACAACAACAAAACCCACTAATTCATCAAACAATAAAATAATAAACAACACCAACACCAAACAAATAATAAACAAACAAACATCAACAAAACCCATTAACACAAAATAATAAACAAATCACAAATCACAAAAACCTAACCTCACCCATGCCTCACGCCCATCACAACCCATCTCTCACCCATCCACAATCAACCATTATTCCCCTGCAACACCCATACCCTATTCATGCTAACCACCCTCCATGCCATAACCCATACTCCCACCATGCAGTGACCATTCTCTCAAAGAACCATATAAACCCTTAGCCTCTCTCTCACTCGGCTGGACTCCCCCCTCATTTCACCAACATCATACATTCGGCCTCTCTCCCTCATCCACTGCCCAAAACCTAGCTACCAAACACGCACAGCCCCTCATCTCACCTCCTGGAACTAGTCCATACACTCACACTGAAACCTCTCACAGCTGCCCCTACACTCACGCTGGAACAAACCCTAATCACCCTCACACATAGCTTTCAGCCCCTCACTCTTCATTGCCTTCAACACACACGATCAGCCACGCCTACTGCCTCACGCTTTCAAATTACCCCCCTTGCCTCACAACGACGCCACTAACCTGCTTCCCCCTGACCTCACGTCCCTAGCAAGCATCAACGTATCAGCCTCACACCTCACCAGTCCACTCGCAACCCACACAGCCCCTCATCTCACGTAACTGACAGCAGCCCTCTTTCACGCCATTTGCCTCCATCACAGCCCTCACTTTGAACAAACCAGCCACTGCCATGAAACCCTAGCCACTTCAGAACCATTCCCTCACATTCAAATAAACAAATCTCTCACAGCCACTCCACGCAAAGAAGAAACCCTTCACAGCAGCCCCACTGCACCAAGCCCTTCATTACCGAGAACCCTAGCCACACGCCACTTTCACTGCAGAGAACAAACCATGCACTAAACCCTTCACAAACTGACTTCACGTAACACCAACCCTTCACACTTTCATGCACGCTAACAGCCCCTTCTAACTTCACTAAAAGCAACTCACTACCTGCAGCCCCATACACGCATAGATTGCTCATCAACAGCCCCCTTCACTCACAAACTGCCCCTAACCTCACGAGTAAATAAGAAGCCACCCCGCACGCACCAAACTGTCGTGAAATCATCCCTGACACTGCCCCCAAACAGTCCAACTCACTGCCTTAAACCTCCACACAAACCGTGAAACCTGCCCTCCAAACCCACGTAAGAAACCATCCAAAACCGAGCCCAAATTATCCAAGAGAGAGAAAGAAAATTTGAATTGAAAACAGAGAGAATAGCGAGTGAAAATAACTGAAAAGTGCAGAAAAATCATGAGTGAAAATAACGAGTGAAACGGTGAAAACGGCAAGTCGAAACTGTGAGAAAATGGCCGAAAACAGCAAACTCTAACCGCGGGCAAAAACGGCAGAAACAGCGGATCCGTTGAAGACGGACAAAACAGCAGAAACAGTGAACCCGTGAAAATAGTAGAAACAGCGGACCAGTGAAAACAGAAAAACGATATCCCTTCCGGCACCGTGGAACGCACTCCCGGAAAGCGACTTAAAAGGTAAGACCTGAGGGCACCCTTTTATCTTATTTTCGTTATTTATTTTCTAAGCATGAGGTAGTCGTTTAAGTTTATTATTGCTTTATGCATGATTATGATGTTTAATATGTTATAGTTTTATGCATGACTAGTTGGTTGTGCTTGAGCATGATTTAATTGTCTAGTATGATATTTATTTTCCTATGCATGATTAGGTTGTTTAGTATGATATTTAATGCATGATTAGTTGGTTGTTTCTAAGCATGATGTAGTCGTTTAGTATGATATTTATTTTTTATGCATGATTAGGTTGTTTAGTATGATGTTGTTTTATGCATGGTTAATAGGTTGTTCTTAAGCATGTTGTGTAGACTTGGTTAATATTGCACAAATCCATTTATTACAAATGACATAAGTAAGGGACCATTCCGAACCCAACGGTTTGAGGTCTTCCCTTGCGAGGGGTGAGTGCGGCCTTAAATCTTTGTCCCGGTTCACACCGGGTGGCGACTCCATTATTCTCCGTTTAGTCCCCCGCGGGCTACTCCGTACTCCCAACCAGGCCGCGAGCCCGGGACAGCATGCGTCGTCCAGTTTCTGTTGTCTACAGTCTGGCGACTCCACTGGGGATAGAGAATCGGCCTCGAAACATGTCTTGTAATGGTTGGATTTGTGTTTTAATTAACCATGTTTACTGTAAGTTTAAGGAATTTAATCAAAGGCATTGTTAGGGCTAGGTGATGTTTGGTGTCTTCCTTCACTCACTACCTTTTTACAAGGAAAAGCTGTGAAGACACCTAGATAATCATCTTCCTAGGGGATGTTTGGTGTCTTCCTTCACTCACTACCTTTTTACAAGGAAAAGCTGGAAGGCATCTAGATAATCATCTCATGTGATAGACTAATTTGGAGGACTCGTTGTTTATTCCTGTCACCAAGCGATAAGAGCCTAAGGGGCTTGGGTATCCACTGCGAGCCTTGCTCCGCCCTCCCTCTGGGGAATCTACAACGGGAAGTCCATTTGACAGTTAGTCACATACCTTAACTTGTTGACATATAAGGTGCACTCACTTGGTCGTTTGAACCCTTGAATGGGGAGTCCTAGTTGTGGGTAATCCTTTGTCAATAAGGGTCTTTGTTTACATTCTTGAAACCTACACATGAACCTTAGTTTTTATAACCTTGAAGAATTATTTACTATTGCTTGTGCTTATGGGCCATTTCCATTTGGAGGCAGTTGGACCTTTTATCAGAAATGCAAACTTGTTGGGCCATTTAAACTGGGACGAGTTCGTATCTTATGACTATTAGGCCCAAAGCTTCTAAAATGTCAATGGGCCATTTTTGTAGAAATTATCATGTCATGTTTGCATCATCTTTCTTCTATGCTTGTGTTTGGGAACATTGCCTGCCGGTTTGGATTCACTTGGGCCTTTTGCCATGAATGTGAACTCATTGGGCCATTTAAACTGGGATGGGTTTACTCCTATGACAATTAGCCCGAAAGATTCTAAAATAATAACGAGCCAATTTGTTTGAGAATTTTAAATTATTATGTTATCTATCACATGCACCTCGTGCACTTCACGCATACATGCATCAAGCTAACCCTTATGTTTTAAAAGCCATCATAGATACCCGTTGGGTTAGGGAAGGGAAAAGACTCACCAAGAAGACAGTAACAACCATGAGTGGATCAGAAAATGAGATATCCCGCGTGGATCGACTAGAGAACAATCTCGCCAAAATTACTGAACAGTTGCAAGCCTTGACTACTGCTATGACTGGTATGGCTGTGCCCCGTGCTGGGGGAAATTCTGAAAACGCGAGGCATGAGGAGCCTCCGAATGGGTTGGGGGATGATATCCCCACTTTTGATGATGATATGGCAGAGTATGCAACATGCAGAGTATCTGGGTCTCGGGCAGAATTGCAGAAACTCCGTGACCAGGTGGAGTCAGTTACCCGTAAGATGAAGGGTAAAGACGAAGACTTACTAAACTATGATTCGATGACTTTCGAAGAACAATTGCCTGCTCAGTTCAAGATGCCCGATATGGCTAAGTTCAATGGGAATGGAGATCCAAGAGTGCATCTCCGACAGTTTGTATCGGTCATGAGTTCAGTTGGCTTATCTCAGCGCCAAGTGCAGAAGATGTTGGAATGTCGCTCGAGGGGGCACCCGTAGTATGGTATCACAGCCTTGAGAAAAATGTTAAGGAAGACTGGAGGGAACTAGCTGATGCTTTTCTGAAGCAATATGTTACTGATCTGGAGATAGATCTATCACTCCGGGATCTGGAGAATATTAAACAGAGGCCGGAGGAGAGCTTCAAAGACTATGTAGATCGCTGGAGGAGCCAGCTTCTGAAAATGCAGACTCGACCCTCAGAGAAAGACCAGATAAAGATGATAATCAAGGGCACCAAACCCTCTATTTATGGTAAGCTGAGGAGGATGACCTCCATGATCACAGATTTTCGACAGTTGAGGGAAACTGTCATGGACATTGAAGAAGAGGAAACTGAGAATAGGAAGTTCTATGGCCAGAATAAAAGAACTTTTGGAGGACACTTTGAGACCAAACCCGCTACTCTGCCGAGGTTACCGCCATCAGGGACCGGCATTTCTCTAACTTGGGAAAGCCTTTGTCAAAAGTGTTTGAAAAGTTGAAGGGGCAAGGACTCTTGAAACCCTTAGAAGGCAAACCACTTCCAAATCCTCCACCGCCACACTTGAACGTGAACCTTTATTGTTACTTCCACCAGCAACATGGCCATGATACCAACAATTGCACCCGCCTTAGGCATGAGATCCAAGACCTCATTGACACCCGTAAAATACCCGACCCTGAAAAAGAACAACCCAACACATACAAAAACCCTCTTCCCAACTACATGATCAACTCCGGTCTGCCCGAAAGTTTTGTCCTCCAGACTCTCAACCACCCAGCTTCTTACATGGGGATAGGGGACGGCAGTAATGAAGAACCATAGGCTGATGAAGAAGACAATGCCGCAGGCAAAGAAGATATTTTCCCCGGTTTATTTACAAATCTACTTTTTAAGACATTGATTTTGTTCAAACCTTCATGATAATAAAGAAGTTCATTTCACTCACTTGCCTGAGTCTCTCTCGTTCAACCTGCACAATATGAGTATATTTGACGGCTGGCGATACCATGATATTCAACAATACTCAGAAATTGGGAAACAGGGCAGTGAGACTGTCAGAGAATAAGTTCACCCAGTCAATCGATGAAGACAGATTAAAGCAGTTTTCAGCCTAAGGGAGAAAAGATCGAGCAGTCACCAAAGGAATTGGCAAAAGACCTAACCCAACGGGATAGGAAATTCATTCATGCATACATGCATACACGTAACCTGCATCCCTTGTTGTATTTTTTTTTTGCAGATTTCAAACGAAAGAGAACCCGCAAAGGGCGAACAGAAACATATGGCACCAAGGAGCCCAATAAGGATCCAACCCATCATGAACAGGGAAGACCTCTACACTTGCATACCTACACATCGCATGCACGTATTTATTCTGTTGTTTTGTATTTGCAGGTTTCAAAAGAAGAAAATTGGAGAAAGCGGCAAAAGCAAGCCAACCAGAAACAACAACAGTGTTATCAGTTTCAGGAATGAATCGGGATCAGTATCAGTTTCGGGAATAGATCATAAAGTTGAGGTTCACATCAGTATTAATCTTAGGAAAGAATCCCAGGGTTGAGGCCCACGCCAGTATCAGTTTCAAGAAGGAATCCTCAGGGGGCGAAGCCCAGGTTTTCAACAGTTGAAATGAAGAATTCCATGGAGAGAAGTCTTTGATAGATAGACATATGTTCGGTGATGACATTGTTTGCTGAATGGAGAAACCCTAGAAACGATAAGTGCGAGGCACGCTCTCTTCCGGCATTCTGAAAGGATTGATCTCGGCTAGACTCACGAGCACTTGACAGGATCTCAGCAGTGGAAGCCTGAGTGGTTGACGAGATGACTAGTTGAAGAGATGATGAATCGGTGAATGACCGTTTGCCTGGATGTCCACCCTGGCTTACTTATGCTATGATATATGATATGGTTGGAAATAAAGAAAAAGTCTCTGCAATGAAAAGGAAAAGAAAAATAGGCCACCTATAACCGATAAGCGTGAAGCTACCCATGGGCGAGTATTAGGACCACCATGAGGAGAAATGCTACCTTATAGGGTAGGTGTGTCAGAAAAAAAAAAAAAAATTCAAAATGAAAAGAATGAGACAAAAGAAAGGAAAAGATGAAGACCATATCATATTGAGTATGCTGAAGTAATCACAGAATGTGATTAAGACATCCAGGTTGGTTAGACCCACTGGTTCGATTCTCCGGGGCGAAATCACCAAGTTGGCTTACTCAAGGAACAAGCTGCGAAAGAGCCTTAGCACACACACACTGGGAGTCTAGTTCAGATCCCCCATTCAGAAGAGTGGACTTGAGTATGACGAGTACTTTGAAGGTTCTCTGGTCTTGACACGAAGCATTCGTTGAGGACGAAAATATGTTTGATTATCAGGATTATCTCAAGTGAGGTATTACAATATTGTTGAAATGAACCGTTACAGTATCAGTTAATCTTGCCAGATACGGCAATCTTGGGGCGAGGCTCCACATCTTTATCAGCTTGGGGGCGAGGCCCATATCAGCTTGGGAGCGAGGCTCCACACCGACATCAGCATCAGTTCAGCCGAGAATGGTAATCCGAGAATGGAACAGAGTTCGAGAATGAACAAGCCGAGAATGGTAATCCGAGAATGGATCAGGGTTCGAGGATGAACAAAGCCGAGAATGGTAAAACCGAGAATGGATCAGAGTTCGAGAATGAACAAAGCCGAGAATGGAAAATCCGAGAATGGATCAGAGTTCGAGAATGAACCAAGCCGAGAATGGTAATCCGAGATTGGAACAGAGTTCGAGAATGAACAAGCCGAGAATGGTAAATCCGAGAATGGAACAGAGTTCGAGAATGAACAAGCCGAGAACGGTAATCCGAGAATGGATCAGAGTTCGAGAATGAACAAAGCCGAGAATGGTAAATCCGAGAATGGATCAGAGTTCGAGAATGAACAAAGCCGAGAATGGTAAATCCGAGAATGGATCAGAGTTCGAGAATGAACCAAGCCGATAATGGTAAATCCGAGAATGGATCAGAGTTCGAGAATGAACCAAGCCGAGAATGGTAAATCCGAGAATGGATCAAAGTTCGAGAATGAACCAAGCCGAGAATGGTAAATCCGAGAATGGATCAGAGTTCAAGAATGAACAAGCCGAGAATGGTAAATCCGAGAATGGATCAGAGTTCGAGAATGAACAAGCCGAGAATGGTAATCCGAGAATGGAACAGAGTTCGAGAATGAACAAGCCGAGAATGGTAAACGAAGAATGGAACACAGTTCGGAACAAAGCTCGGAGGAAGAAAGCCTCATCTACAGTTCGGGAATAAAGCTCGGAGGAATAAAGCCTCATCTACACGGTTCGGGAATGGACTACTTTACAGTTACGGTTCGGGAATGGACCACCATTATCATCAGTTCTGGGGATGCGTCCCAGGGTCGAGGCCCACATCAACTCAACACAGCAGGTGAACCAGGTGACAGCTGGCGAGCCAGGTAAGTAAAAATGCATTGCACGTAACTTTGATAGGATTGTCATTGTCACACACTACACAAGTCCCATCAAAGTGGGGGCGACTGTAGACACTGCATTTTTGCATATCATGCCCGATGACGAGTCTCGTAAGGAGGCACTACCTTTTCATGTCATGGAAG
Organism: Zanthoxylum bungeanum; assembly: GCA_019454045.1. Taxonomy (NCBI): domain Eukaryota; kingdom Viridiplantae; phylum Streptophyta; class Magnoliopsida; order Sapindales; family Rutaceae; genus Zanthoxylum; species Zanthoxylum bungeanum. The sequence continues at coordinate 47,495 of SKCR01026513.1, forward strand.
TTGCGGGAAACGGACGACGGAAGGGAAAAGTCAAGAATTGACGTTTTGTTGGATTTTTATTCGCTCGTTAAACTCGGGTTTGCTCAGGGAGCCTTTATTTCAAAATTTATTCTCGCCCCGAACTTTAAAGCCCACCCCTGTGACCCTTCAACTCCCATGCAAAATAAAATCACCAACCAATTGAATAAATTCAAATTAAATCAAACCATTAAAAATACAAACCAATTAAATAACAATTTTAACAAAATAATAATAATAATAACAAATAATTAAAACACGAAAAATAAAATACACAACACAAATAATAAAAAATACTAACCAAACACAAATAAACAAATCAACAACAACAAAACCCACTAATTCATCAAACAAAAATAATAAACAACACCAACACCAAACAAATAATAAACAAACAAACATCAACAAAACCCATTAACACAAAATAATAAACAAATCACAAATCACAAAAACCTAACCTCACCCATGCCTCACGCCCATCACAACCCATCTCTCACCCATCCACAATCAACCATTATTCCCCTGCAACACCCATACCCTATTCATGCTAACCACCCTCCATGCCATAACCCATACTCCCACCATGCAGTGACCATTCTCTCAAAGAACCATATAAACCCTTAGCCTCTCTCTCACTCGGCTGGACTCCCCCCTCATTTCACCAACATCATACATTCGGCCTCTCTCCCTCATCCACTGCCCAAAACCTAGCTACCAAACACGCACAGCCCCTCATCTCACCTCCTGGAACTAGTCCATACACTCACACTGAAACCTCTCACACTGCCCCTACACTCACGCTGGAACAAACCCTAATCACCCTCACACATAGCTTTCAGCCCCTCACTCTTCATTGCCTTCAACACACACGATCAGCCACGCCTACTGCCTCACGCTTTCAAATTACCCCCCTTGCCTCACAACGACGCCACTAACCTGCTTCCCCCTGACCTCACGTCCCTAGCAAGCATCAACATATCAGCCTCACACCTCACAGTCCACTCGCAACCCCCACACAGCCCCTCATCTCAGTAACTGACAGCAGCCCTCTTTCACGCCATTTGCCTCCATCACAGCCCTCACTTTGAACAAACCAGCCACTGCCATGAAACCCTAGCCACTTCAGAACCATTCCCTCACATTCAAATAAACAAATCTCTCACAGCCACTCCACGCAAAGAAGAAACCCTTCACAGCAGCCCCACTGCACCAAGCCCTTCATTACCGAGAACCCTAGCCACACGCCACTTTCACTGCAGAGAACAAACCATGCACTAAACCCTTCACAAACTGACTTCACGTAACACCAACCCTTCACACTTTCATGCACGCTAACAGCCCCTTCTAACTTCACTAAAAGCAACTCACTACCTGCAGCCCCATACACGCATAGATTGCTCATCAACAGCCCCCTTCACTCACAAACTGCCCCTAACCTCACGAGTAAATAAGAAGCCACCCCCCGCACCAAACTGTCGTGAAATCATCCCTGACACTGCCCCCAAACAGTCCAACTCACTGCCTTAAACCTCCACACAAACGTGAAACCTGCCCTCCAAACCCACGTAAGAAACCATCCAAAACCGAGCCCAAATTATCCAAGAGAGAGAAAGAAAATTTGAATTGAAAACAGAGAGAATAGCGAGTGAAAATAACTGAAAAGTGCAGAAAAATCATGAGTGAAAATAACGAGTGAAACGGTGAAAACGGCAAGTTGAAACTGTGAGAAAATGGCTGAAAACAGCAAACTCTAACCGCGGGCAAAAACGGCAGAAACAGCGGATCCGTTGAAGACGGACAAAACAGTAGAAACAGTGAACCCGTGAAAACAGTAGAAACAGCGGACCAGTGAAAACAGAAAAACGATATCCCTTCCGGCACCGTGGAACGCACTCCCGAAAGCGACTTAAAAGGTAAGACCTGAGGGCACCCTTTTATCTTATTTTCGTTATTTATTTTCTAAGCATGAGGTAGTCGTTTAAGTTTTTTATTGCTTTATGCATGATTATGATGTTTAATATGTTATAGTTTTATGCATGACTAGTTGGTTGTGCTTGAGCATGATTTAATTGTCTAGTATGATATTTATTTTCCTATGCATGATTAGGTTGTTTAGTATGATATTTAATGCATGATTAGTTGGTTGTTTCTAAGCATGATGTAGTCGTTTAGTATGATATTTATTTTTTATGCATGATTAGGTTGTTTAGTATGATGTTGTTTTATGCATGGTTAATAGGTTGTTCTTAAGCATGTTGTGTAGACTTGGTTAATATTGCACAAATCCATTTATTACAAATGACATAAGTAAGGGACCATTCCGAACCCAACGGTTTGAGGTCTTCCCTTGCGAGGGGTGAGTGCGGCCTTAAATCTTTGTCCCGGTTCACACTGGGTGGCGACTCCATTATTCTCCGGTTTAGTCCCCCGCGGGCTACTCCGTACTCCCAACCAGGCCGCGAGCCCGGGACAGCATGCGTCGTCCAGTTTCTGTTGTCTACAACGTCTTTTCTCGCTGTTTCCCTATTCGGGCTACTGTTTTGACTCCATTTTGCTGCTATTTGCTGCTGTTTTTTTGTCACTATTTTTGCTGTATAAGGCTACTGTTTTTGCATTTTTTTAAAGGGGTTAGGGGCTGTTGTTTTGCGGTTTCTTTTAGGGGTTTTAAAGTGCAGTTTTTGTGACTATTTTTGGTGATTTAGGCACTGTATGGGGGCTGCTGGATGAATATTATTAGGCGTGAATGAATGCTTGCTGGATGGGTGTATTTAGGCGTGAAGAATGGCTTGCTGAGGAGATGAGTTGCTACATGCTCATGTGCGCTTAAGGGCTGGTGGGGACGTGTTGGATGAAGGCTAATGGCGGCTAGTGGGGCAGGCTGTTTACGTGAATTTGGTATGTGGGCGTGGTGTTCCTTAGGGTTTTATTTGTGTGTGTAGGTGGCGTTGAAGGGGTGATGACTTTACGTGAAGGGCTCGTTAGTGGCGAGAGTGAGAGCTGGTTGAGGCATTCTGAAGGCAGAAGCATAAAGGTGGCTGAGTGCTTTGAGGGTTTTATTGGCGTGAATAGCTTGTGATTTAGGGTTATTGGATGCGTGAAGTAGGCTAGGGTTTTCTTGGTTGTTTGTCCACGGCAATGAGGGGTGTGTTGGATGACAATGAGCGTGAATCACTTAGGTTATTCTCTTTGTGTTTTTTGTGTGAATGAGCTAGGAGGTGTGAAGGGTTGGAATTGGGTTTCTTTTATAGACAAAGGCTAGGGTGAATCCTTGTTGGAGAAGGAATGAGAGATCATGCAATAAAGGTGAGATATTTTCTTAGTGTCATGCAAGGAAAGCAAAAGATTTATTGGAGACAAGATTTGGCTTAATTAGGAAGTTAAAATATTTGATTTATGTTAATTAAGAATGAGATTTGTTTGATTAGGAAGGTGGTAAATTTGATTTGTCTTGATTAGGTTGGCCATTATTTAGATTTTATTTGTTTTATTTTGATTTTTCCATGTGTTAAATATGCATTTTAATATTTTTGGATGTCTTTTATGGGCTTGGGCGTGTGTGGGCCTTGGTTGGGCGTGTGGCCTTTGGTTGGTGGGTTTGGTTGGCTTTGGTTGGTGGGTTTAGTGGTGTGCGGGGTTTCGTGGACTAAAGGTGCTTTAAAACGGAGGTCCAACAAGTGAGCCCGAAGCTAAACAAGCGAATAAAATCTAACAAAATACTGATTCCCTTCCGACCTCTGTTTCCCGCAAGCCGTAACTTCCTCGATTTAAAAGGTAGTGCCTCCAAATGAGACTCATTATAGGGACTTACATGCAAGAATGCAGTACCTACAGTCGCCCCCACTTTGATTGGACTTGTGCAGTGTGTGACAAGAACAATCCTATCAAAGTTATGCAATGCATTTTTACTTACCTGGGTCGCCAGCTGCTTCGAACGGAGTTGATCTGGTGGTCCATTTTCGAACTGTGCTCCATTTTTGGAGTGCCATTTTCGGTATCTATTGTGTGTACTCCATTTTGGAGCGCCATTTTCGGCATCTGTTGTGTGTGCTCCATTTTGGAGCGCCATTTCCGGCATCTGTTGTGTGTGCTTCATTTTGGAGCTCCATTTTCGGCATCTGTTGTGTGTGCTCCATTTTGGAGTGCCATTTCCGGCATCTGTTGTGTGTGCTCTATTATGGAGCACCATTTTCGGCATCTGTTGTGTGTGCTCCATTTTTTAGTGACATTTCCGGCATCTGTTGTGTGTGCTCAATTTTGGAGCACCATTTTCGACATCTGTTGTGTGTGCTCCATTTTGGAGCGCCATTTTCGGTATCTGTTGTGTGTGTTCCATTTTGGAGCGCCATTTTCGGCATCTGTTACTTGATGAGATGTGGCTCATTTTTGAACCGTTACTTGATAAGATGGTCTTTACCGCTACAATCCTGCGAACACAAAATAAAAATTGTATGTATGTGATATATATGCATGGATGCATGATGCTGATGTGGGCCTCCCCCCAAACTGATACCGATGTAGGCCTCGCCTCTAAAATGACACTGATGTGAGCCTCCATCCCCAAACTGATACTGCTATGGGCCTCGCCCCCAAACTGATGTGGACGTGGGCCTCGCCCCTAAACTGATATTGATGTGGGCCTTGACCCTCGAGACTTATCCCCAAACTGATACTGATGTGGGCCTCGGCCCTGGGACTTATCCCCAAACTGATGTTGATGCGGGCCTCGACCCCCAAACAGATACTGATATGGGCCACACCCCCAGACTGATACTGATATGGGCCTCGCCCCAAACTGATACTGATGTGGACCTTGCCCTCAGACTGATACTGATATGGGCCTCGCCCCAAACTGATACTGATGTGGGCCTTGCCCCCTGACTGATACTGATATGGGCATCGCCCTAAATTGATACTGATGTGGGCTTCGCCCCCAGACTGATACTGATATGGGCCTCGTCCCAAACTGATACTGATGCGGGCCTCAACCCTAGACTGATACTGATATGGGCCTCGCCCCAAACTGATACTGATACGGGCCTCGCCCGCAGACTGATACTGATATGGGCCTCACCCCGTGATTCATTCCTGAAAAACTGCTGACATTATACTGTTGCTACTTCTGGTTGGCTTGCATTTGATGCTTTCTCTTTTTCTTTATTGAAACCTTTGAATAGAAACAAAACAAAAGAATGCAAGTGCGTTAGGTGTATGCATGTATGCATGAATGAGTTTCCTATTCCGTTGGGTTAGGTCTTCTGCCAGTTCAATTGATGACTATTCGGTCTCCTCTTCCTCAGGCAAATTACCGCTTCATTATATCCACGTTGGTTGGTTCGGTGAGCTCGTTTCCTTCTAAGTCTGACAGCTTCACCGGTTTGTTTCCCAATTTCTGAATGGATATCCTGTCTTTTCTGCTTGCTTCTTCCGAGGATTCCCCGTGTTCTAAACATCGCTGAGTATCATAGTACCAGGGTTGAATGATTTTGTCAAACATACTCATGTTGCAGGTTGAAGGAAGAGACTCAGGCAAGTAAACGAAATGAATGTCTTTATTATCATTAAGAATAGGTTCGAACAAGTAGATAAAATCAATGTCTTTATTAAAATGTAGAATTGTGATCAAATAAGCTAGGAAGAACAGCCTCATCATCCACAACATTTCCTTCTTCCTCGGCCTATATTTCTTCACCGTTGTCATCCCCTATCCTCATGAAAGAAGCTGGGTGGTTGAGAGCTTGGAGGATGAAGCTTTCGGGTAGGCCAAAGTTGATCATATAGGTGGGTGGTGGAATGGAGTGGTAATTTGGTAGGGGGTTCCGATGTGTGTTGGGTTGTTCTTTCTCAGGATCGGGTATTTTATGGGCATCAATGAGGTTTTAGATTTCATGCCTAAGGCGGGTACAGTTGTCAGTTTCGTGGCCTCTCCTCTGATGGAAGTGACAATACAGACTTAGGTCAAGGTTGGGTGGTATAGGATCTAGAAGTGGTTTAGGCTCTAAGGGTTTTAGGAGTCCTTGTTCCTTCAACCTCTCAAGCACCTTAGATTAAGGCTTCCCCAGGTTAGAGAAATGCTGGTTCCTGATGGCAGCAACCTCGGCAGTAGCGGGCTTAGTCTCATAATGCCCCCCAAAAGTTCTTCTATTCTGGCCATAAAACTTTCTATTCTCAGCTTCTTCCTTTTCAATGTCCATGACAGTTTCCCTCAACTGTCGGAAATCAGCAATCATCGAAGTCATCCTCCTCAGCTTACCATAAATAGAGGGCTTGGTGCCCTTGATGATCATTTTTATCTGGTCATTCTCCGAGGGCCGAGTCTGCATCTTCAGAAGCTAGCTTCTCCGGCGATCTACATACTCCTTGAAGTTCTCTTCCGGCTTATGCTTGGTATTCTCCAAGTCGCGGAGCGACAAGTCAATTTCCAAGTCTGTAACATACTGTTTCAGAAAGGCGTCTGCCAGTTTCCTCTAATCTTCATTAACCTTTCTTTCAAGGCTATGGTACCACACTACGGGTGCCCCCTCGAGCGACATCCCAAACATCTTCTGAACTTGGCGCTGTGACAAGCCCACTGAACTCATAACTGAAACATATTGTCGAAGATGGACCCTCGGGTCCCCATTCCCATTAAACTTGGCTATATCCGGCATTTTAAACTGAGGTGGCAGCTGTTCTTCAAAAGTCATTGCTTCATAATCTAACAACTCTTCATGTTTACCCCTCATTTTACGGGTAACTGTTTCTACCTGATCCCAGAGCTTCTGAAATTCTGTTTGAGACCCAATCATTCTTCCTGTCACATATTCTGCCACGTCATCATCAAAAGTGGGGATATCATCCCCCAACCCATTCGGAGGCTCCTCACGCCTCACATTCTCAGAATTTCCCCCAGCACGGGGCACAACCATATTAGTCATAGCAGCAGTCAAGGCTTGCAACTGTTCAGTAACCTTGGTGAGATTGGTCTCCAACTGATCCATAGGGGACGCTTCATTCTCTGATTCACTCATGTTTGCTATTAGCCTTTTAACAAGTCTTCCTTTTTCCCTAACCCAACAGATATCTATGATGGCTTTTATAGACATAGAGGGTGTTAACAGGATATATGTATGTATGAGATGAATGAGATGCATGCGATACAAGGAATATACAACTCATTAAAATTTTCACACAAATCAGCCCATCATCATTATAGAAACTTTTGGGCTAACTGTCATAGGAGTGAACTCATCGCAGTTTAAATGGCCCAACAAGTTCACATCTCATGGCAAGAAGTCCAACCATATCCAAATGATAATACTCATAAACACAAACATATAATGGCCCATTGGCGTTTTAGAAGCTTTTGGCCCAATCATCATAAGATATGTTCTTATCCCAGTTTAAGTGGCCCAACAAGCCCATATTTCATGACAAAAGGACCAAATGGATCCAAACGACAATGTTCCCAAACACAGGCATATAATGGCCCATTGGCGTTTTAGAGGCTTTTTGGCCTAATCATCATAAGATATGTTCTTGTCCCAGTTTAAATGGCCCAACAAGCCCATATTTCATGACAAAAGGTCTGAATGGATCCAAACAACAATGTTCCCAAACACAAGCATATAGAAATAATTTCTACAGAGTGGCCCATCAACATTTCATAAGCTTTTGGCCAAATTGTCATAGGATACGAACTCGTCCCAGTTTAAAAGGCCCAACAAGTTTGCATTTCTGACAGGAAGTCCAACTACATCCAAATGAGGATGGTCCACAAGCAAAGGAAATAGTTGCTATAGGCCATACAACTCCGGTCTACGTGTGGGTTTGCGGGAGTGTAGATAAAAACTCTTGCTCGTGAAGGATTGCCCACAACTAGGTCTCCCCACTCAAGGGTTTCAGAGACAAAGTGAGCGCACCTTTTTTATACCTTACAGTACGTGCCAACGAGTTATGGTCTGTGACTAACTGTCAAATGGATTTCCCATTGTAAATTCCCCAGAGGGAGGGCGGAGCGAACTCTCTTAAAACCCAAGCCTCTTAGGCTCTTATCGCTTGGTGACAGGAATAAACAACGAGTCCTCCAAATTAGTCTATCACAATAGGCTACAAGTAAATGATTATCTAGGTGCCTTCACAGCTTTTCCTTATAGAAAGGTACTGAATGAAGGAAGACACCAAACCATTACCCAGCCTTAAAAAGTGCCTTTGATTAAACCCCTTTTAACCCACAGTAGACATGGTTAATTAAAGCAAAAATCCAAACATTACAAGACATTATTTTGGGGCCGATTCTCTATCCCCAGTGGAGTCGCCAGACTGTGGGACACAGAAACTGGCGACGAATACTTTTCTAGGCTCGTGGCCTAGTTGGGAGTATGGAGTAGCCCGCGGGGGACTAAACCGGAGAATAATAGAGTCGCCACCCGGTGTGAACCGGGACAAAGATTTAAGGCCGCACTCACCCCTCGCAATGGAAGACCTCAAACCGTTGGGTTCAGAATGGTCCCTTACTTATGCCATTTGTAATGAAATGATTTGTGCAATAATTTAACCAAGCCTAAGCAACATTTATTTCCAAGGATAATTTACTCCTAAGTTCGCATGCATAAGTACAAGGCTCATATCTAAGTTTTCATATAACATATGTCTGAATTTACATATAACACATTTGCATATAATCTATGTCCGAATTTGCATACAACCTATTTGCATATAATCTATTTCCCAATTTGCATGCATAAAGATGAATTGAAATACAGCAAGCATACAATGTCATAAGCACATTACATTTGATCATAGGCATACCAGTAGATAATAATTGTACAATCATGCATGAAAGCAAATCGGAATAACGGCAAGCATATAACTTCATGAACATGTTGAATGGATGAATGCGGAAGCATAAGTAGATAATTATCGTGTAAACATGCCTTATGGAAACGAACATGTGATCTTGTGGACACAATAAATGACTAACTGCGAGAACATGAACAATCAAAAAGGTAAATGACAAAATGAGTATCCATGCATGAGACGTGATGGAAGAGGGCCTGCTTACCGTGGGCGTTCGTGCGGCGTTCGTAGCCGCGTTCGAACGGTAAACAGAAGGTTCACGTTCGAGTAGCGTTCGTAAACACGTTCGAACGAACTGAGACAGAAAAAATGTGTTCGTGCGGCGTTCAGAAACGTGTTCGAACGGGGTTACAGCAGTGACCTCCAAAATGCAGTAAATAACATGACACATACGTGAACGGATGAATAGATGACACCTAATAAATAATAACGGGCTAAAAGGCGCGGCAAAGCATCGTGGTAAAGGATTTTAACCCATCGACATAGAGGACCTTTAATCCAACTTACTAAGCCCATGCACTAATAACATAATGCATATAAAAATAAAGACAACAGTATCGGACATTGTATACCCGATTGAACAAATCTTACATTCAACCGAATATACGTCATCCGGCGCGGTGAAGCATCGTGGTAAATGATTTTAACCCCTCGAAATGAAGGACCTTTAATCCAACTTACTAAGCCCATGCGCTAATAACATAATGCATATAAAAATAAAGACAACAAAATTGGACTTCGTATACCCGATTGAACACGTCTTACATTCAACCGAATATACATCATCCGGCGCGGCAAAGCATCGTGGTAAAGGATTTTAACCCCTCGACATGGAGGACCTTTAATCCAACTTACTAAGCCCATGCGCTAATAACATAATGCATATAAAAAATAAAGACAACAATATCGGACTTCGTATACCCAATTGAACACATCTTACATTCAACCGAATATACATCATTTGGCGTGGAAAATCATCGTGGTAAAGGATTTTATCCCCTCGAAATGGAGGACCTTTAATCCAACTTACTAAGCCCATGCGCTAATAACATAATGCATATAAAAAATAAAGACAACAATATCGGACTTTGTATACCCGATTGAACACATCTTACATTCAACCGAATATACATCATCCGGCGCGGCAAAGCATCGTGGTAAAGGATTTTAACCCCTCGAAATGGAGGACCTTTAATCCAACTTACTAAGCTCATGCGCTTTATCTCATCACTACACAAAAAAATTACATGCAGAAATTAAATAACGGATAATAAACAAACAAGACAAATAAATCGAAATATGTGCCATTTGATCAAGTGGTACGTGGAGTTGTATCCCAAGTACAGACCGCACTACCGTCCATTTGGATTTGGCTAAGGAGTTTATGTCTGGGTTTCCATCCTATATACCACAAGAGGCGACACATTTTCCAATTTATACAAGGGCCACAACACACATTATTCCACAATACTCATGCAAATAATAAACAATAAAAATACGAATGAAAATAGATGTAAAAAGTGCCCTCAGGTCTAACCTTTTACGTCGACTCTCGAACTCACGTTACGCGGTGATCGGAAGAGCTAAAGCTCCGCAATTTTTCTGGTTCACTGGTTCACGTCTTTTCTCGCTGTTTCGCTGTTCGGGCTACTGTTTTGACTCTGTTTTGCTGATGTTTGCTACTATTTTTTTGTCACTATTTTTGCTCTATAAGGCTACTGTTTTTGAATTTTTTTAAATGGGTTAGGGGCTGCTGTTTTTCTGTTTCTTTTAGGGGTTTTAAAGTGCAAATTTTATGACTATTTTTGGTTATTTAGGGGCTGTATGGTGGCTGATGTATGAATATTATTAGGCATGAATGAATGCTTGTTGGATGGGTGTATTCATGCGTGAATAATGGCTTGCTGAGGAGATGAGTTGCTACGTGTTCAGGTGTGCTTAAAGGCTGGTGGGGACGTATTGGATGAAGGCTAATGGCGGCTAGTGGGGCAGGCTGTTTACATGAATTTGGTATGTGGGCGTGGTGTTCCTTAGGGTTTTGTTTGTGTGTGCAGGTGGCGTTGAAGGGGTGATGACTTTACGTGAAGGGCTCGTTAGTGGCGAGAGTGAGAGCTGGTTGAGGCGTGTTGAAGGCAGAAGCGTGAAGGTGGCTGAGTGCTTTGAGGGTTTTATTGGCGTGAATAGCTTGTGATTTAGGGTTATTGGATGCGTGAAGTAGGGTAGGGTTTTCTTGGTTATTTGTCCACGGCAAGAAGGGGTGTGTTGGATGACAATGAGCGTGAATCACTTAGGTTATTCTCTTTGTGTTTTTTGTGTGAATGAGCTAGGAGGTGTGAAGGGTTGGAATTGGGTTTCTTTTATAAACAAAGGCTAGGGTGAATCCTTGTTGGAGAAGGAATGAGAGATCATGCAATAAAGGTGAGATATTTTCTTAGTGTCATGCAAGGAAAGCAAAAGATTTATTGGAGACAAGATTTGGCTTAATTAGGAAGTTAAAATATTTGATTTATGTTAATTAAGCATGAGATTTGTTTGATTATGAAAGTGGTAAATTTGATTTTTCTTGATTAGGTAGGCCATTATTTAGATTTTATTTGTTTTATTTTTATTTTCCCATGTGTTAAATATGCAATTTATTATTTTTGGATGTCTTTTATGGGCTTGGGCGTGTGTGGGCCTTGGTTGGGCATGTGGCCTTTGGTTGGTGGGTTTGGTTGGCTTTGGTTGGTGGGTTTAGTGGTGTGCGGGGTTTCTTGGACTAAAGGTGCTTTAAAACGGAGGTCCAACAAGTGAGCCCGAAGCCAAACAAGCGAATAAAATCTAACAAAATACTGATTCCCTTCCGACGTCCGTTTCCCACAACTTCCTCTATTTAAAAGGTAGTGCCTCCACATGAGACTCATCATAGGGACTTACATGCAAGAATGCAGTGCCTACAAGAAGTAATAATTAATGAATAATGAGATACCAATTTAAGATGTGCAATAAAAATATGAAAATTTATTTACATGTACACTTAGCATTTGTAAAGATTTCTCCCCATTTTCACCTTTTTGCCATATAATGTAAAAATCATGCATAGTTCAGCAAAATCATTCAATTTAAGCAAATATCCATGCATTTTATTTTCAACCAATTAAACTTAATGGCTAGACATGTTGATAGATCAAATGATTCACATAAACATGTCATATAACTCAATAAATCACATGTGATACCAATTGATACTAAATGGGTTAATTATATGATTTAGGCATAGGATGACACCAAATGAAAGTTATTTGTAATATAATTTGCCTGATCACAAGTATGCTTCAAAAATTTATACAATAAAAATAAGCATACACATACAAGTTGGAGGAAATGGTACCAATGTTTCCGTAAGTACGAATTTTACCTTTTACCGTTGTCACATATGACAAATCCACTAATTATCAAAATTCATATATCTTTGAGGATTGAGTTTAGATATTCTTCTTGTTGAGCTCTTTCCTCATCTATCTTGAGTCTTTGGGATCAATTCACAATTTCTCTTTAGGATTCATTCCCAAAGCTCCCCCTTCAAAATTGTTTAAGTTCATTTTGGTACCCAACTTTTCTTGGGTCAATGAGGGTTAATTTTGATTCCTTGAGGAATTATACATTTACTTTCACATTTTTTTTCATGCACTCAAATATTTTGTGTCTTTTCTTATTGCATGCATGACATGTGATATTTTCATTAATAGCAACATTTGCATGAGAATTGGATGCCTTTACAAAATAGTTCTTTAAAAAATTTCTCTTGATGTAAGGCCTATATCCTAATCCTTCTCTTTTATAAGCATATTTTTGGGATCCAAATAATATATTGAAGTTTCTCTCTCCCAAAGTGAATTTTGCTACAATATTTTACAAATCTATAATCTTTTTATTTAATGAAACATTTTCATTCATAATAGATTCGCAATCACATGTACTTGAGCTAGATGACATGTTAGATATGCTCTTTTTAAATCTACATTTTCATCATTTAAACATGCGATTTCTTTTCCAAGCATTTCATTTTTCTCAATAATTAATGCATGATCATTTAGTAATATTGAGTGCTCATTTTTAGTCATTTTATTCTTTTTTTTAAGTAATTCACATAACTCATGTAATTCATTAAAAGTATCAAGCAATTCATTATATTCAAGAGAGTTATGTACATTTTCTTATTCACTTTAAAAGAAGAAGTCATCATCCTCGATTACCATAAAGGCGAGATTTGTAATTTCTTTAATTTCTTCCTCGGATGAGCTGGAGTCGCTATCGCTCCAAGTTGCTATCATTGCCTTCTTCTTGAATTTTTCTTTGAGTTTCCTTAGTGGGCAATCGGTAGCTATATGACCAGGTTTTTCACAATCATAGCAAATTAATTTCTTGTGCTTCTGCGACCCTTTTCTTCTTTCTTCTCATCCATCATTGATTTTCCTTTAAGCTTTTCAGTTTTGAGGAATTTCTTGAATTTATTGGTCATATGTGTCAACTCATCATCAGTATCTTCTTCTTTATTACTTGATCTAGCATCATCTCTTCTTATTGCTTTGAAGGTTAGATCTTTCTTATTCTTTTCTCTTCTTCTTCCTTTTTATCCATTTTGATCTCCATCTCATATTCTAGTAATTTTCCGACCAAATCATCTAACTTCAAAGTGTTAATGTCGTTTGCTTATTTGATAGAAGAAATGTAGCTTCTATACTCTTTAGGGAGTGATCTAAGAATTTTCTTCACTTGATCGCTTGGTCTAATGATTTTCCCTAGAGCACCTAGATGGTTTATAATGATTGTAAACCTCGAAATCATGTGATCAATTTATTCATCGGCCTCCATTTTGAAGCTATCTAACCACACATGAATCGGTTGATTTTTGACTCTTTCACTTGGTTCATGCCTTCATTGACCATTTCAAAGACTTTTATAACTCATATGCATTTCCAAAATCCGGAAGCTTGTTAATTTGACTTCGATCAATAGAACATAGAAGTTGGTTGAGTGCCTTGGAATTTAAGGAGGCTTACTTGAAATCCTCATCGGTCCATTATAGATGTGGCTTAGGAATATCTACACCATTGTTATCCCTCTTCATTGGCATTCTTGTACCTTGTGTGATCACTTTGAAGGATTGCACATCAACCACTAGAAGGTAGTTCAACATCCTCATCTTCCAATAATTATAATCGATCTATTATAAAAGGGAGTTCTAGTGGTTGAAAATCCCTCGGCAAGATTTTATGAGTTGCTTGTAGAGGCCATGATCTATTCTCATACGATTAAGTCTTTGTTGAGAAAACCTCGCTCTGGTACCAATTGAAATTCCCTACAAGTAATGCAAAAATAAAACTCTATATTTCCAAAAAGGGGGTGAATTGGGTTATTGCCTAATAATGCGGAATTTAAAATATTTGCCGATTTTATCTTAATTTTACCAATTTAGCTTAGGCCAATTTTCTCTATTTCAATATATGACTTATATGTAAGTTTTTAAGCAATAAGTATTTATATAAATGATAGCTTGCAATAAGTAAAAAGTTAGGATAGAGAAAATAACACAGTGATTTATAGTGGTTCAGCCAACAATGCCTACGTCCACTCCCCCAAGCTGCGCTTGAAGATTTCCACTATCAACCGAGTTTTCCGTGGATCACCCACAACCAAGAGTTTTACACATTAGGTTCACTTCAAACCTTTACACTTTGAGTTTTAGATAAAGGTTCACTCAAAAACCTCAACTATGAGTTTTAGATAAAGACCCACTCACAAACCCCTTACAAGTGTTCGAATAAAAGATTTACAAATACATTTGCGCACTCACAAAGATAATGAAGATTCTAAGTGTGAGTTGCATACCGAAGTGGTTTAAGCTCACAACTAATGAATATGAAGGTGTAGTGTGTGAGCTTGATATATGAGAGTGTATGAATATGAAGGTTTATAAAACTCTTGGTTTTTACTTTAGAATAAAATGTATGGAGGTTCAAGATCAGTGGCAAAAATGAAATTGGGGCTCAATTTATAGTAAATTGAAAACTTCCCCAACTTGCCTATTTGAGATCGGTATGTCGGTCTCATGATACCGATATGTCGGTCTGGCAAAGCAACGGCTCTCAAAAGCTATATTACCGTTTGAATATACCTATTGAGACCGGTATGGTAACCGTTATGTGGACGATATGGTCCTCACCGGTTCCAATGAGTATGCAAATACATAGGGCTCACCGTTATGGAAATCGGTATGGGGACCGGTATGGTCCGTGCCGGTTCCAGTAAGCATGCAAAGGTTAGGCTCACCGATATGGTGACCGGAATTATGCATGCTGGTTCCGGTGGCTATTTAATCTCCAGGAAGATTGGTATGGTAGGCCGGTATGGCACCGGTATGGGATGTGCCGGTTCTAGAGAGCTTGCAAACAGAGCAGGTCTACCGGTATGATGACCGGTATGAGACCGATATGCCAGTCTCAATATAAAATACCAGATTTGTACGTGACCCTAATGCATCTATATGATTGTGCATGTGTCCTATGAGCTTAGGTACTTAGATAAACAATTCATAATACATATAAAGCTCTAAGCTAAGACTAAATAAGATTTTATGCATTTTGCCGCTAGTATTCACATTCACACTCTTCACCACCAACGTGCTTCGACATCTTTTTGTAATGTCTCACTAATGCGTGTCGAAGACTTCAAGTGTTGACGTCATCAAAATTCATCTTGAGAATATTTCGGTAACAATGTTCGCATAGAACTCTTGGACTATGGCCTCTGATGGAGCAGAAAGTTTAGAAAAAAATCTTATCTCAAGTTTATGATTAGAGTGGGGACATCAGTGTCCCGTAACTTCGGCACATCGAGCTCGCGCTCAAGAAATACCTTACGCTTGGAGAGATAATCGAAAAAGAAGCCAAGGGCTTTCGAGCTATGGAATTGATCGCGAGGAATGGAGTCACAAGATCTTTTATTCATGCTAAGAGTCTTACAAGGCATCTAAAAAATACATAATAAATCTGTCTAAGGAAACCTAAGATGTAAATCCCTAAATCGAATTTTTGGAAAAAATGAAAAATAGGTTAAATCAATACCTTGAATAATAGTGGTGTTGGGATATATGCCCTAGAGCATAATGTAATATGTAAACATAATTTTGTTTTAAGTAATAAACGATAAAGTTATTCATTTATTAAAATATTGATTTTAAAATTGTATATTATAAATTATCATGTATGCCATTGGATATTAAATGTACTTTCAGGCTTAGTGTATAAGTGTTATACACAAGAGGATTTAAGTCTGAAATTAGTACTATGAAATAGTCCGCAGTGAGCAAACAAAGATGGACACTTTGTTTGTAGTTTATGTACAGCTGCTGTCCATTCCATATTATATGACGACTTTGATATGGGTTCATCTATATGGTGACATGAGAATTGAAGCACCTTATATGATACGATCATATAAGACTGGACCCAACAGAAATGAATTTCTTACAATATCCATTACATAAAGAAATTCATTTCAATCTACTAGATTGTCATATATGGATTGATCTGAATCATTCTTGTACTACGAACTCCTACATGGCAGGTTATGTCCTTTGACTTACAAAGGTGAGGTTGGTGAAGAAATCCTGACAAATAGCTACGTGCTTTGGGGACATAGTTCGATGTGTGGCTGGAGACGTTTTACATAGATATGAAGTTCACTCATTCTTGCAAGAAGTATAGGAGTATCTTCCTTAAGGATTGATTCGTACTTGAATGATTAGAGCGCTCAAGTCTTTCTATTATGAATAGAAAGATTAATATTCATAATAGTTATGAATAAATCGTTCATTAGAGAATTAATGGTACTCAAGGTAAAAAATAATTAGAGAGGTATAACAAACTTCTTGACATGGCTCTAATTATAAGATATTCGTGAAGGGTCAATATATATGTAATGACTATATCGATGGACTATGACGTAGTTCAGCTTATATTATACATTTGCGGCAACGAGAGTGCATCTTTAGGTTTTTAGTTGAATAACCTAAAGTTAATAATTCAGAATACTTAATTGAAGAATTTAATTAATATTCCGGGATTATTGGAACTCAGAACTGTAGGTCAATTTAGTCCCCATGCTACCTCGATATACTGTAGCAAATTAAATAAAATTGGATAGTTCAATAATCAACTCACATGCATTATAATTATTAATATGATTAATAATTAATGTCACACTTGAAACTTCATATTAAATTTAATATAAAGTTTTTCCAATACAATTGGTTTTGAGATAATCATTTAATAATTTTATTTTTTGTAAATAAAAAATTATATTCTATAATTTAATATTAATTTTAAATTGATGAGTTTTTAAAATATGATATTTGAAACTCTTCATTTAAAATTGGTGGTTACAATCTTTTAATTAGTAACACGCTAAGGCCATTATGATGACATTTATAAACAAAACTTCGGTGCTACAAAAAAAGGCCATCACTACTAAAAAAACTAATTTATGACACTTTTTTAATGACAAAAAAGAGTCTACTGAAATATGTAATAAATCTATGATAGTTTTGTGTTATAAAATGATTTGTGTCATAAATTTATGATAGATATATGTCATTTTTTATTTTTTTTTTCTTATAATTTATTGAAAATAATATGATAGAAATATATCATAAATGAAAATGACGTCATTTTGATTATGACATAAATATATCATAAATGTACCAATAAAAAAATTATAACTTGAAATTGATTTGAATCCATAATCTCTGGCTTGTAAAGCTTATCTTCAAACATAATGCCACTAGACCAAACTATATTTGAAGTTCTATAATCTCTAACTTGATATGCATGTTGGCTGAATTTTTGGAGAGATATGAATGGGAATTTTTTGTAATTTGATTATAAAATTATAAAGCTAAACCCTAACTAGAAGGGAAAAAAAAAGTTTTTTTTTCTCTTTATCGCTAATCTCATTTCTCAAAAACCCTAGCCTCCTTGTTCTTCATTTTTTTCTCTCAAGAGTTGAGATAAAAGAAAAACCTTGTGTGATCTCTAATCTCTAAAGTGTTTTAAGATTATTTTATGAGTGTAGCTCACACTACCTTTTATTGGTAGAGAATCATAGCACGGAAGATCGATTGGTAGACTGATTCTCTCATCATATATCACGAAATCAGACAAGCAGCGCAAGGGGCGCAATTGATCATGCATGGCATCTTGATGTGGGTCACGTAAATGATCATGCATGGCAATTGATCATGCAGCGCAAGGTGGCCCTTTGATTGGCATCTTAAAGCACATGCTCAAATGAAAACAAAAGCAAACACAACGTGACTGTGCATGGTTCACAACAATGGAAGTCGAATGGTTACGACATTTCATATGCAAAAATTGATGTTAAAAATGAATTGCATGTGGCGTCAAAATGATCAATGTATGCTTTGAGAAGATAAGCAGCCACAGTGCATGACATGCGAGAATCAAACAATTGCATTGGATTTGTTGCCGTGTGCTTAAAGATAAGGAAAGCAGAAGAGGCACTACAAGAATTAGACCATTTAGCGTCGAATTGTTTCGACGCCATAAGTGACGATTTCGACGCAAATGATATTTAGCGTCGAAAAAATTAGACGCAAAAAAAAGGACGATAAAATATCGACGAAAACCACTTTTAGCGTCGAAATAATTAAATGCGACGCTAAAAAACAGTATTCTGCGTCCAATTTATTTCGACGCTAAAGTAAAATTTTCGACGCTATATTTTATATTTGGCGACGAAATATATCGACGCAAAAATTCAAACTTTTAGCGTCGAAATGTTTCGACGCTAAATTATATTAAAAAAGTATTATATGTAAGCTTATAGCGACCATATTTTTTACTATTAGCGTCGATATTTGTCGACGCTAAAAGTCACCTTTAGCGTCGAAACTAGTCGACGCTAACATATATTTAAAAAGAAATATATGTACGCTTACAGCGGCCATTTTGTATACTATTAGCGTCGAAATATTCGACGCTAAAAGTAAATAATTTATTTTTTTAAAATTAGTAATTTACTTATTTTTTGGTCTAAAATATTTAATTTAGTTGAAAAAAAATGTAATTAATGACGAAATATTATATTGAAATTTGTTTTAGAAAAAAGAAATATTATATTAAATCTATTTGTTCAAAATGTTTATACAAAACTAAATATAAAATTAATTGCTACTGTGATGGGGGGACGCTCGAGCCCGATGCACCATGACTCATTGAGGCCTTGAACATCTGACGGAAAGCCGGCAGTTGCTGTTCCAACTGCTCCATCTTCTTCTCGTGGTCCATCATCTTCTTCTCGTGGTCCACCGTGACCTGTTGTAGCTTCTCCTTAGTCTGCTGCAGCTCGTCTTTGGTGGTGACTAACTCGTCTCGAAGAGAGACATTGTCCGAATTACCATTATTGCGTGCAGATGACGTTGGCTTCTTACGAGTGCCAAGACCAACGTTGTAAGCTGTCTGATTCTTGAAAACCAATTGCGACAGCTGCTCATCTGGTATGGGGTCGGTCCCTGTCTCCTGAGTTTGATGTTGGAGTTCCATCATTTCGTTCTGTTTCAAAAAATAAGTTAATATTAGAATTTGAGAAAAAAATTTAACATATATAATATTAATTATTTTATTTTAAAAACTGAAACTTACATAGCAGCGTTCGGCTTCTTCATTTATCCATTTATTCTTGTCATTGTAATGCGTCACACGGAAAAAATCTGGAAATGATTGCACCTCACATGTGCTACTCTGTTATAAACATAAAATAAATTCAATATTATTCCAAATAGTAAAAACAATTAACTGTTAAATTTTACGTTAGGATATATTTACCTCAGAATGTTCGGCACGATGTTGGATAAATGGCTTCGAACCTCCACGGTGGTTAAAACGCAAGTGACTTCGATTTTCCGCATTTGCGTGACATTTATCCTGTATTCACGAACACTGTAAGTACCGAAAACAAAGACAATTATAAATTTCCGTTTATTTCAAAATTTACCTCGTGTTTTTTGCTCGACCAAAGCTCACATAAAAATGTCCAGTCTTGTTCCTCTATAAAATCAGGTTTGTGTTGTGGAGCATTTGAAGGTCCATGTTCGTCGAATATTGGTTTCAAGACTTTTGTTCTATAATCTTTATAACTTTTCCCCATGTGGTAGTCAATATATTGTTGGACATTCATTTGGGTCAGATCGAAGTCGAACCATTCCTACATGAAAATTCGAGTAACTCTAAGCATAAAATAAAAATGTTAAATAACAAACAATATCGAAAACTTACAAGTAGCGAAGGGAATAGCTGGTTCAGTTTCGTCTCCCACGGTATCTTTCTCCAAGATACGTAGTTTTGGGGAGCTTCATATCGAGCTGTAGCTCCTATGGCTGTATTAAACGCTGAATTATGTTGTCCGACTTGAGTGTGTCCATCATCTGATATCTCTATCCGGATACGACCGTGAGCCTTAACGTACTTAGCCAACCCCAGGCCACGGGTGCGTCCTCGACCCTTCACTGTACTGGACTCACCTGTGCTAGCAGAGAAATCACCAGGGCCAGTTGCCCTTGCTGATGTAGATGGAGTCGCGGTAGCCCGTTTGCGATTGCCCGGTGCCATCTGCAAAAACCCGTCGCATTAGCGTCATCAAATTCCAAAATTCTTATACATATACATACATATCCATACAAGTCAATACAACTTAACAAAAGCGCTTATAACATCGAATGCTCACTTTCGTTTTCAAATTCATTCATTCATTTATTCATTTCACATATGCATTCATTATCCTTATAATCTACGAGTTCCATCATACACGTACATACACACAGTCACACACTCAATGGGATACATATAACCAACCACGAAGCACACAATCACACGACTTCTCATGCACACGTTCGTATGGCGTTCTCTAACGCGTTCGAACGGACCAATTCCAGTGAGCTCACGTTCGTGTGGCGTTCTCAAACGCGTTCGAACGGACCAATTCCAGTGAGCTCACGTTCGTATGGCGTTCTCGACCGCCTTCGAACGGACCAATTCCAGTGAGTTCACGTTCGTATGTCGTTCTTTAACTCGTTCGAACGTAAAGTGGGTGTTCGAACATATTAAAGAACGACATACGAACGTGAACTCACTGGAATTGGTCCGTTCGAACGCGGTCGAGAACGCCATACGAACGTGAGCTCACTAGAATTGGTCCGTTCGAACGCGTTTGAGAACGCCACACGAACGTGAGCTCACTGGAATTCAAACTTATCAAACAGTTATAATTAACCAAAGAGGGCACAAATTCAAACTTAACAATGTATAAATATTAACCAAAATTCAGTAATGATGCACCAGAAAAACTTACGTTAAATACGGTTGCACTTCATCACAATTACTCAATATAAACCAATGCGCACGTTGAACTTCCTGACGGGTTAGTAATTTGACACCTACTGCCCCAAATGGTCTGTAATTTTGACGGAACACTGTGATCTCTTGGCTATTACTTGCATCTCCATCATAGTTTCGTGGCCGACGATTGAAATGAGTTTCAATATTCTGCATGTACATCGAACAAAATGTTATTGCTTCATTTATTATAACAGCTTCAGCTATTGAACCTTCAGGTCGTGCCTTGTTTTTGACATATTGTTTGTAATCTCCCAAAGCTCTGCAGATATGACAACAAGTTTGCATTAACACTAAATTATATGCAAATAAAAACGGTTACAAATTTTCTTATATAAAACTGTATATATATATATATAGTACCTCTCAATGGGATACATCCATCTGTAATGGACAGGACCTCCCTTTCTAGCTTCATCCGGTAAATGCACAGCCAGATGTACCATGACATCAAAGAAAGCGGGTGGCAAAATTCGCTCCAGCTTGCATAGGATTATCACGATTCCTCGCTCAAGGTCGTCAATAACAGATGTGCTTAATGTCCTCTGACACAATTGTTTAAAGAAGCCACATAGATCAAGTACGGCGTCGCATACATTCGGGGGGAGATAAGGTCGAATGCCAACAGGAAGGAGAATCTCGAGCAGCACATGACAATCGTGACTCTTTAATCCCGTTATCGTATCATCTCTGACCCAACGCCCAATATTGGATGCATAATTATCAGGGAATTTAACCATTTTCAGCCAATCACAGAATGATTTTCTCTCCGATTGATTGAGCACATAACTAGCAGGAGGCTTAATAAAACCTCGAGAGGAGTCTTGTAAATGCAATTCACTGCGAATTCTAAGATCTTGTAGGTCCAATCTAGCATTTACAGTGTCTTTTGTCTTACCCGGAATATTGAATAGTGTACCCACTAAACTCTCACAAATATTTTTCTCTATATACATTACATCCAAATTATGTCGCAAACTCAGAGTCCCCCAATATTCTAACTCAAAGAAAATACTTTTTCCTGTCCAATTCAACTCTTCAGGTAACCGTTTTCGATTTTTATCTCTATTATTAGGATGTTTACCTGGTGTGCTGTCTTTGAGCTGTTGATGTTGGCAAAGTATGTCAAATGCAGACAATCGACTGGGCTTACTCTGAGGTTCATGTTGCCCGTTAAATAATTTACTCATCCGCCAAGGATGACTCAACTCAAGAAATCTCCTGTGCCCCGTGTATCCGATTTTATTCCGTAATCGTTGCGAAGGTGTATGATCCGCACAAACTGGACATGCCATGTATCCCTTAGTGCTCCATCCAGATAATGAACCATAGGCTGGAAAATCATTAATGGTCCATAATAATGCGGCATGCATCTGAAAATACTGCTCTGAAGCTGCATCATAGGTATGCACACCCACATTCCATAATGTTTGTAACTCCTCGATCAATGGTCTCAAGTAAATATTTATATCTTTACCAGGTGAACGTGGACCAAGGATAAGCAATGACATAAAAATGAACGGATCCTTCATACATTCCCATGGAGGTAAGTTATATGGAATGACAATAACGGGCCAGATGCTATAAGAGTTGTACATATTCCCAAATGGGTTAAAACCATCAGAGGCAAGACCTAACCTGATATTACGGGGGTCCTCAGCGAAACGGGGGTACATGTCATCAAATTCCTTCCATTCGGTTCCGTCCGCAGGATGTCTAAGTATGCCCTCTGCACCGATCCTCTTTTCATGATGCCACATCATATCAGTCGCTGTGTGTCGTGACATGAACAATCTCTGCAGCCTGGGCGTTAAAGGGAAATATCGCAATATCTTTTGAGGCACTTTCTTCCCCATACCACGGACTTTGTACCGACTTTCACCACATATCGGACAATGTTCAAGTGATTCATACTCGGCACGAAATAATACACAATCAAACTTACAAGCATGAATGGATTCATACCTCATTCCCAGATCACGCAACATTTTCTTTGCCTCGTAGTACGACTTAGGCAATTCGCTTCCAACCGGTAACATTTGGGCCAGTAACTCTAACATCATATCGATACTTTTGTTGGTCATTCTGTTGATCACTTTAATGTGTAATAATTTCACAACGAAATTCAAGATCGACATTCCAGCACCTTCGAATGGAATTTTTTTTGCCTCATCAAGTAGTTCACTAAATAATTTTGATCATTTCCACTTAACACTGGCATGTCGCCACTAACACTATGACCAAGTTGTGGACCTTGTAAGTCATGCAAAATATCGGCGATATCATCGTTTGCAGGTTGATTGTAACTACTGCTCCCTTCGCCGACATCAAAAAACCGTGACTGAGAATGATACTGCTCACCGTGATAAATCCACGTACGGTAAGTGGGTGATATTCCTGGCATGTATAAATGATTATGAACTTCATCTAACCGCTTCCTTTTCCTATTCAAACAATTTGCACATGGACAACGAACACGACCTTCTGCATCAATGTGTTGCTTTGCGACTTCCATAAACTCAGACACTCCATTACGATATTCAACACTCAATCTATCCAGAGAGCTCATCCAATTTCTATCCATTTCAGCAGAATACCTAAATATAATAAATAATTATTAGATATCATTTTACAGTAATCAACATTACTAATTCAGTAATACTTAATTTAAGCATATATATAAATATATATATATATATAATAAATATATATATATATATATTTGGTTGATAAATTAATTAAATAGTTTACAGAAAAATTCTATTTTGTTAATTAATATACTTACTCTACATGTATGAATCATAAATCACTAACAAACAGCATATAAACAGCATATAAACAACATATAAACAACATATATAATCATAAAAATGTGAAAATAATAAAGAAATATGAAAGAAGATTTACCTTTTCGGAAATTGATTACAATTTTATTGAAAATTTTTAGGAGAGATGTGAGGCTGTAGAGGAGAAATTCTCAGATTTCATAGGATTTTTATGAAGAGAATGAGAGAAAAAACAGAGGGGGAGAAGGGGTGGTGACCTTCTGTATTTTAATCTATCTTTAGCGTCGAATACTAATTCGACGCTAATTGTTGCCGTTTTTAGCGTCGAAACGGTTTTTTTTCGACGCTAAATGTTCCATTTTTAGCGTCGAAACCGTTTTTTTCGACGCTAAATATAAAAAATTAGCGTCAGATTTAATTTAGACGCGAAAGAATCAAGGATCTGTCGGTGGAAGCTTCATAACTATTTAGCGTCGAATATTTGTTCGACGCTAAAAAAGTATTATTTTTGGCGTCGAATATTCAAAATCGACGCTAATTGTATACGTTTTTAGCGTCGAACCTGTTTTTTCGACGCTAAATATCAAAAATATAGCGTCGAATTAAATTTAGACGCGAAAGAATCAAGGACCTGTCGGTGGAAGCTTCATAAATCTTTAGCGTCGAAATTATTTTCGACGCTAAAAGTATTATTTTTGGCGTCGATTATTCACATTCGACTCTAATTGTTACCGTTTTTAGCGTCGAAACGGTTTTTTCGACGCTAAATGTTCCATTTTTAGCGTCGAAACCGTTTTTTTCGACGCTAAATATAAAAAATTAGCGTCAGATTTAATTTAGACGCGAAAGAATCAAGGATCTGTCGGTGGAAGCTTCATAACTATTTAGCGTCGAATATTTGTTCGACGCTAAAAAAGTATTATTTTTGGCGTCGAATATTCAAAATCGACGCTAATTGTATACGTTTTTAGCGTCGAACCTGTTTTTTCGACGCTAAATATCAAAAATATAGCGTCGAATTAAATTTAGACGCGAAAGAATCAAGGACCTGTCGGTGGAAGCTTCATAAATCTTTAGCGTCGAAATTTATTTCGACGCTAAAAGTATTATTTTTGGCGTCGATTATTCACATTCGACTCTAATTGTTACCGTTTTTAGCGTCGAATTTAATTTAGAGTCGCGGAAAGAGTCAAGGATTTGCCGGTGGAAACTTCATACACCTTTAGCGACGATATATGTTCGACGCTAAAATTATATTTTTGGCGTCGACTACGTGTTTCGACGCTAAAAATGTAATATCTGGCACCAAAAATTATTGCAATAATATAATATTCAGCGTCGAATATTTTTCGACGCTAAAGTTCTGTTTTTAGCGTCGAAATATAGTTTCGACGCCAAAACATTAATATTCTGCGTCGAAGTTTTATTCCGTCGCTAAAAATATGACATATAGCGTCGAAACTAATATTCGACGCTAAAAGTTAGTTTTGGCGTCGCATAATGTTTCGACGCTAAATATTTGGACGCTAAAAGCCATAATTCTTGTAGTGAGGGAAGAAGAAAAAAATTTCAAAGTCGATCCCCGGGTTAGGTGCAAGTTCCGTTGCGCGAGGAATCATTTCTCGAATAGTTCGGACAACGAGTCATTTAATTGACATCAGAGAGAGGTTGGAAAGTATTTTAAACTTCTCATTTTATTTTAATTATGAGATAATTATGTGTTTATTTTTTTCTGTATGAGATGCATGAAGAAAATATAATTTTATATGTCATAAGAGTGGACATAAATTAATAATTATTATGTGATAAAATTATGCATGTGATGAATGTTTATTTATTATAAAAATACATCGATCATAAATTTTTCCGCCTCTTATTTTTATATTATTTATTTGGCAGATGTAAGGCCATAAGGCTGTTCTTTTGCAAATATTGTTGTAATACCCCGTCAGAGGCAGGATGCTACTGGCAGGAGACAGGATTGACCCATCTCCATAAGCCTCTGAATTTACCGAAAATTTGGCATGATGTATCTTAAAACTGGACAACTTGGATCACAGTCCAGCATCAAAGGGAATCTAAGAAGACTTCAAACAAACAAAAGGACCTCAGGTCTATACAAATCTCATCAAAATCATATCCTAAGGGCTCTGCCCATATCATCTACCAACACTCAAGGGCATTTGTGCCCACCACATCATAAACAATCAAAATATTTACTAATATTTATACAAACTGTTGGGGTTGGTGCTCAGAGCGCCAATCCGGGCCGTATTTATGTCTGATTCATGAATACGAACATCCCCTTATTCCATAATATTACTTATTTATGGTTGCACCTCTTGTTCTTATATACGTATTCGATCTGATTACGATTAGATTGAAACTAAATGTGGTTTAGTGATATGTATATATTATACAAAGGCCCGATAATATATGATGCAGTACACAGTTACAAAGTTAGTTTGTAATTGACATTGGAAGTGTCACTGCTATATGTATATTATCAAACATAGTTCCTGGTCAAGATTTGCTAACACGGGTCGGTTAGTCAAATCCGTTGAGACCAGTACATGTCGTATATCGAGACTTGGTCCGATGGTTTATCCCAATGAACCATGAGTCTATGGAGACTCGTATAGACGTGTAGGTGTTTATAGTGGATAAACACTGAACGGCTCACCGAAGATTCTTAATGGATGGTACGCCAACGTCAATAAGAATCTTCTCGGGTTGAGTAGCATAGTGGTCCTTCGACTTGAGACACCACTGTGGATGTATGAGACATCCTCCACACTTAGATGGCAGTCACGTCACCGATCTATTTAGATCAGACCTCCGCCTGTTCGTTGGGTGTGGATCGATCCTCAGGATATCCTGTGTGTGTCAAGATAGGATCCGTCAGTTCTGTGTACAGAGCATAGGTAGTCCATATATTATTAGCAGTCTGTTAAATCTGTGGCCACAGTATACTTCGGAAGTAAGTTCCGAGTGTTATTTAGAGATTGCTAATAGATACGTCGACGAGATAATACCTATAGAGATTTGACGTTCACATCTATATCTCTGGGATTATCTGGATACCTGTGACGGAGGGATTATACGTATGCAATGACCTCGACCTGTATGATTCAGCTAGTTTATCCGTGATCGTCATAATCTACGGGTGGATAGATTATGGACACGAAATTGGATTTCGTGACGGATATACCTGAATCTAGAGAGTCTCAATAATGAAACATACTCGTAGAGCACTAGAGCAACATTTATGAATAATGATGATTATTTATAAATCGTTTAATCGTTAAACGAAAAATACATGCGAACGGGCCGAACCGTCATTTCCTAATTAATGTGTATTTGTATTTAATATATGATATTATTAAATACATTAATACATTAATAAATAGTCAAATAAAGGTATTTGACATATATCATCAATATATGTATTTGAGATATTTAAAGTAAATATAATACATATATTTGATATATTTGTATTTAATTAATTAATTAATTATTTAATTGTTAAATGATTAATATAATTAAAATATAAATATATCACCAAATGATAAAGTTAGGAAATGATTATAAGTTGCAATTGTTGACTTATACATTAAAGGAAAAGGTTGTCAAATTGATTTTGACTTCTTAAGATATTTGTTCAAAATTGTTTGAAAATGAAAATATATTTTTCCTTTATTTTTCTATTAATTTCGGCCATGACTTAAATATAAGAGTTATATTTTCTTGGTTGCTTTTGTTGACTTTGTATTAATATCTTAAAGTGTTTTTAGATATTTATTAAAGTTGATAAGATAAAATGTCAAATGAAATTGAAATTATTATTCTTGTATTTGGCTTGGCCAATTTCGGCCAAGGCTAAAATGTAGCAAGTATTTAAGTTTTCATTTCACTTTCATTTCATAACCTAATCACTTTGACATAAACTCCATTAAAGAAAAACCAAGGAAGCTTGTGAAGAAGAAAAGGAAAACAAAGAAAGCTTGGATTTAGTAAGTTTTCCAACTTACTATTAGAAAGAAATTGTTCCTTATGATCTAGGCTTTAACATATGATGTTCTTAGTTATTTCTTTCTTTATTCTTTGTGTTTTTGATGGATAAAAGTTTTGATGAAAGTGTTGAGCATGTATAATGGAGAAGCTTGTGACTATTGTAGTTATAAGTATTCTTTTATGTTTTGGAAACCTTGTTGCTAATCTAGAGTTGTTGACCCACTCTTAGATGACCTAGATTTGATCTTGAGTTGTTTCATTGTGTTGAGACTTTGATTGGATGGAAGAAACATGATTGAAGTAGTTGATTTAACCAATTTGGTCTAATTTGTCCAATTTGAAGAAATTGAAAAATTAGGGTTCATGACCAATTCCAAATTTGGGGTTTTCATATATGTTGTGCATTTGGGTGTGTATATGATGCATATAAAGTTTCATGTTGATTGGATTTCATTTGATGTGTTTTGAAGCATGAAATGACAAATGCACAAATGGGCCCCAAATGGTGCATTCGGCCTTAGGGTCAAAAATTGGGGATTTTGGTTGCTTTGGTGTTTTGATG
The DNA here is from genome assembly GCA_019454045.1 of Zanthoxylum bungeanum. Classification (NCBI taxonomy): domain Eukaryota; kingdom Viridiplantae; phylum Streptophyta; class Magnoliopsida; order Sapindales; family Rutaceae; genus Zanthoxylum; species Zanthoxylum bungeanum. The sequence continues at coordinate 76,162 of SKCR01026513.1, forward strand.
TTTTGAACATGCTAAGTTCATCTTAGAAATGATTTAGAATCATTCAAAATTGATTAGATCAATTTCGGACTAAAATGGACAAAATACCATATAAGGGTAATTTGGTAATTCACTTGAATATGATTCATTTGAATTTTGTTTCATAATTTGATTATTGGGAAATTAAATAAATATGTTTATTTAATTAATCCAAGAAAAAGTTTTGAAATCGGAAGATACGATCTTCCGCCGCTTCCGCTGCGTTACCGGATTATGCCCCTAAAACCCCTACAAAATGGTATCAGAGCGAGTCTGATTCTAGGCCTCCATAAATGATTAGCTTGTTTTATTCAATGTTTAATCATGTTTTCTTGACTTTATACATGCATGTTATAATCTAATTTGATTAGATTTAGGGTGTATGACACTTAATGGAATATCCCCGCTTAATAAGGTTTTAAAGTAACTAGTATTTGGAATACTTGTTTCTTGGTCCGTCTTGTCAATACGGTTTATAAATATCTTTTCGTTGACTACATCCGAGACCGTGCCTCTGCTGTGAGGATGTAGCTGATAGAAATTTATTTATGCCGAATGTATATTAGATACTAGATAAATTCAAGCGAAAGCGGAATCCTGAACGTGCCCTAGCTGTCAGGGTTACGCAAGTAACTTGAGTTTATCATTGACAAGTTTAACCTTGGTACGTCTCCTTGTGGGCCTGCCTTCGCAGCGACAACGAGAAACGGCCAGGACCGGAACCTTGGAGTCACTAGTGAGTGATTGACAATTAGTTGTCTACCTGTGAATATACGTCGGCGAGACCGTGCCTCTGCTGTGAGTCGAAATATATTCATGGGGTCCTCTTCCCATTATGGAATTCGATTTAATTATTGAATTCTCGTCTTTCCGTTGGGGATTACGGCATTACGTAAAAATAGTGGGAGGCACTGCTAAGTTTAAAATATTCCATAACTTAGGCAGTGTATGTTATTATGGAAATTGCCGCTTGTTTGTTTCCTTATTCTATTGTTTATATAGAATTAAACTTTTATTTACTGCACACATATTATGATATGTTATCTGACTAGACTCTTGGTTGCAGTTATTCTAGAATAGGTTCTAGATACTACTAGACTAGGATATTATTAGATTAGTCTAAACCATCGGGAACTGTTGTTCCGATTTTCTTCAAAATAAAGATGGTTAATGACTTAGTTTCTAAGTCATGATAGATAATCTAGATAGATATCCCTTTAGGATATAATACTTTAGAGACAATAGTTTCTTATGCAGTAAGAATTGACTTGAATTAGTTCATGTCTCGAGATTCTTGACTGGCATTTAGAAAGCCCTATTAGGTATTTGTTTATCTAGTAATGACGTTTCTAAGCTTTAATTACCTTTAGAGGTAATGTGTCTGACACAATTTGCTAATCAGTTATTTACAATTGTTGTGAATAGTTGAATGCAAATAGTAAAGCTAAAGAAAGGAGATGCGTATATTTGTGTATAGAAAATATCGATTTTCACAATACTACAACTATAGGTATTGGATACCAGATCTCCCGTCTAGTTATTTGAAATATTGGTTAACGATTGTTTTGATATTTGATATCGGAACTTGCGACTATTGGATAGTCACTTGTTCTTTATAAACAATTGTTACATATTTTATAATAACTAGTAGTGTCATTGACGTAGAGATAAACATTAAGAAAAATTATTCGGTAAAGTAAATAATTTAGAACGGTGCTTTATGAATTTAATCACTTAAGCATTGGATGCTTATTCCGTATGGTAAAGGATGGTTTGATACTAGATCACACCACACATCCTTATCCATTTAATGAATATTGTATTCAGGAAAGTGATTAAGATCTCGTTTAACCAATGATTGTCATTGGACCACCAAATTTATTTAACTGATACATTGGATGTATGTAGTTTAATAAATAATAATTGCTTAAGGTAGTTTTCTTTATTTCGTAACTTAGTTGATGAATTGTCATAACTTAGTTACGTGTTTCTGAAGGAACACATATTGAAAGTCTTGAAAGTATCAAGTACTTTCAATCCGTTCTGATGAAACGTAGATTGAACATTTTTGACTTGTTCAAATATATTCAATCTAAAGGTTTTAGAGAATTCTATCCTCAAAATTCATAACATGTCTTTGAACTGTTCAAAGATCTTTGATACGATCAAACGTATGAATTTAAAGCAATTAGTTCTAAGGTTATTTAGTGAATATGATTCATATTCAATATTGTTCTTCCACGATTCCATCTTGATGGAATTGAGTAGTGGGAGCAATCGAATCTTATATGATTTGATTCGTCTGATATTGAAAGTTACCGAATTAGTTTCAATACTCTTGGGGTTATACTCCAGTAACACTAATTCATCTCTTTAATTAATGTTCCATTATTTTCTACAGTTGCATATATGATATGTATAGGTAGAAAATTTGAATCTTGAAAAGTTTGAGATTTCAATCTTTCTTTTATATAATAGTTATATAATGGAAATTACTTACACCTCGGAGGTATAAGTAAAAGTTTATCGTTTATTCTGTTTAATAGAATATTGTATTCTATTTAATAGAATATCTTTCCTACGATTCTAAGTAATAAAATCGTTTTATTACTTGGTGTGTAACATCAGATGTTAACTATTGTAGAAAAGACTTGACTTATTGAAGTCAAATGTGAGAATGATAAATTATAAATGGAACTACGTAATTAATAAGATGAAACAACCCTTATACATCTTCCGTACAAGTCCAATAGGATAACAGAATCATTCACGAGTATTTGATACTTAATGGTTCCGTTGTTTTCTTATTGAAGAAAAATTATCCTATGACTTTTAATGGAAGCGATATTTGATATCGATTCTGGAAGTTCACCATTGAACCTTAGATCTAAGATTGTTCATAGCTTACTACGATCAAGTTTTGAACTTGATTACGCTTTCATTATGAATTAGTTCATGATATGTGCTAATTGTTTGCACAACGGAAGCAATGTGAGCTTATTAAAGGTTTGACCTTTATAGTATGACAGTGAGAAAAGTTATACTCAGCAATCTATTGTAGATTCTGAGAAAACTTATCTCTAGTCACACTAATTGAACAATTAAAGATATATTGGTTAATGTTGATAATAAACTGTATATTTTAGCTAAAGAATGCAAAGTGGCGTTTTTGGATGACTTATTCAGATAAGAGATCAGTTGTGATTTCCTTATTTGAAGAGTTCATTCTGAAATGGCCCTAGAGTTTGTGTTCTGCTGAGATCGCAGTTTAGTGTGCTAGCTTATAGAGCCTATTGTAGACTCGGATAAGTCTTCCAGAAATATGTGTTCTCTATTTTTGATATCGTCAGATTGTCTGATCTTGTCAAAGTATATAGAATACATATGTGATTAGAAGGGTTAGTGGGAGCGTACATATTACTTTCTAGTGTTATATATCTTAACGACATTGTCATTATTATAGTAATAATGAGATGTTTGTGAGGTAAAAGATTTACCTAAGTCTTCTTTACTCCGTGAAAGCAGTGGGAGTAGTCTCTGTTATATTTGATATAAAGTTTTATATAAGATATAAAACCAAGAGACTTGTGAGATACTCCTATTAGTCGTACATTAGATATGATCTAATGAAAGACATAACAAGGCTATCTGTATGACAGTTAGTATAACTGTTCGACAGTTATTGTATGTCTTATACATAGTATTCATCTTTCGTAAAGGATGATTCCTTTTTCGAAAGAGATATTGATTAGAATGTCTAAACAATATTATGTATCATTTGATGATGACATAGTGAATACTTTATTATGTGCGATTATCGATGTCGATTTAATCGTAATTGTTACGAGTTATTTTGACATCTATAGACCATATGATGGATCTTGAAACACGTTCTTTGTGATCTTTGAGATATTAAGAACGAGTTTCTAATTCATGGAGAATATAGTCTGCAACCATTAGGGTCATATTAGTTTTGAGACTAATTATGACGTTAGACAGTCTACGTCATAAAGAGTCACAAAAGATGCAGTGGGAGTGTCACGAAGGATTCTACTATATAGTGGAATCAAATGCAACTTTTGAAGTATTGACTTATGAAGTTGCATAGTGACCTTTTAAATTAGAAGTTTTAAATTGGTGTTGTGCTTGCGGTTGTCCTCATAGTATTTTTGGATTTGATCCCTAAATACTTGGACAACTTAGTAGCTGTAGCATAATACTGATATAGCATCCATTTCATATTAATGTATAATTTAGATTCTACAAAATATGAATGATGCTGACTATGGGAAACGATAGAGTTTGTTTGACAAACTCGATATTTCATAGCGGACTTGTTTCTTACCTCTTAAGTACTGGGTGAGCTTTTGAGGGCCATGTGCATACGATGCACATTGAGACGTGTATATGATACCGTGGATTGGCACTAGAGCAAGTGGGAGAAATTGTTGGGGTTGGTGCTCAGAGCGCCAATCCGGGCCGTATTTATGTCTGATTCATGAATACGAACATCCCCTTATTCCATAATATTACTTATTTATGGTTGCACCTCTTGTTCTTATATACGTATTCGATCTGATTATTAGATTGAAACTAAATGTGGTTTAGTGATATGTATATATTATACAAAGGCCCGATAATATATTATGCAGTACACAGTTACAAAGTTAGTTTGTAATTGACATTGGGAAGTGTCACTGCTATATGTATATTATCAAACAAAGTTCCTGGTCAAGATTTGCTAACACGGGTCGGTTAGTCAAATCCGTTGAGACCAGTACATGTCGTATATCGAGACTTGGTCCGATGATTTATCCCAATGAACCATGAGTCTATGGAGACTCGTATAGACGTGTAGGTGTTTATAGTGGATAAACACTGAACGGCTCACCGAAGATTCTTAATGGATGGTACGCCAACGTCAATAAGAATCTTCTCGGGTTGAGTAGCATAGTGGTCCTTCGACTTGAGACACCACTGTGGATGTATGAGACATCCTCCACACTTAGATGGCAGTCACGTCACCGATCTATTTAGATCAGACCTCCGCCTGTTCGTTGGGTGTGGATCGATCCTCAGGATATCCTGTGTGTGTCAAGATAGGATCCGTCAGTTCTGTGTACAGAGCATAGGTAGTCCATATATTATTAGCAGTCTGTTAAATCTGTGGCCACAGTATACTTCGAAAGTAAGTTCCGATGTTATTTAGAGATTGCTAATAGATACGTCGACGAGATAATACCTATAGAGATTTGACGTTTACATCTATATCTCTGGGATTATCTGGATACCTGTGACGGAGGGATTATACGTATGCAATGACCTCGACCTGTATGATTCAGCTAGTTTATCCGTGATCGTCATAATCTACGGGTGGATAGATTATGGACATGAAATTGGATTTCGTGACGGATATACCTGAATCTAGAGAGTCTCAATAATGAAACATACTCGTAGAGCACTAGAGCAACATTTATGAATAATGATGATTATTTATAAATCGTTTAATCGTTAAACGAAAAATACATGCGAACGGGCCGAACCGTCATTTCCTAATTAATGTGTATTTGTATTTAATATATGATATTATTAAATACACATTAATAAATAGTCAAATAAAGGTATTTGACATATATCATCAATATATGTATTTGAGATATTTAAAGTAAATATAATACATATATTTGATATATTTGTATTTAATTAATTAATTAATTATTTAATTGTTAAATGATTAATATAATTAAAATATAAATATATCACCAAATGATAAAGTTAGGAAATGATTATAAGTTGCAATTGTTGACTTATACATTAAAGGAAAAGGTTGTCAAATTGATTTTGACTTCTTAAGATATTTGTTCAAAAATGTTTGAAAATGAAAATATTTTTTCCTTTATTTTTCTATTAATTTCGGCCATGACTTAAAATATAAGAGTTATATTTTCTTGGTTGCATTTGTTGACTTTATTAATATCTTTAAAGTGTTTTTAGATATTTATCAAGTTGATAAATAAAAGTGAAATGAAATTGAAATTATTATTCTTGCATTTGGCTTGGCCAATTTCGGCCAAGGCTAAAAGTGTAGCAAGTATATATTGTTTTCATTTCATTTCATTTCATAACCTAATTCACTTTGACAAAACTCCATTAAAGAAAAAAAGGAAGCAAGTGAGAAGAAAGAAAAAACAAAGAAAGCTTGGATTTAGTAAGTTTTTTTACCTTACTATTAGAAAGAAATTGTTCCTTATGATCTAGGCTTTAACATATGATGTTCTTAGGTTATTTCTTTCTTTATTCTTTGTGTTTTTGTTGATGGAAGTTTGGATGAAAGTGTTGAGCATGTATAATGGAGAAAGCTTGTGACTATTGTAGTTATAAGTATTCTTTTATGGTTTTGGAAACCTTGTTGCTAATCTAGAGTTGTTGACCCACTCTTAGATGACCTAGATTTGATCTTGAGTTGTTTCATTGTGTTGAGACTTTGATTGGATGGAAGAAACATGATTGAAGTAGTTGATTTAACCAATTTGGTCTAATTTGTCCAATTTGAAGAAATTGAAAAATTAGGGTTCATGACCAATTCCAAATTTGGGGTTTTCATATATGTTGTGCATTTGGGTGTGTATATGATGCATATAAAGTTTCATGTTGATTGGATTACATTTGATGTGTTTTGAAGCATGAAATGACCAAATGCACAAATGGCACCAAATGGTGCATTCGGCCTTAGGGTCAAAAATTGGGGATTTTGGTTGCTTTGGTGTTTTGATGTTTTGAACATGCTAAGTTCATCTTAGAAATGATTTAGAATCATTCAAAATTGATTGGATCAATTTCGGACTAAAATGGACAAAATACAATATAAGGGTAATATTTGGTAATTTCACTTGAATATGATTCATTTGAAATTTTGTTTCATAATTTGATTATTGGGAAATTAAATAAATATGTTTATTTAATTAATCCAGAAAAAGTTTTGAAATCGGAAGATACGATCTTCCGCCGCTTCCGCTGCGTTACCGGATTATGCCCCTAAAACCCCTACACAAACAACGTGTTCAGCACGACCAAATAAAGTAATAACCAAATATCTTACCTTCTCCCAGGACACTTGCGAGGGTGACTCCGCTTAAGTGATTGCCGTTTCTCGAGCATGACTTCAAAGCTGAAGTGGTTGACCATCTGGAAGCCACCCTGCAAAACTAGCACCATGGTTTGGTGTGAGTTTTAAAAACTCAGTAAAGTAACAATGTTAGTATTACAATAAACAAGTCACACATATAACAGCTTACTGAATTATAAATATTATAAGTTCGAAATTATTAGCTTGTTATTATCCTTTATTCTTAGCCCATGTCAAATTTTATATTAACATGTCTACATTGTGTTTCAATCTCAGGTAACGTTCATGCATAAAAAGTAAAGCTCAAATATCATAGAGTATATCGTAACATCAATCTCACTTCAATCAATGAACATGAAGTCATATTATCTACCCTTTATCACAAATATCCATATTGAAATATCATCAATCGAAAGTTAAACAAACTTTCTTTATTTGAAACAAACTCTATCAATTCAATGCAAACTTCCTTAATGGCTTAACATTCAGGATTCATAAGCATTTACACATACCGTGGCACACCTGTCTTATATACATGTGAAAACAGTTCCCAAGTTTACACATATACATACACCAATATAACTTAACAAACATGCTTTATAACATCTAATACTTACATTAGCTTTCAAATTCATTCATTCATTCATTTCGCATATGTAACATCCCCGATCTGGAAGATGTTACCGGCAGGGAATAGGCCATACTATTCCCCTAAGCCTCTGACTTTTGACTGTGAACAATACTGATACTCTTTTCAAATGTAATCTCTTATACGGAACCAATACCGAAACTATGACATAATACAAAATAGTTCCCATACGATTAAATATACAAACATCAACTATCTCAATAATTCTATACATGAATACTTATACACATCTTTAACATGCGACTGTCTGGACTAGACCTTACTTAACTCGACTGACTCAAACTTTGACTGGTTGACTCAGACCCTCTGGTGACTGCCATCAGTATCCGTTCTCCCGAGCTCGTCCTCTGGGAATACCTGTAAAATAAATAAACGGGGAGTGGGGGGTTAGATCGTCGTACGATCTAAGTGAGTGGACTATAAAACTGAAATACTATAATAAAATCATTTGGTTCTGAAATCAAAGTCCAGAAATAACTTTATCTGAAAACCCTTTTTCTGAAAAGTTCATCTGAAATCTCTTTTATAAAACTTATATTTCTGAAATCTACATTCTAAAAATTATTTCTAAAATTTGGTCTCTGAAAGCTGTTTTCTGAAAACTGTTATTTGAAATCTAATCTGTCTCTGAAAAACTTGACGTATGGGGGCGTTACGTATCGTCGTCCCCCCATACGCCTAACTAGAGCCAGAAGCACAAAACCATGAATTTGGGGCGTTACGTATCGCCGTCCCCCAAGCCACTGAACTAGAACTGGGGGTGCGGATCTATGCTACCCTTCAAGCTCTGAAACTAGGATCTGGGGGCGTTACGTATCGTCGTCCCCTCAGTCCTCTACATGTGCACATGTTCTATGTCCGTCAATTCCATGTCTGTACAAGTTACATACTGAGGTGGGTTTTTCCCCCCATGCCTCGAAAATCATAAAATATTTTCTGAAAATGTTACTTTCTCAGTAAAAATCTTAAATCATAAACTTTTTATGAAATGACTGTAATGATAATAAAAATATGGTCTAACGCCCTAAAACGTAAAATAAGTCTGATATATATATAAAATAACAAAATGAAAATTAATTTAAAAGGGTAGTATCCACTCACTGATTCGGAACTTGCCGGTGACGCCTTGCGATGGTTGCGGAACCGCATCTCCTGATGATAATCTAGAATTAGCAAAATTCATTAATATCAAGGTTGAGAATTATATCCTTACTTAACAAAATATATTCTTTATTTATGATAACTCATCCTCTCTATGTTACTAATATTTTAGGATAGTCTAACAATTTATACTACACTCATTCAATGATCTTACAAGCTACTTCGCAAAACTCTATATTATGCCCCCTTTCCAGAAAATTTCAGTGCACCAACACTGATTTTAAAAATTCGGTGCACTTAATCGGGGTTGAATTTGGGGCTGAAATTTTAATAGAATACTCGATTATGTGTCCATTTCATGCTGGCTTTACGGATCGTGATTTAGATTCCTAAAGTTATGGACTGAAGTTCAGGGACTGTGCAACTGGAAAAACTGGGCACATGGGCAGCAGATAGCCCGACTTCAAAAATTTGGTCTGGTCTCATCTTAAGTCCAAAAATTCTAAATTTTGGATATGTTACTAATTTATATGTCTAGTTTATCCAGAAATTTACGCTTCATAAATCGGATATCACAAACTGGACTTACAATTAAATCTTTACAGCCTATTCGGAAAGCATCCTAACCCAACACCGTTACTTAACTTTCTTATTTCACCTTCTCATTTAATTCTTCCAATCAAATGACCCCCCAACAGAATTTGCAATATTATAAGCACTCTTCATAACCTATAAAACTTGCTTAATTTCCTAATTTAAGAAATTACCTAGCTTACTCAATTCATCACGAACACTTAAACACTCCTCCAACTTCAAAACTCATCCAATATCACCACTCAAACACAAACCATAAACATTAGTTACCAAGCATAATATCCTCAACAAAATCATTTACAAATTAACCTCATTACAAGCTTATACTCTTAAAACACTTCTCCAAATTGCATGCTTTCAACTATGTTAAAGCCAATTAACATTCCCAATTTCTAGGGTTTATTGTGCGAATATGGGGCTTTTAATTCTTGCTCAAAACTTAAAATTGAAAAGATAGAAAGGGAGAAGAAGCTTACTAAGTTTGGAAATGAAGCTTGAATGGCTCCAAAATGCTTTAAGAAATGAAGATTGGAAAGAAACTTGACATGAAGAGTTTTCCCTTATCACTCTCCACGTTTTTGTCTCTAGAAGAAGAGGGAATAGTGCCTTTTTTATAGGCAAAAAGTGGCTAATTTTTTTATTGGGCATGAATGGCCAAGATGATGCCACCTCACCAAGTTCTAGATCATCCACGAATTTCACTATAGCAGAAAACAAATCTCGATTTTTGACCCACTTCTAATTCGAATTTGGAAAAATATTTTACGCGAAAATTGTAGGTCTCGGTCTAAGATTTCCGGTGATATAAAATTCATAAATATTTGTATTTAATATTTGATATTATTAAATACACATTAATTAATTGTCAAATTATGATATTTGACATATATCATTAATATATATATTTGAGATATTTAAAGTAAATATAATACATATATTTGAGATATTTATATTTAATTAATTATTTAATTATTTAATTGTTAAATAATTAAAGTAATTAAAATATAAATATCTTACCAAATGATATAGTATGAAATGATTAGAGTGTATATTGTTGACTTCTACATTAAAGGAAAAGGTTGTCAAAATGGTTTTGACTACTTGGATATTTGTTTTAATAAGTTAAAATTGAAAATATCCTTATTTCTTTTTTCTTAGTAATTTCGGCCATGACCTAATTAAATATAAGTGTTATATTTTTTAAGTTGCTTTTGTTGACTTGTTGAATTTTCATTAAAGTTGTAATGATCAAATTGCAAGTTGATTAAAGTAAGCTTTAAATGAAATAAAAATATCTAGATATTTGTATATACATCCTAAATTTCGGCCAAGGGCTTTTGGTGGAGGTATATATTGTTTTGTTTCATTTTTAGGGTTTAAGGAGTTCATAAGTTACCAAATAAATATAATAGAGTTGAGAGAAAAAGGCTTGGAGGCTAAAGAAAAAAGCTTGGAAAAATCTTGTTTTTGTAAGTTTTTCTTTAAAGTCTTCAACATAGAAAATGTTTCTAACATGCTTAGCTTCATCTTGTGTTGCTTTGATGTTGTCTCTTTACTTATAGTTTATGTTTTAATTGTTATGAACTTGTATGAAAGATGTTTGCATGTATGGTTTCAAAGTGAGCTTGAAATGGTTTCATAAGCGAGCTTGAAATAGTTTCATAAGCTCTCTTTTGATTATTTGATGATTAAGTTGTCATTCTAGAGTTGCTAAGCCACTCATTTATAATCTAGAATTGTTCTTGAGTTGTTTCATGATGGTGATACTTGTTTGGTGTTGTAAAGTTTGAATTAAAGTAATGGATTTAATGGATTTGGTGAAATTGGTCAATTTGATGAAATTGTAAATTTAGGGTTCTTAACCCTTTCCAAATTTGGGGCTTTTCATATATGTGATGTATTATAGTGTGTATATGATGCATGTTAATTTTTGAGTTGATTGGATTTGATCTTGGCATGTTTTGAACATAAAATGACCAAATTGCAAAAACTGAAAATTATGGGGTGGTTTCGGCAATTAGACAAAAATTGGGGATTTTGTTGCAAACTGATTTTGATGAGTTGGACTTGTTGGAAATCATTTTAGAAATGATTTAGAATCATCCAAAATTATATTTGACAATTTTAGGACTAAAATGATCAATTTGCAAAGTTGTGGGGCATTTCGGTAATTACCAAGAAATTTGATCTCTTGTGTATTTTTTCAGAATTTGATAATTGGGTAATTAAATAAATAAGTTTATTTAATTGACCCAAGAAAAATTTTGAAATCGGAAAATTTTGATTTTCCGTGTTTCCGCTGCGTTACCGGATTTCCGCCATAAAACCCCAACAAACCTCTCATCCAGGGATTTGAGGAATGCTGTCATACGAACCTTCTAATGATGGTAATTGGTCATATCAAAAAATGGAGGACAATTAAGTGGTTGACTTCTATCCATAGCTAAAAGGGTCAAGGATTGAAGTTAGACGCTCTGATACCAATTGACAATCGATAAGGTTCTGGCCCTTATACACCTATGGGGGAAAATGTGTAATTGTGCGGAATTAAAAATCTACTCTATCTAAGATAAGTTTAGAATAAGCAATAAATAAACAAACACAAAGTAAAAAGTGAAAGTAAACAAATAAGAGAGTGATTTGTTATGAAGTGGAAAACTCTTTGTAGGGAAAAATCACTTCGGGTACAGTTACCACCTGAATTCACTATATGAGAAAACTTATAGAGATGGTGAAATGACTATAAGTAACAACTTTGCTGACTCAATTCCTACTACTGTAATAACCCAAAGAACTCATCGAGCCTGCACCAAGCAACTTTCTTCATAACCTCTGAAATCGTAGTGAATTAACTCTACAAACTCACAATACCGGAACTCCAATTACCAATCTCCGCCTTAGAACTTTGAAGATTTATGGTATTGCCTAGGTTTATTTTTGTGGGGTTGATGATGGTTGAACAAAGAGAGATCACTCACAAAGAAGACATAGGGATTGAGTTTTCAAGGATGAGTGTTCTCAAGAAGATGAAAGCAATAAGGGGTTAAGGTTTTGATATTGTGTTTCCAACACTGGTAAAGTGGTTAAGACTTTCTTTATATATGTCGGGTTTTCAAGCCTCTGAAAAGCCTTCAAAACTCATCCAGAAAAAGCAAAATACGTGGAGGATTTCGAACACAAACACGCATGTTTTCTCACTGGAATGTTATGTTAGAACGTTATGATCAACGTTACATGAATGTGAACTTACTGGAAGGTTTCGTTGTGTTAAACATGACACGAACATGAGCTTATAGGAAGGTTCCGTCCGAACGCTATGTTAAACGTGACATGAATGTGAACTCTGAAATCCTCGTCCAAATGTCATCCAATAGTCCATAATTCTTCATGACTCATTACAATTCAATTGAACATATTTTGTTACGAAATTTACCAACCAAAACTAGACTTAACACATTTCATTGAAAATACTTTTACACATTGTTTATAAGTAAAATTAGGTCGTTGCAAGGTTGTCGCACAAAACTTCTGAGATCATTTTCTTCCTAGAAAATAATATATTTTTCATAGATTTTTGACAAATTGAGTTATATTAAATTCTTTTTTTTTTCTTTGTTGATCGATAAAATGATTTTTGATGCAAGTGAGAGAGGTGTGTAAATATAATGATAATTTTTTAATATGTAATGATTTGTTTGAATTTGTTGGAGAGTTAGAATTATTATTAAGTACTTTCTACCATAACTAATTTTTAATAAGACAAGTTTTTAATGAGTTGTATAAACTATTTTAATTTTCTGAGATTCTTTTTATTTAATCCAAAATATAATCATAAGTTGACTTCGAGCATATGTATATTCTTATTTTACCCATTTTCATTCCAAAATTAATTTGTTTATAAAATGATTTTTTTATTGGACTTCAAATATATTTTTAGGTCATTGTTCATATTAACAGTGAAATAATCATTGTTTACGTGAATAGTGAAATTTTATTTTTAAAGGTTTTAAATATTCAAATATACTTTTAAGTAGGTAAAGTAGCAATGCAACTGTGATTGATATTGTAACTATGACTGAGTATTTGTAACTTTCATTGTAACTGAGAAATATAACTGAGTATTATAAATGTGACTGACATTATGATTGGTAAAATGTGATTGAATATTTGTAACTGTCATTGTAACTGAGAAATGTGATAGAGAATTGAGTGTGAGACAGACATTATGACTGGGTTATGTGTGACTGTGACTGTGATTATATGATTGTTGAAACATAGATTTTGTTCTTGTGTAAGTCCTAATATGAGAGATGTTCCTTAATGAAAGTTGTAAATATGAATATTAATTGTATATAATATTTTTCATATTGGAAGATATTATTGTTTGAGAATGATTAATTGATCATTTTAATACTTTATATTTTGTAAGATATTTATTTTTTAAGTTGAAAGTTAGATTAAAAAAAAAATTAAAAAATTAAATCCAAATTTGACTCCAAAATAATGCAAGTTTTCTTTTATTTTTTTATTTTTTGAGTGGAAAATTTATTATTATTCTATTTATTAAGCATATTTATATCGTTTGACACATAAGTGATAGGTAGACTAAACTCGAAAAATCTTATATATTTTGATTGAATTAGAATACCCCTTGTGATTTTGGGTTCTTTAGGAATAACTACAGTAACGTAACACAAATATTATGGACATTTGATCCAAATCATATAGTTGGACATTGAAGAATGAGCAAATTGGGAGGGATTATTTGTGAAAAAAAGGAAAGCTTTTTGGGCATTTTGGTAAATTCCCACATGAAATTGCACATACTTTTTCCTGTTTTCCAAGAAAATGGAGTAATTTTTTTTTTGGAACATTTCGGCAGCCATGTATTGAGATAATCTGTTGTTAAACCTTGAGCTTTCTCTATGTATTACTCTGGTTGAGAACTTTTAATATGATGAGAAAAGATCACATTTACACAACAGACAAGACAAAAAGTAACAGCATAATTTGAACAATAGAAAATATGACCAACCATAACTGAAAGCAGTAAGTAGGCTCCAATGCTACATCTGAAGCAAGCTCAATGAATCCTCATGATCCTGCATTTTCATAGCAATGAACTCGTTATTATGAATAAACAGTGCACAGCACTGCAATCAAATACAAAATCACTAATGCTATTCTCTTCTCAGATACTATATCATGTTTTAACATGACATTAATGAGAAGGAAAACTTATGTGAAGTTAAAGGAATAATCTGGTAAAGGGCATAGCAGTGTCGTTTGATTATCATTTTATCTGCGAATATACTGCTTGGAAAGAGTAGAGTATTAATGATGTATATGAAAAGAGAATTAAATGAAGTTGAGATATAACTTGCCTTCCCAATCGAGATAGCTCAGTTTCTGAGAACAGCAAATCTTGCAAAGGTTGGACATCCATGTCCCTTTCATCAGAGAAAAAGAATATCAGACAAACAGTCGATCTATTATAAATTTTTTTTTTTTTAAGAAAAAAAGAAAAAAAAAAAGAAAAAGGGCATCAGCATCCAATATTACCATCAAATTGTTAATCAAAGTTTACACTTTACCCGACTATTCAAATCGTGCTTTACCCTACCCAAATTTATATCATAAGGGCGTATCTTCTTATTACATAAAGAAAACCACAAGGGATATCCATTAACAAACAATCTGATACCTTTTTGTACATTTAACAATATTATTCTAAGCAAGAGAAAAACTCATCACTGATGGCATATGTTCAACAAACTGGTTATGAAGACATATCATAAGGTTAAATTTAATATTAAAAAATATTGATAAATATAAAGACCGAAATCGATGTTCAACCATAACATCACTCCCCTCTTTCCTGTACTTGTGTAGTGAAAAATTGCATTTTATACTAACAAGTCAGATCCCAATTTTTCCCATGTAATCACCATTAGTAAGAAGCTTATCCTCCTTTCCCACTTGCAAAATGTTAAGCATTTTAAGACATTGTTTAAAAAAAATGAAAATGATACTCCAAGATTATGGTGTGAAAAGGAATGAAACAAAAAGACATACCTAAAAATATAATCGACAGAAACCTGCCTGTGATGAAGAGTGTAGTCACTGCCCACGTAGGTCACGATTAAGCTACCTGCATCTGGGTGCGGCCAGCTCCTTGAAGTAGGAAACCTTAGTACAAATGTCCCGGGCTCCTGAAGGCCCCTTGGACCCTGAAGTGAATATTCAGCTTCTTCCTTCGTAATAAATCCTTCTATCCACTTGGGAGATGTGGACTTCCATGTTTTATTTATCCAATCTCTTGATAATGTGAAAGCAACTGGGTATAACCAACACCATAGCTTCTCAAAATTCTCTTGGGCCAGGTAATCTCGGCATCCAGCAATCCTCCTCAGAATCTCAAAATCCTGAAAAATTATTTAGCTCAGCACATTCATTGAATGTTTATTTGGTTTAGACACAGGTAAGGCAAGGAGAATATAGAGGGTTAAATAGCTAAGTGATGAGAAAGAATATTAAGATCAAGTTGGACAAGTGGAGCAAAAGGAGTATCAAGTGCAAGCATTGTTAATAATGACAAGAACCACTCTTGTAAACTTTCCAATTCCGAAAAGGGTGTATGGGAAGCCTAACCATGGAAACATCAATATTTTTAGTGAGAGTCAAAGGTACCAGCTATTAAGAACCTGCTCGAGTCGAATAATTGTTGAGCATAACTAAAGATCTAGAGAAAAGGATTTCCTTGAAGACAAGGAATGTTGAGCACAGCTAGAGGTCTAAAAGAGGCACATGAAAGCAATTTTCAAGCCAAACAAAGGAGTAATAGTATTTTCATCATCATTGCTTGTTCACTAGTTAAAAGAAACCACTAAACTGTTACCGCAATGTGAAATTGCAAAATTGTCATTTCATCAACTTTGGTGGACTAAAACTGACAGACGAATTCAATTGTTATATCAGCAATTCCCAATTTACATTGTATAAACTGATATTATCATGGCTTCCAAAAAATGCCAGAGTAAATTGTATGATTCAAAAGGATATATGCCACAATATAAAGCCATAGGACCTCAACTACACAAAGTAGTATTTATGGATCATGTCCCCCGCCCCAAAAATAAAAAATAAGTAGGTTTGAGCGACCTGTAAGTAAGAATAAGTGTGAACATGCTTGTGTGTGTGTGTGTGTATGTGTGTGTGTGTGAGAGAGAGAGAGAGAGAGAGAGAGAGAGAGAGCCTGTTGTAAGAGAGATCGTGTATTGCAGCAGGAGATCTTCATGAATTGCTCCTTAATCTCAAAAACTGCACTATCCCAATGAACATGTTGGTTGTTTTGTGAAATCAAATTCCAGGCACTTCTTCCTTCCTCTATCAACCTCTTTGCAATCATTATCTGATACCTGAAAGGACGGAGAAGATTTTTCTTATTAATTAGGATAAAAAATTCAACGATTTATATCGTGTAACAAGCAGAAATGAAGATTCCATCTTGGGAATGATGTATTGACATGAAACACTGGCAAAACGTAAAAACCATCTGCAGTATCATGTAATTGGTTCAGTTATAAACCCCTAAATGGGGACACCTGAAGGTGCTTTTTTGCGACCCTCCTTCCTACGAGGCCATTTGTCCGCTACTCTCCTGAATAATCCAGCATGGTTTTGTCTCCGTAGGGAGCCTCATCCACGTAAGAGGTTGTTGGGCATATGCCGAATCTCACCGTGACTCCTCGAAGCTTCAGGTTTTTGAGTAGCATATAGGTCCTCATGATGGCTCGAACCAAGGACCTCGAGTCCTTATATGGTTCTTAACCTCAGCTATGGAACCACCAAGCCAAGACTTTGAGGTCCTTGGTTCGAGTCTCACCAAGGGCCTATATGTCACTCAATAAACCTAACGCTCCGAGGAGACACGGTGAGAGTCGGCACATGCCCATTAACCCCCACGTGAGTGGATGAGGCTCCCTACGGGGACAAAACCGTGTGGGACCGTCTGGAGAACAGCTCCAAGCGCATCCGTCAAGATCCCAGAGCAGACAAATGGCCTCGTAGGAAGGGGTGGTAGAAAAGCACACCATCAAATGGCATCCAAGGTTACATAAGTTATGTGTGATTCAATGGCAATAGTGATCAGAAAATGAAAAACAGCAGTAGTTCACCTGTGGTGGGAACATCCCGAGTAAACGGAAACCTGATGTGCAAACTCCAATATTTCATCATCAGAAAAAGCGGTTGCGATTTCCTTGAGCAGATGTGATCTATCGGCCAATCCTCCAAGGCAGTACTTAAAAATGGTTAAATCTGAAACTGACTTTCCACTACTCTTCAAAGACGAGTTTTTAGCTCCTGTACTCTCAGAATCAGTTGGAGAGTTGTCTGTTTCTTCAATGTTTTCATGCCTCCCATCCAACCCTTTTGCAGACGCACTCTCAACCTAATTAAAAACAGTGAGCAGTGAGACTAAAATGTCAACGTAAATGAAGATTACCATAGCCAATTCAAAAATCAGCAAGAAACAAGGTAACAAAATCATGAAGCATTGATCACAGTCATATAATGAGGAGGCTCTACGACCACTAAGTACCAACATCAAATAGATAATGATTGTTTCCCTAACAGTTTACAGTTTTCAGGTTGAAATTTTGACATGGTAATTGGTATAGAAGCCATGTCCTAAAGTTTCATTCATAACGGGCAGTTTTCTGCTGCCTTTTTAAATTCGGTTTTAGTTTCAGGCTGTTTTTCAACCTCCATGGGCACAGCCAACCATCTTTAAGAGTTTTATGCGAGGGGAGTGTCAGAAAATATCACTAGATTTGGTCGATGTTAAGTTTGAATTCTTATCTTATTGTTGAGCCCTCAGTGAACAGTTTAAAATTTTGAGTTGGATTAATGCAGAAGGCATAAAGAGTTTACAGCTAAATTATCTCAAAGAATAGGGTTAGAAGGTTTTCCCGATTTTGTAAATTTATAAGAGAAAGGTCATGAAAGCATCATATTTCAAATTTATTATCAATAAAGATTTTCCATATGTTGAGATTCATATTTCAGAATACTTCCAAATCACATTTCAATAGTAATACACTGTTTTGATTCTGCAAAATTTTCATTCTTCCACTCTCTAGAACCAAGAAAAACATCCTAGCAACCAAAATGGTCCTATAATTATTCCATTAAGCGTAAAAATTAGGTCCAGTAAGGGTCCTAAATTCAAGCATAGACGTAATAGCTCATATTTATTTCTCAATATAAGAGAAGTGATGTATAACATGTTTGCATACAATCACAAAGAGAAAACACAATAATGGACAAAAAGGATCAATAATTGCATCCAATATTTATTTTAAGTATATTTAAAAAAAAAAAAAGCACAATTATTACATTAAAGAGTTTGGTTAGAGAGTTGGATGTGATGAGTTCTTAGGTTTTACAGCTCAAAATTTCCAGATCCTATCCTAGTCCCCAAATATAAGGAGAAAGGAATAAGATGAAAAAATAAATGATAGGTTAAATAAAACATATATAAAATATATGAATGCCTAATTGTATAATTTTTCTCTTATGGGAATATTCATACACTACTAAAGCTGACTACAAACATTCAAGTCAAATGTCTAAAATGCATTTTATAAAACTCTTAAGTTATACAACTAAAAAGCACCATGTACTCGTGTGGTAATGATTCCAGTTATGATGATATTATAAAAATAAATAGTAAAAAGTTCCACTTATCGTCTAAAATGTCTTAATGCAGTTCAAATAGAGATTGGGGTTCATCAACATGTTTAAAAGATAATGAGGAATAAAGATAGTAGAAAAATCTGTTCAAATACCTTATTAGCAGTCAAGGGATGAGAGTTGCATTCCCCCTCCGGTTGCGCCATTGCAGATATCTTTTCTTGTTCCAACCTTACCCGCTTTGATGATGGACTAGGCTTTGCTTCAAGTACAGTGTTGTGATTAATTTCTACAGATCCATCATCAAATCCACATGATTGAGATCCATTGACTGGATGGATAGCAGCTGGTGTTTTTTTGCCAGTAACATAGCATGTCCGAATAGTACGAGTCCTTGAGATACAACGAATTGGATAGGAGAGTACCTCCAGGAAAGGAAATCCCCCTAGTTTCGGTACTTCAAACCTAATACAGAATAACCTATTGTCGCACTTGGATGAAAGCTGAAATGGCGAACAGAGGAAAAAAAGAGAGTAAGCAAATAGACAATTCTTAATGGTAAAACAACTTCAAAATTGTCAAATCTAAAGCAACTTGCTCTAATTTATAAGAAACCAAATTATTCTTGACTGTCTTTTACTTATTCCCTTCACATCATAGGGTGACAAATTCAGGGATCATAGTCAAAAAAGCAAAAGCCATGTCGAACAACTTAGTTCGAATATAAGGGATAAAAGTTCCCAACAAGATATTTAAAATACAACTCCCACACACGCACAGAACCATAATACAATGACCGCTACTTTGACTTTCAACACATAACAGACTTTTCACACAGGCCAACACTTCCCTTGATGCATACTTAAATATTATCAACAAGATTAGTTGTGACATTCAGAAACCAAATTTGGATTTGTCGGACATAGCATTGAGACACGCTGAACACATGCAAAGTCCACAGCTTGAAATGAAAAATTTAATATAAAACCTACGGGCCTTAAAAAATGAAAATAAAAGACGCAGGGGAAAAGTTTTATTGTAAGATCAGACTAATACAAGTACATAAATTTTGTGCAACGGTAAAGTATAATAGTAAGAAGTTAGGATTCACTAACGAATCATTGTGATAAAAAGTTCCTAATAAGTAAGCTTTCATATTAAGAAAAAGTGGTTTATCTCAAATGAAATAATTATAAAATAAGTGCATATTTCATAGCTACAAATTATATAATGATTAAAGCTCAAAAGAAACATTTGCAAACTTCATCAGAATGTTGTTAAAGGCACAAGGAGCACTAAGGCGCAAAGGGTCATTGGGCCTACGCACACGCCTGATGAAAGTGGTATATATATAAATTTCCAGTCAATTAGAACAAAGAGAAATCATTGAAAATATATCAAAAACAATTACAATAATACAATACTGATAATATAAATTAATGTGTTTATCGAAATTTAAAGTCCACCTCAAAACCTATTTCAATTTATTAAATAAATGTTATACAACTTGATTTCGGGTTGAGTAAGTCAATTCAGGTAGTTTCTCAAACATTTTATGAGGCGCACCTAGGCGCATCTCAAAGGCGTGCGCCTGAAGGTTGCCTGGCCTAACTGTTTATGCGGCGCAGTGGTTTGAGCTTGAGGCACCCCTAGGCGCGTCTTTGACAATTATGCATCAGACTACAAATTGTCCATGAGCCTATTTTGCAATTTCCCATCATAAAGTTCTATGTTAA
>SKCR01026514.1:0-310323 GCA_019454045.1 Zanthoxylum bungeanum
GTGCTAGCACACTTACGAGTCTTGCGAAGGTGGTAGGGAGGTTCGACCATGAGCCGGGATCCGTCGGACGAGGCTTGGAGCTCCGTTTCGTCACTCAAAATTCTGAAAATGGAGGCATTGAACTGCAGCAGTTTGGTGTCCTTGGCAGTGGCTATTTGGCCTTGATTCGTCTCCAAATCGACTCAACCGATCGATGTGAGTATTCCGCTTCCTCCGTTGAGGTGTTCACATAATTTTTTCATTGCTTGTTTGATCTTGGGACCTAGATAATAACCAACAGTCGACACTATGTCTTTGACGATACCCTTTCTGTACAAGCCTAGCTATGTACATTTGTATGTTGCCATCCTTGTATGTCTTCCTTGAAGATTTATATAGTACCAATAGGCACAATGCATTCCGGTACATCAACTAGTATCCAAACTTGGTTGATATACATGGAATCCATTTCGAACTTCATGGCACTTTGCCATAAAAGGAGTCGATACCTTCTATCACTTCCTCATACGTAGCCGGTTTGTCTTCCTCAATAAGATTGATATCTACATGAGGTGAGATCAGAAACCTATACCTCCCAGGTTGTTTTCTGACTCTCTTCGACCTACCCGGTTATTGTGTATTCGAAGATTGTGGTACAGTTTCATCCCTGATGAACTGTTGGTGTTCCGTGAGGACTCTCTGCCTAGAACAGTATTACTCCGATTTTCAACGAGTTTTACTTTCTTCCCACTTACCACTACATATCGGAGTTCCTCTTAGGAAAACCGCATGGAGAGCAACAATTACATTGTTCTCTTGTGAGTTGTATAAGTACTATACTTTGGTTTCCCTATGACAGCCTACAAATAGGCACTTATCTGATTTGGGTTCTAGTTTGGTACCATCCAAACATTTAGCGTATGCCCAGCATTCCCAAATCTTTAGGAATGAGAAACCCGAATTTTTTCCTGTTAATATATAATATGAAGTCTGTCTAACAGATTTTCATGGAACCTTATTCAAAATAAGTACTGCACTGTTTAATGCGTATCCTCAGAAGGAAATTAGTAGCTCAGAGTGACTCATCTGTTTAAGTATTGTCCATCATGGTCTGACCGTAATGTTCTAATACTTTTACCGGTCTGTTTTCATACTTCGTGTCGAAACTCTTTGAATTTATCAAAAGTTTCTGACTTGTGTTTCATAAGATACACATAACTGTAACGCGATGCCACATCCGTAAAGGTTACGAAATATTCATATCCACCTGTAGCCTAGCTAGATGTGGGCCCACTTACATCACTATGAACGAGGGCAAATAGATCGGTGGCACTTGCACTTTTACCAAGTAAAAGGTGTTTTAGGCACTTTGCCTAATTAAACTAGATTCGTAGACATCATTTGAATTAGAATCAAATCCGTCCAAGTATCCACTCTTCGAAAGTGTGGATATACGAGTCTTGTTAATGCGTCCCAGACGATAATGCCATAAATAAGTCTCATTTGAT
This sequence comes from Zanthoxylum bungeanum, assembly GCA_019454045.1. NCBI lineage: Eukaryota > Viridiplantae > Streptophyta > Magnoliopsida > Sapindales > Rutaceae > Zanthoxylum > Zanthoxylum bungeanum. The sequence continues at coordinate 1,488 of SKCR01026514.1, forward strand.
TACTCAATTTGAGCTATTTATTTGTCATGTTATATGTTTGAGATTATCAGCAGTGAACATATATTCTTGTACCATATCTAGTATCAAAAATCCAATTTTAATACCAGTAGTGAACATGTTTTTATACAAACAATTTTTTGAAGTCAGAACCTTGTCCCGCCTTCACTTCCTTCATGCATGCCTTTTCCATACGGCAGTCACACTTCTAGTGACCCTGTTTGCCACAATTTAGGCAGAAAACTTGGATATGTCCTTTTAAGAAGCTCTGGCAGTGCATAAAGGATTGAGCACTAAAGTTATCATCACAATGAGTCTTCGTAAGCTCATGCTCTAATATTTGCTCAACTCTGGGCCCATGCTTGAGAGGTTCCTCTATCAAATAGAATAACTTCTCAGCTCCCATGACTATCGTGAAGTCTATTCCCAATCTGAAAATTAAAGTCGTTAAAGATATTTTCCCCAAGATTATGTCCTTTGACGCTAATCTTTCAGTCATCTTGATTGCTATAGTCCAACTATCCAATCAACGATTTCGGGTACAATTAAATATAATGATTACTATAGTCTAACTATATAATCAACTACAATTGTTCGGTTACATTCAGATGTATTGATTACTATAATCCAATTATATAACCAACTACAAATTAAGTAGTTTGAATACAGTCCAATTGTTAAATTAAAACAACAATTGAATATTAGTCCAACTAATATATTTTATAATTAATGACGAAAAATTAAATGAGCACGTATTGACAAGTATCTAAACAAAATTGCAAATTTAATACTTGCCTCCCATTATTTTTCGGCGAGCCTCTAACCCTCTGTGGAGTACTCGGGAAACCTAGTTTCCTAGTGGGCTAGGATCCCGTTAAATAACATACAACCATGACTTTGGCCAACAAGCTGTATGATATTTAAATAGGTAGATCTCTAAGATCAATTAGATCTCATCCAATTCCTAGATCCGGTAGGTGGACCTCCAAGTCCGAAACATATATATAATATATATGCCAATATATCCAATATATTTTCCTAACCTTTTCCTATGAATCAACTAAGCCTTGGCTTTGGCACAACAAGCTTAATGATTCCAGTTAAGCGGGACCCATTGACTTTGGAAAGCTTCGTAATCGATGTCGATGGACAATAGGTGATCTTGACTTTGGCCAACAAATCACAACTTGGACAAGACATACGATATGGAACAAAGCCTTCATGATTCAAACACATCCGCGATGGAAAAAGGTCTTGACTTTGGCCAAAAAACCAGTGCCAATCATGGATCTTGAGAATGAATCACTCAATGGAAGGAAAACGCTTAATATTTGTTGAGGGTTTTTCGTGTAAATTGGCAACCAATTTATTATCTTTGATTAGGTCTCATCATACAACCTTAAGCATGCATTCTAAAAGCATAATAAGGCGCGAAATAAATTAATAATGATATGTGGATGGATATATAATATAATTTGTTCCTAGAACAAATCTCTCCATTTCCTCTCTCCCGCTAGCACTATTCTTACTTCTACCCAATTACATAATACTTCTAATAAAACCTCATTTACATTGTGGGGAATTGGTGAGAAGAGAAATACAATGAGAAAATAGGTAATAACTGGACACCCATGTCCAATTTAATAAATTCTAAATTTATTAGAACAATTTCCAAAATTGCTCCCACCCTTCTAATATCCATTCAATATACATTATTCATACATACATCCAAGTATTCACACAAAGCATGTTATTCAATCAATCTAATCCAATTAATTAATTTATAATTAATGACCATCCAATGTTCATACAACGATTTGATTTGCTCGAGTCAAACTCGTTTAAGAATAAATACTCAAAGTACGTATTCTTGAATTATATCGAACTACAATTTTAAATCCAATTTAAATTGTATCCAATACTAATTCATATTTAATTCCAAATTGAAAAATTACACTTATTTATGTGCCTTAAAGACTTGGATTCCAAATCCAATCTTAATGGGTCTCAAAGGCCCAATTAGTATCCAATACTATTCAATTAAAGTCCAATGGGCTTTCAATTAATTCTTTAGGCGTGAGGTTTGGCCAAAATGGATCTAACCCATAATGCCTAGGCCCAATAGGAATCACCCTATCCCATAGAATTAATTTTGGCCCATTAGGCCCAATTAAATTATTAAAGACCCAATTGTCATATTTTGGACTTTATGGAAATGGTTTAGGCCCAAATATAATCCAAGACTAAAATTTGACCCAACCAAACCCAATAGCCCAATTACAACAATTTAAATTAATACATTACCCCAAATTATATATTAATTCAATTAAAGTGCAATTAACACAATTAATTAATTAATCTAGTATTTCCAGAACACTAATTAATCTAATTAATCATGCTTAACATTTTAATTTATGTCCAACACAAATTAAAGCAAAATCAATCTTTCAAACATGCTTCACACTCACGGCAATGGCAACAAAAAAATCATTCAATTTGATTTCAATCCAATTAAATCAACATTCAATATTTCTATCATGCCATTTAACAAATCCAATTGTCAATTTTCAAAAAAATACCATGAGCAATTCTTATGGTGTATTCGGCCAATGTATAGATTTTAGGGAAAATTAATCTAATTCATTTTTCACAAAATCAATCATGCATAACTTCAAGTCATCATCATCCAACCATGTCCAAACAACCAATTTAGGCATTTACAAGCTCCAAACAAAAATCCCTAAATAAAGTCTATAAACCCTAGAAATAAAATCAAGCTTAGATCTCGCTCTGATACCATTATTAGTGTCCTACACATGCCACATGATCTCTAAGCGTGATTCGTATGTGAATAAAATCAAAAATAAATTGCGGAGGACTTACATTGATCGGTTGAGTTCAAAGCTTTTTATGGATGTGGAAGCTTTCAAGCTCATGGGTGAATATCCTTATCACCTTCATTTGACTAAATATGTACTAACAAAAATAAATGGAACGAATTTGATCTCCCAAAAAGAAGCAAATTCACCAAAGAGAGAGCGAAGAAATCGGCGGTCTTCAAAAGATAAACCAATTGCCTTTGTTGCTCTCGGCCTTCTCAAAGAAAACAAAGAGCAAAAACTTTTCTTTCATTCGGCGGCCAATATTTTGCCTTAAGCAAAACACAAGCATTTATTGCTTTTCAATCGCCCACTGCAAAAAGTCAGAGAGAAAGCATCCATTTTCTTTTCAATTCAAAATTGATTAATTAATTGCTTTCCCTTTTGGCATATTTCAAAAATGAGCCTGAGAGCAATTAATGCCTTTCTTAACTTTTCGGCCATTTGACCAAAAGACCTCTAAGGCCATTCGGCCAAAGATATATATTTTAAGGCCATTTGGGCCAAAATTACCAGGGAGAGAAAATAAAATGGCCGTTCGGCCTTTGATTGAAAAAGAGAAAATAATGATAATAAATAAATCATTAATTGAATTTATCTTTTTCAAAGATAAAGAGTGTTTTACAAGATACAACCAAAACCTATCATCCATATCCATCACTAAAGATGACTAATGATGTAAAAGAAGTGGACCACACTTTAAATTCAAAATTCAAGTGAGCTTGCTCAACACACTTTTGGGCTCGGGTTCATTTAATCCTGATTAAACGAATTTTCCATCGCGACTTAATTAAATCCGATTTAATTAAATAATAATACCCAGTAAAATTATTACGAAAATCGCTCGTGGATTAATTCCAAATTAAATCGTTCGCTAAAATTAAAATCCAATTTAATTTCTCGTTGAAATCGGATTTCAATTAATATATCTAATATATTATTTAGCTCAATTAAATAAATTAAATAGTAAAATCTAATTTAACTATTAAATTTATTTTACCGATTAATTCCAATTTAATCGCGTTCTCTCCTCTCGACGAATTTAATCCCAGATAAATTCTTGACGCAATTAATCCCAGATTAATTCTTTCTCTGATAATTAATCATAAATTAATTCTTGCCGTAATTAATCCCAGATTAATTTTCTCTCTTTATTAATCCCAGATTAATATTATCTCTCTTAATTAATCCCAAATTAATATTGTTCGAATCAAACATCATCGGTGAATCTTTGGGATGCGACCCAAGAGATCCCCGGATATATTGGCAGTAAATACGGTCATCGGACTATCCGAACACGTGCGTACCAGGTACCACATATTTACCGATTTACAAGACAAGGTTGGCTTCTAGCAAAGCACCGTGCCTACCCAATTCTCCAGAAATATTCTTCTACGGAATATAAGATCTTTGTCAGGCGTGGTATACATAGTATTGCGTATTACGATACAGTATCGGATGTCACATGCAAGGCCTGTGGGTGGAGTTGTGTCTGCCCCGTACGAAGCATATTTCGGATCAGTAGCAACTAGTCTCTTTATGATCGGAAAGTCATGACCTAGTCATCATTCCCTGATGGCTATAGCACTTAGAGTACCAGTTATGTATCCATGCGTGATCATCATCTCCATATGACTGAAGTGACATTTCCGTCTTGACATCACACCCAATACACTACGATTCTCAGTATACCCAGAAGAGGCGTACACAGAACCTGTTAAAGCCCTGGACGACCAAAACCAAAGTATACGCAAGTATTAGCGATGCAAGTCTCAGGTTAAGACCAAATACACCTACCCTGATTCGGATTCCCATAGACACATAGTCATACTACCAATGAGATTCCGAGGGGTCTATCCAGAGTGAAGCTGTTTCCGTACCATCGGTAAACAGAACCTCCTATTACACTTGCATGAGTATCCAATACCCAAATATATGAGAACTATGTCGTTACACTTCCATAACATGCACAAGTGTAATACTAGCATATTTCGCATTATCGATGTCCAGTCTCGATAATACTACGACTAGGGATATTTAATGATTAAACCTTTGTGGATTAATACTGTCTCATATCTTATTAATCCGGAACTAATCATAAGGACTTTTATCATTTATATATCCAGGTAATCTAATTACAAATGATAAAAGAGCAATTTCCTTTGTCACATAGTTAATTTGTACAACAACACCATGTTCTGTACAAATAGTGATGCTATGGGTCATAATTATCCAACAAAAACGTCCTCATCTACACACCAAACTATGTGCCCAAAGTACATAGCTATTCGTTGGAATTTCTACACCAACCTCACCTTTGTAAATCAAAGAACATAGCCTGTCATGCAAGAGTTCGTAGTACACAGAGAATTCATATCAATCTATATATGACCATTTAGTATATTGAAATGAATTTATTTAGTTAACAGATATTATAAGCAATTCATTTCTATCTGGGTCCAATTCTGTATTATCACATCATATAACGTGTCTACATTCTCATGTCACCACATGGACAATCTCGGATCAAGGTCGCAATATATTTATAGAATGAACCGCAACTATAGATAAACCATAAACAAAGTACCATTTTGTTTTCTCTCTATGGATGATTTTAGATTACTAACTTCATACTTAAATCCTCTTGTGTATGACACTCATACACTAAGCCTAAAGGCACATAAGTAATCAAGGGTAAACTAGATAATTTATAATAGGCGATTTAAATCAAAATACTTGACAAAGGAATAATGCATCTTTTATTTCAAACAAAAAGTTTTATTTATCTTTTATTTCAAACAAAAAGTTTTATTTACCATTACATGAAGCTATAGGACATATATATCAATATCACATTTCTTTTCATCAAACAAAGTGAACTACTCAAGCTTTTCTACCATTCAAACAAAGCGAACTACTCAAGATATAGGACTGAAGTTTTGTACCCATAATGCAAATTGCAGCTTCTCCGCCCAATCTTTATAGTTTTCCAACATTTTAGCCAAGATCCTCTTCAGAGTTTCATTGGCGGCCTCTATTGCTCTATTGGCCATAGCCTATATGGGGAAGACTTGTAGTGTCCTATCCCATACTTTTATAAGAAGACCTTGGTCTTTCTCTGAAATTGGACCCCATTATCTGTCACCACATGGTGCGACATTACATATCGACAAATGATGTTTCGGGATATTAAGTTAGCCATTCGCTTTGCTATGACATTGCGAAATGACTCAAATTCTACCCATTTAAAAAAGTAATCTACCTCCTCTACTAGAAATATAGGTCCATTAGTGGCATACAGCTTGATTTTGTCAATCATATCGATTCCCCATTCCGAAAATGGCCAAGGTTCTGACAACCTATGTAATTCTGTCGGTTGCAAATGGTTCATATTTTCATGAGCTTGACAATCTTGAAAGCGCTTCACTAATTCCGCATAATCCGCTTCCATAGTCAACTAGTAAAATACTTACTTGATAATGTTCTTTGATAGATTAAGCCCTCTCACTTGTGAACTGCATACTTCTATTTGGATTTCTTCCATCACATTCCTAGCTTCCTCTTTCATTAGGAATTTTAGCTGCACTTTGTTGCTCTGCTGCTTGCATAGATTTCCTTTCAAGCTAATGAAATGGAGGCCATTTTTTGAATAGCCATTCTGTCTTTTCTGTTTGCCCCTTCCGGTAATTATCCTTTGTCCATGAATATTTGAATATCATAGTACCAAGGTCTCATGTCATCTCCTCCAATCTCCAAGACTATTTCTATCACATAAGCGGGCTTAATGGCAGTTGTCAAAATCAGTTGTCGCATCATTAGCTTTTCTGGGTTTTCCCATGCTACAGCTAAGGTGGTTAAAGCATACGCCATCTGGTTCTCCTCTCTCAGCAAATGCAAGAAAATGCATTCTGGGATGCTTTGTAGCAATGTTATGAGGTAGGCTAGATACATCCTCAACTTTTCTTCTTTCAATGCCCACTCTCCTCGGATCTATTCAACCACCAACATTGAATCTCTAAAAAGCTCCACTTTTTTTTGCTCATAGGGCTATTAAGGCTTCTAATCCAAATATATATGCCTCATATTCATCCATATTATTAGTGACCGAGAAAGCTAGCCTTTTAGCCATAGAGAGAGTGTATCCTTCTAGGGTTACTATAATAGTCCCAATCTTTGCGCCCATGTAATTCATAGCCCCATCAAAGTAAATCTTCCATCCTTGAAGGGTTATTTTCCTCAACTTCTTCATCAAATAAAGCATACTTATACATTTCTCCTTTAATCGATTGATGTGTCAGAAATTCTTCTTTTGTACGCTCTTTAACCACTTTCTTGGTGATGTAATCGATATCAAACTTAGTTAGTAGCACTAGTCACCTTCCCAATTATAGGAGCGAAGCGGGGTTTACCGTTATGCCTAGACGTTGGAGCCCACTACACTGTTGGGCTCGTAGTTCGTAGAGAGTACGGATAGTCCCTTGGGGGACTAACCAGAGAATAATGGAGTCGCCACCCAGTATGAGATATCATAAATGATTTAAGACCGTACTACACCCCTCGCAAGGTCTGGCCTTAAACCCGTTTGGGTTCGGAATGGTCCATTACTGATGCTAGTATAATATTTACGCTGAAAAGAGATATCATCATATCTTATAATGCCAGAATACGCAAAAGCAGGTTAAAGGCATACAATGCGCAAACATGAGTTATAAAAATAAGTAGAGTAAATATTTATAAATATTTATAGCATTGATAAAATTACGATGAAATAAATCTGAGCATGCATTTCATCGGCCTGTCCTCGGATAGGTCTGAACAGATATATTTAATCATATGTCGGATATACACCATGATACTAATATATGATCAGACTTACTGAGAGTCCAGCCGAATATACTATGAAAAACCAGAGTCATAGAAACATAACAGGTACGGCAATAAACAATACCATAATAAGTAGAACCTCAAATATTAAATGATAACTATACCAGAAAACCACATCATGCAATGTAATAAACAAAAAGTAAACAGATTAAGTTACATAAGGTAGGTGACACGCTCAAAAATTGGTCTTTTACTCCCAAGTATAAGAGTGTCGAAGTAATAAAATAACATGATAAGTCCGAGGTCGATCCACATGGAATAGATTTAGTAAAATAGAATGATAAGTAGAGCGAAAAAAAAGGTTTGATTTATTGAAGTTGTTGGAAACTTTTAAGTGAAAATGTAGTAATAAAATGAAATGCTGGAGTTAGGGGATCCACTGTTAATATTTTAAATCTAGAAATCTCGCTTAATTATAATATATAAATTGTTTTTGTTACCCAATTAATTTATCTCAGGAATTAATTATGCCAATATATTAAAGGCGATAGTCATTTCTGTCGGTAACTAGTCCTGCCAAGGTACTAAGTATGCCAAAAACATAAAACCAGCCATAAATATGGTGATACTGTATAAAACCAGCCATGTAGGTGAAGGAAATATTTTCCTTGCGCAGTGGAAACGCCTTAGGTACCCGCATCGGACTTGAAATTTTTTTTTTGCCCTTCCCTTTAAGTTGCCGAATGTGACCAGCAGTACCACTAAAATTTTTCTACTGTTTTTAACAAAATTTCAGCCCCGAAACAGTCCTGGGATAGTCCCCGAATAGCTCCGAACAGTAGTGTAAAAATCGGACTATTTTTGACACTGAATGCGCCCAAACTGCAACTAAAACAGTCCGATGTATACGTGAACTGAAGTGACATTTTGAGGTCTAATTTTTCAGAGAAAAACACCCCCAACACAATCCCAAATGACCCCTATGTGTTTCCCAAAAATTCCAGATTTATACGAGATCAAACCGAACCCCGAATCACACAAACAAGTGCTCGGCAGTGGACAATAATGTACACCCCATTGCCGTGAGTTATATTATATGAAAAGAATGATTTTGGTTCAACGCCACAAAGTCTTCCGAGCCATGTCTCACAACCAACGGAAACTAGTGTGGGCTAGTCTCACAAAATTAATCCCTAAATAATTTAGAGATTAATGTCACACAAGATTTTTATTTATTTTTATTCTTTTTCTTCCTATTATTTTCTTAACACTTGAGAGAGTTTGAAGAAGAAGAAGAAGATTGCGGTATGTGAAAAGAAAAAATCATTTTTTCTTTTTATACTTAGGGTTATTTTATTTTCAAAAAACAAAACCATTTCCCCTTCACATATGCAAGTTTCGGCCATACAAGGATTTTGGTATTAATTTTGCAACAAAAAATTTAATTACCATAATGAAATATATGTTAAAAATTAAAAGTGTAATTACCTTTCAAAAAGTGTAACCACCAAATTTTAAATCCAAGAGTTTTGCAACCTAGCATAACACACCAAGAGTTTCCAAAATTTAATACAAGAGTTTTGCAACCTAGCATAACTCACCAAGGGTTTCCAAAACCCAAGATTTGGAAATTTTAAAAATTGGCCTCATTAAATTATATCATATATAATTTAATATTATGCATTCAATAATTGTCATATAATTATTAAAATCATATATTAACTTTTAATATATAGTTTCAAATGTGACAAAATATCATTAATCATATTTATATATATTTATACATATGTGAGTATATAATTGGACTATCTAATTACACTAAATCCGTTATAGTATATTGAGCTAGCAAGGGGACCAAATGGACCTACGATTCTGAGCTCCAATAATCTCGAAATATTAATTAAGCTCTTAATTAAATATTCTGAATTATTAACTCCGGGTTATTCCACTAAAAACCCGAAGTTGAACTCTCATTACCGCAGATGGTATATTAAGCCGAATAAAGTCGGTGTCCATCGATATAGTCACTATATATAGATTAACCCTTCACGAGTATCTCGTAATTAAAGTCGGGTCATAAAGTCTGTTATACCCCTCTAATTATTTTTACCTTAAATACCATTGATTCTCTAATGAACGATTTATTCACAACCATTATGAATTTTAATCTTTCTATTCGTAATAGAAATACTTGAGCGCTCTAACCGTTCAAGTACCGAATCAACCCTTAAGAAAGATACTCATATACTTCTCGCAAGAAGGAGTGAACTCCATGTCTATATAAAACGTTCCTAGCTACACACCAGACCATGTCCCCAAAGTACGTAGCTATTGGTCGGGACTGCTACACCAACCTCACCTTTGTAAATCAAAGGACATAGCCTACCATGCATGAGTTTGTAGTACACTCGGGATTAAGATCAATCCATATACGACCATCTAGTAGATCGAAATGATTTTCTTTATTTAACGGATATTATAAGAATATCATTTCCATCTGGGTCCAGTCTTATATGATCACATCATACAAGGTGCCTCCATTCTCATGTCTCTACATGGACGATCTCGGATCAAGGTCGCCATACAAATATAGAATGGATCGTAGTTATAGATAAACCACAAACAAAAGACCCGCTTTGTTTGCTATCTATGGACTATTTAAGATTGCAAACTTCAGACTTAAATCCTCTTGTGTATGACACTCATACACTAAGTCTTAAGGCACATAAGTAATCTAGGGTATTCTAGATAATTTATAATATGCGAAAATTAAACAAACACTTTGAAAAATGAATAATGCATCATTTTATTTCAAAACATATAAAGTCGTTTACATTACATGTAGCTCTATGGCATACATCCCAACAGTAGGCATTGATACCGTTTGTCTATAACAAGTCATGCCAAGGTACTCAATTATGCCAAAATCGTATAAAACCATCCATATAGGTGGTAGCAAGATAAAACCAGCCATATAGGCGGTAGCCAATTTTTTCAATAATTAATCTAGATCTAAATCAAGTTTTAATTATTATATTACAATTTATTTATTATAATGTAGGCGAGATTGATCTAAGTTTTCATTATAAAAGCTTCACCCATTACCCCAGCGAAAAGAAATTAGCTACTCATTTTGTAATTAAACATGCTCATAATTTTATTACTGAAAGAAAAAGACATTACAGAAAGCTTAAATAAATATAAACATACAAGATACTTTCTTCCAAAGTCTATACAGAAGTCGGAAAGAAAAGTATGCCAAGGCTCTACGCGGCGCGATACGCATGCCACGTTGGGGACACGTGTTGATAAAATAGCGCGTTTCGTGGTGTCTTCAACTTATTACGCATGTCGCGACGCACCGACATTTTCGTGTCACGACGCGGAAACTGAATTTCCGTTTCTGCCCTTTTTCATGTCTGTTTGTCATATCAAGCTTTCGAGCAGTATTTTACCTACCAGATAAAAAAACACAATAAAAACACTCAAAACATAACTTAAAATATTATTTCAAAAACATGTCAAATTAAGGGGATCAGTGAAACTATAAGTGTAAAATGATTGATTTATCGTATAATAAATATGCACTTTCTAGTGCTCATCACATCCCCCAACCAGCTTATTACTAGTCCCTAGTATTTAAGCGAAATCTAAAAAGAAAAATTATTATCCAAGTTAAAGATTGTTTTCTTTCTTTCTAAATGATCAAATAATTGACTTCTTCTGTATTTTTTTTACCATTCTTCCATATACTAATAAAATAAGGTATTAATCAATATATTGTGCCCACATTAACCACATGTATTTTTTGAAAATAGAGTAATATTTTTTTCCTAAAATATGTTAGAGCTTACACCTTTTGGCAGTGAAAGTTTATTTATAAATATATCTTCGATCCTTTTATCGAACTTTGGGCTAGTGACTCCCAAACCAGTTTGTTTTAAGGCACTAGGTGTAAAGGCACCCATATGGACTTAATTGCTCGGATCTCATATATTAAAAAAAGTGTCTGATTCCCTTAAGCTTTCTTTTTAACCCTTGTAAAGAGCTTTGGGTCAGTGACTCCCAGACCGGTTGGCCTTTGGGCACTAAGTGCTAAGACCTCCCAACAAACTTAATTGCCCGAGTTAAAAAGGCTTTGAAAATGAACTTATTCAAACACAAACTCAAACCCTACCATTTTACGCGAATAATCAATGCACACTGAGGTAAGATGTCCGATTAGTAAGTAAAAACTTTATCATTTTTTTAACTAAATCAAGCTCTATCGTTTGTTGCGAACAATCACTGCTTACTGAGGCAAAATGTCCGATTACTAAGTAAAAGCATGATCCATTTTTTTAACATAAATTGCATTGCCTTGAGGTGTTACCTCCAACAAACTAGAGAACTGAATATTATAAAATTTTCACTTACTACCTATGAGCATATGTTACCATGTTGTTGATAATATTTGTCAAATTAACATATAAATATCAAATTTAATCAATATTATGGAGAATTCACAAATTTAAATGATTCAAAAAGAAAGGAACAACAAATAACTTGTTACGAATTATATATAGATGCGTCTCATTAGTGAAAAATCCTTACATAGCCACCTCTGACCAACAATTCCACTTGGTTTAGAATACAAATTTGTTGTTAGTTTGTGTGTATATATATGGATATATATTCTTACACAAAAGATAACAACAAAGTAAAAATATTTTTTTTAAAATAAAAACATCAATGAAACATGAAAATTATCTAGTAAACTATCCTCTCCCCAACCAAAATGAGAATTGTCCCTAATGTTTAAAAGAATGAGAAATATAGTTTAGAAGATATCACCTGGTTAGTGCGGAATTGACAATTTCATCTACGACTAAAGATTACAGATTAAGGTCCAAGTTTACTTTGCGCTTTTTGTCACGATCGTTACCAGACCAGTTCAATTTGGAAAGAATATGGTCGATTTTTGGTTCATAATCTAAGAGTTGGTCAATTAAATCATCATCTTTTCTTGCAGTTAGGAAGATATCTCTTACTGGTTTAGAAATAAACCCATTCTTTTGGCATCTTCAAGGAATACAAAAAGAAAATCGGAAAATCCATTAACATTAAATAACCCAATGTGTTTTTGGTGAATATTCAAGTTTTCCCATGACACAACTGTGAATATTGTTGGACAAAATGACCCATAGCGTCACTATTTGCACAGATCATTGTGTTGTTGTAGCAAATTAACTATGTGACAAGGAAATTACACTCTCATCATTTGTGATTAGATCACCATAGATATATAAATGAAGAGAGGTCCCTATGATTAGTTCCTGGATTGAGAATGATATGAGACAGTATCAATCCCCGAAGGATTAATCATTAAATATCCCTAGCCGGAGTATTATCGAGACTGGACATCGATAATGCGGAATAGGCTAGTATTGCACTTGTGTGCGTTGTGAGGGCACAACGACATAGTTCTCATATATATAAGTATTGGATACTTATGCAAGTGCGATAGGAGGTCGTGTTTCACCGATGGTACGGGAAACAGCTTCACTCTGGATAGACCCCTCGGAATCCCATTGGTATTATGACTATGTGTCTATGGGAGGCCAAAATCAAGGTAGGTGTGTATAGTCTTAACCTGAGACTTACATCGCTAATACTTACGATAATCGATAGACTTTGGTCTTGGTGGTACAGGGCTTTAACCGGTTCTGCGTACACCACTTCTGGGTTTATCAGAGAGTCGTAGTGTATTGGGTGTGATGTCAAGACGGAAGTATCACTTCAGTCATAGTGGAGATGATGTCACGCAGGATACGGTATTAGTGCTCTTAAGTGTTGCGCAACCATCGGGTTATGACTAGGTCATGCATATCCGATTATAGAAACTAGTTACTAGACATCCGACATGTGCTTCGGACGGGGCAGACACTTATCCAGCCCCAGCCCTAGCACGTGACTATCCGATACTGGGCCGATATGCACAATACTACGGTATACTACGCTTGATACAGATCTATATATTCCTATAAGAATATTTCTGGAGAATTGGGTAGGCATGGCGCTTTGCTAGAAGCCAACCTTGTCTTGTAAATCGGTATAAACGTAGTACGCGATACTTACGTGTTCGGATAGTCCGACGACCGTATTTACTGCCAACATATCCAGAGATCTCATGGGTCGGTTCCTGAAGATTCACCGATGACGTATGACTCGCACTTTAATTAATCTGGGATTAATTCGATGAGAGAGAAAATTAATCTAGGATTAATTACAGAGATATTTTATCTCGGATAAAATATCGTTAAAGAGAGAGAACGATTAATTTGGAATTAATCGATAAATTAATATATTCGATATATTATAACGAAATTAGATTTCGACGCAGAATTGAAATTAGATTTTAATTCGGGCGAACGAATTAATTTAGAATTAATTCGTTAGCGACGTGAATAGTGAATTCGCTAGGCGTAATCATTTAATTACGACGCGACGAAAATTCATTAATTTGGAATTAACGAACCCAAGCCCGGGATTGTTTGCGCGAGCGCATTTGCATTTCGAATTCGAGTGCGGCACGCAAGTCAAATCAAGCATCAAAATCGCAAGTCACATCAAGCGTCAAATCACATGTCACTTTGAGTGATGTGACATTTGAGTGATTGATGTGAGTTGATGTGAGATGAAAGGAAGCATTAAATGCTTTGCTTTTTGAAATTGAAAAGTAAATGACTTATTTAATTTTTGGAAAACATAAATAAACTTTTTACATTTTTTCTTTTTCTAATTCATTCTCTCTCTCTCTTTTTACGTTTTCTTGTGAAAACCCTTTTCCTCTCTTTTCTTCTTCTTCTCCTTCACGGTTTGGAACCGTTTCATCTTCTCAGATTTCTGGTTTGACCGAATAAAAGGGAAGCAAGGAAGAAGACTTATGTGCTAGCACACTCATGGCGGAATACAAAGGTGATAGGGAAGTGAGTTCGTGAGCTTGGAAGCTTGAAGCTTGGAGCTTCAATGGTGTCCATCAATGGCCGATTCTTGGAGGAGGAAGCAGCCCTCACGCCGAGCAGTCCACCATGTTCGCAGCTTACTGCCGAGCAAGGGAGAGCAGTGCGTTCGTGGTCTTTTTTGCATCTCTATCGATCAATGTGAGTTATTCCGCACCTCCTTTGATATGTATTCAACTCGTTTATGCATGATTTATGATCCTTGGGACTTGATTGAAACTCAACAATGGTATCAGAGCCATTTGTGCATAGGTTCTTGAGCAAAATTTGGGGCTTTTTGATTTAAGCATGATTTTGACAAATTATTTGTTTAAGAATGTTTGTATATGAATAACTTAGAGTTATATGTAATCAATTTGAAGAAAAATTAATTGGATTGATTTTCCCCAATTTGCTTATTGTTGGCCAAAACTTTAATTTGGGTGGTAAACTTGATTTTGAGCATGTTTAATGAAATTGGATGAATTAGAATGCTTAAATGTTGTTTAATTGATGATTGATTAGATCAATTTGATGAAAAAGTGTTTGGAACAATTTTCCCCAATTTGCTTGTGATGGCCGAAAATATGAACCCTAATATTGTCTTGGATTTTTGATTTTTTGTTCATTGGATGACTTGCAAATCATTTGGGGATGTTGAATTTATGTTTAATTTGGTTCAATTGGATTGAATTTGATTTGGGCATAATTTCCCTCTTTGGCCGAGACACTTGAAGCATGAAATTGGGTTTGATTTTGATCAAATTATGTTGGACATGATTCATTGATGTTAAGCATGATAATTGGACAAATTTAGTGTTTTGGAAACTTTGATTTGGGTAATTAATAATGCTATACACTTTAGGTAATTTAATTGGAAAATTTGGAATTTTTGAAATTAAATTATTGGGCCTTAAAATTGGATTTGGGCTTTTAAAGTTGTTATTGGGTTTATTGGACTTTGTTGTACAAAGTTGGTTTATGCCAAAATTGGTTGGATCCAATTAGGCCCAAAACCGCTTCCAAAAGGCCCAAATGCGACTAATGAACCTTTAACGTTTAATTGGGCCTAATGGGCCTAAATTAATTTATGGGCTTATGGGGTAACTCCCGGATTGGATTTTGGTTATTCGGTTTGACCCGAGTTAACCAAAAGTCCACGCCTCAAGAAATTAATTAAAAGCCCATTAGACTTTAATTAAATTAATATTGGATATAATCGGGCTTTGAGACCCGTAACGATTAAATTTGGAATTTAAGTCGTAAAGGTTTATTTTATAAAGTGTAATATTTAATTTGGAATTAAATAATGAATTAGAATTAAATACGTATTAAATTGGATTTAATCATGTAATTTAATTTTATTTGAGAAATCGTACTTTGAGTACGTGTTCGCAATACGAGTTTGACTCGAACAAAACAAATCGTTGTTTGAACATTGGATGATCACTAATTATCAGATTAATTAATTTGATTAGATTGATTGATAACATGCTTGTATGAATACATGGTTGTGATGTTTGAATAATGTATATCGGATGGATATTAGTCGGGTGGGGCGATTTTGGAAATTGTTGTAATAAATTTGATTTATTAATTGGACCTGCGAGTCCAGCCTTATCACATCATATTCTTTGTATTCTCTTCTCACCTATTCCCCTCAATGTAAATGAGGTTTCTTTAGAAGTGTAGTGTAACGGGTATAAGTAATACAATTGCTAGCCTGGAGAGAGAGAGAGAAAGTGAGAGATTTGATCTATGGATCAATGTGTAAAATATCCATCAGCATATCATTATTATTTTATCATATGCGCTTTATTATGTGTTTAGAATGCATGTTTAAGGGTGTATGATGATGAGACCTTAACAAAGATAATTAAAATTGGTAGCCAATTTGCACACGAAAAACCCTCATCAAATATCATGTGTTTTTCCTTCCATTGAGTGATTCTTGCTGAAGATCCTAGATTGGCATGGGTTGTTGGCCAAAGTCAAGCCCTTATCCGTCGAAGATGTGTTTGAATCACGAGGCTTTGTTCCATATTGGTGTCTTGTCCAAGTTGTGGTTTGTTGGCCAAAGTCAAGACCACTTCTTGTCCAACGACATTAATTACGAAGCTTCCATGTCAATAGGTCCGCGCTTGACTGGGATCACTAGGTTTGTTGTGCCAAAGCCAAGGCCTAGTTGATTCAGAGGAAAAAGGTTAGGGTATACATTCGATGTATAGGCATATATAAGATATATGTTTGGGACTTGGATGTCCACCTACTGGATCTAGGAGTTGGATGAGATCCAATTGATCTTCGAGATCTACCTAGTTAATTATCATACAATTTGTTGGCCAAAGTCAAGATTGTGTGATATTTAACGGGATCCTAGCCCACTAGGAAACACGGTTTCCCGAGTACTCGACAGAGGGTTGGAAGCTCGACGAAAAATAGTGGGAGGCAAGAATTGAATTTGCAATATTCGTTCAATTACTCGCCATACGCGCTCATTCAAATTATTTCGTCGTAATATTAAATGTTAGTTGGACTAATATTTAAATTGTTGTTTTAATAACCAGTTGGACTGTATTATATTGATTATATATAATTGGATTATATTAATATATTTGAATTAATTAATTTCAGTTTACAGTTGATTTTATAATTGGATTATAGTAATCAATGTAATTGAGGTTAATTAATTTAGATTATATTTGATTATATAGTTGGACTACTATAATCATTATAATAAATAGTACCACAAATCGTTGATTAAATAGTTGGACTATTAGAATCAAGATATAAATGAAAGATTAATTTAAGACATAATCCTGGGTGAAAATGTATTTAAATGACTTTAATTTTCAAATTGGGAATAAATAATAGGTTACTTTATTTGATAAAATACTTATTATACCTTAAGCCCAAAATTAAGCAAAATAAGTAGAGCATAAAATCTTTGGAAGATTTATGTGATGATGACTTTAGTGCTTAATTTAATATACTTGTCATAAATCTAATTTTAGATTTAAGAAGTATTAAAATTGCAATTATAATTCTTGGAGAATTAATTGACTATTCTAGAGGAGATAAAGTCAAAGTTTGCAATTGGGCATGTAGCACGAGGTGCACATCGTTTCGATATTCTAAAAACCCAAGGCTTGGCCTAAGGTTCCTAAAATATTGAAAAGATAATTGACATATACCAAAGTGACTACCATTTGGATATGGCAGACACGAAGGAATTAAAGAAAGGGCGAGGCTCTAACTTTAAAAATATTTGTCAAAGTTATGTTCACTACTAGTATTGAAATTGGATTTTAAATACTTAGTGTGGTACATAAAATATATGTATTGATGTTCAGAATCCGCTATGAGCTGGATACTGACTTCAAGCCGAGATTTCTCTGCGAATTGGAAACGAGACGAAAGTCGCTGTTTCGACCGTAGATACCTAAGTTTAGGAACTACCATTTGGGTGTGTACTTAAATTAGGAACTGTTATAATGTAACTAGTTTGACTAGAGACATTATCTCTATATCAGTGTTTAATCCGTTACAGATAAAACCTTTATATTATAGAACACTAAGTGTTTATTATATAAAGATGATACTGAGATAAATACATTAGATGTAAATAACAGAATTTATATTTTGAATATAAATAAAATCTCAAACATATAAAATGACAAATAAATAGCTCAAATTGATTTGAACAATAGAGACTTATTTGTGGCATTGTTGTCTAGGACACAATTAAACTAGACTCGTATATCCACACTTTTGAAGAGTGGGTACTAGGACTGATTTGACTATTCAAATAAGGTCTGCGAATCTAGTTTATTAGGTAAAGTACCTAAAATACTATTTACTTTGTAATAGTAAAAGGGCCACCGATCTGTTAGCCCTATTCATGGTGAAGTAAGTGGGCCCATGTCTAGCTAGGCTAGATGTAGATATGAATATTTCGTGACCTTAACGGATGTGGCATCACGTTATGGTTATGTGTTTTCTTTTGAAGAACACAAACCAGAAACTTTTAGAGTTTCGACATGAAATAGACAAACAGATCGGCTATAGTATTATACCGTCAAGGTAAGACCGTAATGGGAAATACTTAAGCAATAAGTTTCTTATATACTTGAAAGAGTATAGTATTCTTTCAAATAGGGACTCCTCTCGGAACACGTAAAAGTGACGGTGTTGTCCGAACGGATTAACCGAATCATGTTAGACATGATAAGGCTAATCATGAGTCGCTCTGAGCTACCATTTCCTTCAACGGATAAGTTTTAACAGTGCAATAACTTATTTAGAATAAGGTTCCATATAAATCTATTGACAGATATCATATAGGATATGAACAGGGAAGAAACGAGGTTTCTCATTCCTGATAATTTGGGTATGCCAGGCATAACGTTTGGATGATACCAAACTAAGGACCCAAATTGGATAAGTGCCAATATAGGTTATCCTAAGGGAAACCATAAGTATAGTACTTATAAATCTCAGATGAGAACAATGTGATTGTTGCTCACCATGCGGTTTTCCTGAGAGGAATACCGATATGCAGTAGTCAGTGGGAGGATAGTGATACTCGATGAAAATCGGAGTAATACTGTTCAAGGCACAAGGTCCGTAATGGAACACAAATAGTTCATCAATGATGAATCTGTACCATTAATCTTCGAATACACAAGAACTGAGTAGATCGGATAGAGTCAGAAAATGACCTAGGGTATGGGTTTCTGATCTAACCTCATGAAGATGTCAATTTTATGAAGGTATATCCACCGACTACGTTTTGAGGAAGTGATACGAGGTATCGACTCCCTATTATGGCAAAGTGCCATGAATCCGAAATGGATTCCATATATAACAAAATATTTGGATACTAGTTGTTGTACCACAAGGCATTGTGCCTATTGGTACATTAAACGTCTTCAAGGAAGACATACATTGAAGGCAACATACCAACGTACAAAGCTGGGCTTTTGACGGAAATGTATGGTTATCAACATTATGTTAATAACGGTTCAACCTTTTACCTGTTGCCATGGTAAATCCATTTTGAAGATGCTTATTGATAACTGCATATTTCGAAATGTGTCAGTTGCAGATCAAAATCGCTTTCCTGAAAAGGAAACCTTTTGGAGGATGCTTACAACATCCTGACGATTTTGTATAACCGACAAACAAGGTTTGCAGGTTATTCGATCCATGTTTGGATTGAAACAAGCATAAGGTTCTTGAACTGACGTTTTGAAATAATCATAATGGTTTATGATTTGACTCAAAACGAAATAATTCTTGTGTATATATAGGAGGTTAGTGGGAGGGCATGACATGAATTCCCATAAAGCAATTGATGAAAGTCTTGATATTCTTTCATAGATATTCTTCATAGAAATTCTCCGTAGAATTCTGGGGAGTAACAACCTTTATTCAAGGAATAAAGATCTACAGGGATAGAGTTTGTTAACACTCTCTGGAAATTGTACATTTAAAATGTACTTGTATTGGTGTCTCATAAGCTTCGAGCATATGGAGTCACATCGGGTCAATCCAAGTGATAGTCACTGGATTGAAGATTAGAACATCTGTTAGTATCTGAGAGAACTAAAGATGCTGTCTTAAATAATGGAGTAGGAGAACTTGAAGTGACTAGGATCACTGCTGCAAGTTTCCAAACCGGTAAATACTGCGGTACTATAAAGTTTGAACAACGGGACAGTAAGCTGGAAATCTTCCGAGCAAGATAACTGTTGCCGAATAAACAACAAATGCGGATTATTGCTGCAGCTGAAGCAGCAATAGAAGCCATTTGGATCGAAAATAAATCTAATTAGATTAGATATAGTTCTTTTAGCAGCTGAGCTAGGCGTCAGCACAGGCTAAGGAATTAAAGGTCTCATCGACGATCCAGATATATACTTCTATATCATCTGATTCGTTCGGATCATACATCGTGGCGATGTGATGATCGTGTAAATCGCGTCAGACGATAATTAAGCAAATCCGCTGACGAAAACCTTTCCTCAGCAATTTGAGCGAACCGTACATAGTTCGGGTGTGGGACACTTGAGTGACTGGCTATGTGCCAAGTGGGAGATTGTTGGACAAAATGACCCACATCGTCACTAGTTGCACAGATCATTGTGTTGTTGTAGCAAATTAACTATGTGACAAGGAAATTGCACTCTCATCATTTGTGATTAGATCACCATAGATATATAAATGAAGAGAGGTCCATATGATTAGTTCCTGGATTGAGAATGATATGAGACAGTCTCAATCCCCGAAGGATTAATCATTAAAATACCCTAGCCGAGTATTATCGAGACTGGACATCGATAATGCGGAATAGGCTAGTATTGCACTTGTGTGCGTTGTGAGGGCACAACGACATAGTTCTCATATATATAAGTATTGGATACTTATGCAAGTGCGATAGGAGGTTGTGTTTCACCGATGGTACGGGAAACAGCTTCGCTCTGGATAGACCCCTCGGAATCCCATTGGTATTATGACTATGTGTCTATGGGAGGCCGAAATCAAGGTAGGTGTGTATAGTCTTAACCTGAGACTTACATCGCTAATACTTACGATAATCGATAGACTTTGGTCTTGGTGGTACAGAGCTTTAACCGGTTCTGCGTTCACCACTTCGGGTTATCAGAGAGTCGTAGTGTATTGGGTGTGATGTCAAGACGGAAGTATCACTTCAGTCATAGTGGAGATGATGTCACGCAGGATACGGTATTAGTGCTCTTAAGTGTTGCGCAACCATCGGGATGTTATGACTAGGTCATGCATATCCGATTATAGAGACTAGTTACCAGACATCCGACATGTGCTTCGGACGGGGCAGACACTTATCCAGCCCCAGCCCTAGCACGTGACTATCCGATACTGGGCCGATATGCACAATATACTACGGTATACTACGCTTGATACAGATCTATATATTCTTGTAAGAATATTTCTGGAGAATTGGGTAGGCATGGTGCTTTGCTAGAAGCCAACCTTGTTGTAAATCGGTATAAACGTAGTACGCGATACTTACGTGTTCGGATAGTCCGACGACCGTATTTACTGCCAACA
Source organism: Zanthoxylum bungeanum (assembly GCA_019454045.1). Taxonomy (NCBI): domain Eukaryota; kingdom Viridiplantae; phylum Streptophyta; class Magnoliopsida; order Sapindales; family Rutaceae; genus Zanthoxylum; species Zanthoxylum bungeanum. The sequence goes on from SKCR01026514.1 coordinate 23,260, forward strand.
TATCCGGAGATCTCATGATTCGGTTCCTGAAGATTCACCGATGACGTATGACTCGCACTTTAATTAATCTGGGATTAATTCGATGAGAGAGAAAATTAATCTGGGATTAATTACGGAGATATTTTATCTCGGATAAAATATCGTTAAAGAGAGAGAACGATTAATTTGGAATTAATCGATAAATTAATATATTCGATATTATTAACGAAATTAGATTTCGACGCAGAATTGAAATTAGATTTTAATTCGGGCGAACGAATTAATTTAGAATTAATTCGTTAGCGACGTGAATAGTGAATTTGCTAGGCGTAATCATTTAATTACGACGCGACGAAAATTCGTTAATTTGGAATTAACGAACCCAAGCCTGGGATTGTTTGCGAGCGCATTCGCATTTCGAATTCGAGTGCGGCACGCAAGTCAAATCAAGCGTCAAAATCGCAAGTCACATCAAGCGTCAAATCACATGTCACTTTGAGTGATGTGACATTTGAGTGATTGATGTGAGTTGATGTGAGATGAAAGGAAGCATTAAATGCTTTGCTTTTTGAAATTGAAAATGGTAAATGACTTATTTAATTTTTGGAAAACATATATAAACTTTTTACATTTTTTCTTTTTCTAATTCATTCTCTCTCTCTCTTTTTACGTTTTCTTGTGAAAACCCTTTTCCTCTCTTTTCTTCTTCTTCTCCTTCACGGTTTGGAACCGTTTCATCTTCTCAAAATTTCTGGTTTGACCGAATAAAAGGGAAGCAAGAAAGAAGACTTATGTGCTAGCACACTCATGGCGGAATACAAAGGTGATAGGTAAGTGAGTTCGTGAGCTTGGAAGCTTGAAGCTTGGAGCTTCAATGGTGTCCATCAATGGCCGATTCTTGGAGGAGGAAGCAGCCCTCACGCCGAGCAGTCCACCATGTTCGCAGCTCACTGCCGATCAAGGGAGAGCAGTGCGTTCGTGGTATTTGTTGCATCTCTACCGATCAATGTGAGTTATTCTGCACCTCCTTTGATATGTATTCAACTCGTTTATGCATGATTTATGATCCTTGTGACTTGATTGAAACTCAACAAATATTTCTTCCAACGCTCCTAGCACACCTGGTAAAGCAATGAAAGCATTAGCATGATTGATCATTTCAGTAAGTCTTTCAGACATATCTGGGACAATACATTATTCTCCATTTGATTTTCCGATGATGTTGTCCTCTGTTAAGGGTTTTGGAATGATCCCCAAAACTTGACTGACACCCTATTGTACAGCCTTTGAAATACACCCCATTAATCCAAGATTACCACAACCATATGCTAAATGCATGTTTCTGTTTGCCATAACTCTACCCAATTCTCTCGCAGCCTTAACAAATTCTGGTTTAGTTCCGGAGCTAGTTCCACAAAACACATAGATATTAGTGAATCCTCGTTTTGAAGTTGTCTTCATTTGTGCTATCTCTCTTAGCTAGATGTGTTGAAGAGAGAGAAGTGACGAGCTGAATTTATAGATCCTGAAAAGGGTGAGTAATAAATGCACTAATACCTGCAAAATGACAATTATTAGGAAAATAGATCATGAACAAAAAAAGTTAGATGCTGTCGACAAAAAGTAAATCAAAATAGTAATTTAAAGTAAAGGAAATCAAAGCAATAATTTAAAACAATATATACTCGTAGTTGTGATTGTGGCTCACATCTTCCTCAGGTTTTACGTCCAGTAACGGCTTGAACACCCTCTATGGGTCGGGGATATGCTTCTCATCCAACTTCCTTATAAATTGGCAAACAAGGTTTTTTTAAGTCAGATTCTCGAGACTGTATTGTTTTCTTTCTTCTTGAAATTGTGTATGTAATTTGCAAATCTCTCGATGAACATATCCACTAGGATGCGTCTCAAGAGTCAATGATATATCATCCAAAGAATCCTTACTCAAGCTATCCCTAATGGATTGAATTTTATCTTCGGGATTATTAGACACCATTCCTAAATAACGTACAACGTGCACACTTATAACAAACATTTAATTGTTTAACTCTTCATTTTTTAGCATATGTGCTTTTACCTAAACCAGACATGTAAGAAATGAAAGAATCAGAAGACTCACCTACCAATCGAACCTTTGCTTCAATTACCCAACGGCTATCACTAGGAATATCATGAATCATAAGAAGCCTCATCCTTTCTGTAAGTGGTTTATAAATTTTTATCAGAGCATTTTGGGGGAGAGAAGGAAAATATTTGTGGAGGTTTGCGAGAGTTTATTCCATGCTTTGGTTTGTAGGGTATCAGTAATTTTAGGAGACTAAAATAACCGACTTTGAGTCATGGAGTACCGTTATCCACGGCTTTACCAGGGTGTGAGATTAAAAAGAAAAAAGACATAAAAATGCTACAAAACTAAGAAAAATGGAAATTAGAGAAATATTAAACAGAAAATAAAAGAAACTACATCAATCACGATATATTTGGTTTGACAGGAAAAAAGTTTCTTGAAAATTTGAACACTCTAAAAATGGTTTTAGACGTTATCCATTTACTTTAAATACATCATCATCCCTAGGATTCTCAATGTCAATAGTCCTGTCTGGAAATGTGTTTCACAATGAATAGGCCACTCCATTTGGATTTTAATTTTCCAGGAAATAAATGAAGACGAGAATTATAAAGCAAAACCTTTTGACCAACTTCAAATATTTTTCGTATTGTCATATGAATCATTCCTTAACTCTTCAAGTTCATTTAATTGTAATTTACGTTCATGACTGGCATTTTCAAGATTTGAATTGAATGCTTTAATAGCCCAATATGTTTTATGCACAAGTTCTACGAGCAAATGACAAGGTTTTCCATAAACAAGACGATAGAGGGACATTCACAAAGATGTTTTGAAAGCTGTTCGGTATGCCTAAAGTGCATCAGTTAGTCGAAGAGACCAATCTTTGCGATTTGAGTTAACAATTTTTTCTAAAATTTGTTTAATTTCCCTATTCACTAATTCAACTTGACCGTTTGTCTGGGGGTGACAAGAGGTGGAAAATTTATGTGTGACTCCATACTTTTTCAATAAGGACTCAAAGGGTCTATTACAAAAGTGTTTATCTCCATCACTTATGATGGCCTGAGGGATTCCAAATCGACTCAACATGTTTTCTTTTAAAATTTTGATCACAGTTGTGTGATCATTGTTCCGACAAGGAATTACCTCGACCCATTTTAAGACATAATTAACTGTAGCTAAAATATATAAAAATCCAAATTATGGTGGAAATGGGCCCATGAAATCTATCCCCCAATATAAAAATCCAGATTTCAACGACAATGATGGGATTTAAAGGCATCATGTTTTTTTTTGAAATTGATCCCAACTTTTGACAGTTTTCGCAAGTTTTCACACTGTAAGATTTTTGCAGCGGTTTTCTTAGATGAAAAATGACCTACACATGCTTCTGAATGACAAAACTGAATAACACCACTTATCTCACTGTCCGTTATGCATCATCTGAAAATTTGATCATGGCAACATTTAAATAGATATGGATTATCCCAGTAGAATCTTTTGACTTCGATCAAAAATTTCCTATTTTCTTGTTGGCTCCAGTCTGGAGGTATCTTTCCTGTTGCAAGAAAATTAACAATATTAGCAAACCAAGGCATTGTGTTTACAGAGAATAAAAACTCATCGGGAAATGAGTTATTGATGGGAGTTGTATCAATTAGTGACTCGTTTGTGAGTCTCGATAAATGATCTGCAACCACATTCTCTGCCCCTTTCTAATATTTGATTGTGAGATTGAATTCTTGAAGCAACAAAATCCACCGTATTAATCATGGCTTGGCATCATGTTTAGACATCAAATATCTAATAGCAGTATGATCAGAATAAACAACGGTTGAAGAACCGATTAAATATGATCGAAATTTATCTAATGCAAATATTATAACAAGTAGTTCTTTTTCTATGGTAGTGTAATTCATTTGTGCACTGTTTAAAGTTCTACTTGCGTAATATATTACATGCGGCTTACCTTCCTTTCTCTATCCTAGCACTGCACCAACTGCATAATCACTAGCATCATACATTAACTCAAAAGGCAAGGACCAATAAAAAAGATTGCATAATAGGAGCAGAAGTCAAAAGACTGATAATTTTTTCGAATGATTTTTGACATTCTTTTGTCCATTCAAATGTTGCATCTTTTAATAAGAGGTTACATAAGGGTCTGTATATGGTACTAAAGTTTTTAATGAACCTTCTATAAAATCATGCATGTCCTAAGAAAGAACTAATTTCCCTGACTGTTTTTGGTGATGGTAATTTAGAAATTACCTATATTTTTGCCTTATCAACCTCAATACCTTTAGACGACACAACGTGTCCCAAAACAATTCCTGAATCAGTCATGAAATGGTATTTTTCCCAGTTTAACACAAGTCATTTTTCTTCACATATTTTCAAAACATTTCCTAAATTATTCAAGCAATAATCAAATGAATTTCCAAAAATAGTTATATCATCCATAAAGACCTCTAAACAGTGTTCAACCATGTCACTAACTATGCTTAACATGCATCGTTGGAATATTGCAGGTGCATTACAAAGTCCAAAAGGCATTTTCCTAAATCCAAATGTTCCAAAAAGGCATGTGAATGTGGACTTTTCCTGATCTTCTAAAGCAATGGGAATCTGATAATAACCCGAGTAACCATCAAGAAAATAATAGTATAGATGTCCAACTACTCTTTCTAAAATTTGGTCAAGAAATGGTAAAGGAAAATTATAATTTCTAGTTGTGTCATTCAGTTTTCTATAATCAATGCACATACGCCAACTAGATGAAATGTAGGTTGGGATTAATTCTCCTTTATCAATTTTTACAACAGTAATTCCAGACTTTTTTGGGTACAGCTTTTGTAGGACTTACCCACTTACTATCAGAGATATGATAGATAATGTCTACATTAAAAAGTTTAAGGACCTCTGTTTTTACTATTTCTTTCATGTGAGGGTTTAATCTTCTTTGGGGTTGACGATATGTCCTAACATTATCTTCTAAATGTATTTTGTGTGTGCAGATTAATGGATTAATACATTTTATGTCTTTTAAAGTCCATCCAATTTTCAGTTTATGTTCTTTCAACACATTTAAAAGTTTACCTTCTTAATCGCTTGTGAGAGAAGAAGAAATTATCACAGGGTAAGTTTGATTATCTTCTAGAAATGCATATTTTAGTCATTCTGGCAAAGCCTTTAACTCCAAATTGGGTGCGTCTTCGTGTGTTCATTCTTCCAGTGTTCATAGTTCTTCCAAATTTTATATCTCTTCATTGTCTTCCAATACCTGCGTAGAGTCAAGTAGAAAGTCATTAGTAATATCTTAATCTATTTACGCACTTGACTCAACAAAATTAGCAGTAAACAATTCAATGGGAACAGATAAACTCCCCTGAATATGCTCATCCACAATAGGTTCAATTGATTATATGCTTTCATTTTCATTATCTTCGTCATATGGTTGTTTGCACATGTTAAAAAAATTTAGCACTAATGTCATGCTTCCAAAAGAAAGATTCATGATTCCATTCTTGTAATTAATTAAAGCATTAGCTGTTGCTAAAAATGGACGACCAAGTATTACAGGAATTGGCTTATAACTGTCTGCCACATGTTATGTTTCTAAAATAATAAAATCCACATGATATATGAATTTATCGATTTGTAAGTAAAAGAGTAGTTGAGGTTGGTTTCATCTCACCGATATTTAGTTGTTGGTAAACCAAAAATGGAAGTAAATTTACACTAGCTCCAAGATCAAGCAAAACATGTTCAATGTTTTGATTTCCAATAATACAAGAAATAGTTGGACAACGAAGGTCTTTGTATTTTAATGCATTATTGGTTAAAATAATGGAACTTACCTGTTCAGCTAGAAAAGTTTTTTTTTCTTACCTGATGTTTTCTTTTAAGGGTGTACAGATCTTTCGGAAATTTGGCATAAGAAGTTATCTGTTGGATGACATCTAACAAATGAATATTGACCTTTACCTGTTTGAATATTTCATAAATTTCTGGGGAATGGTTCCATTTCTTTGTATTTAATGCTTGAGGGAATGAATGTGCATGTGATAAATTATTATTATCAACGACAAATAATAGTTCATCAACCCCTTCCTTACCTTCTGAATCTATTTTATTCTCAGCTTTGTGAGGTTCAAGAATAGGTCTGTGGATGTGTTTACCACTACGAAGAGTAATAACAGATTTGACTTGGTCTAAGTATTGATTTCCAGAACTACCCTCGTGAGAATTTAAATGACTCCTGGATTTGACTGTGGTTATGCATGAAACTTTCCTTTCTCATTAATGGTTAATGCATATGTAATTTTAGCAAAATTTTCTCTTAAATCATTCATCATTTGTGCATTTTGGTTATTGACGGCTTCCTGTTTTTCTATGAATTCATTCAAGGTATCCTCAATGGTTTTCCTAGGTGGTGGGACATATGGTGCATAATTATGGGAATTTCAGAAATTCTGGTGAACCTGGGGAGGATGTTGTGAGGATTGTGCTTGGTTATCATTCCTCCAATTGAAGTTTCGATGGTTTCTCCAACCAGAATTATAGGTTTGTGAGTATGGGTTTGGATTTGATTTGTTGAATGTGTTTATGGAACTGACTTGGTCATGGAGACATTCTTGCAGGGCTGGTAAAGATGGGCAAACATGTATGACATGTTCATTAGAATTACAGCTTTGACATAGGACTTCCTGAACTGAGTTGACATTATCACTCTTCCCTGCTTCTAAAGCTTCAATTTTTTAGATAGAGATACATATTTGGAAATAAGGTCATGGTCTTCCCTAAGATTAAACATACCTCTACCAGATGGTTGTGGTTTTACAGACGACTCATAGGTGCCAATTGTGTCCCATTGTTGTGCATTCTCTGCTATGTGTTATAGATAATCTAGTGCATCTTCGATATCTGTGTCCCTAAACTCACCATTACACATCATCTCCACTACTTGTCTACCTTGGGGTGTTAACCCCTCATAGAAATAGGCAACCAGCCTCCATGTTTCAAACCCGTGATGTGGACACAAACATTTAACATCTCTTTAAACCTCTCCCAACATTGGTAAAGTGTTTTCCCCCGACTCTTATGTGAAGGATGTGATTCTTCTTTTAAATGAATTTATTCTATGATGAGGAAATCACTTTTTAAGAAACTGTTCTTGTAAATCTTCCCATGTTCTAATAGATCCTGACCTAAGGTTTTGCAGCTAAATTTTAGCTTGATCCTTTAAAGAAAAGGGAAAAAACTTTAAAAAAATTATATTCATGCTACAATTTTAGTCTGTGTAAGTGTTACATACCTCTTCAAACTCCCTTAAGTGTTGATAAGGATTCTCTGACTCTAGACCATAGAATGTGGGTAAAACATTGATGATACCTGATTTAAAATTGAAACGAGTTGCATCTGGAGGAAAAAACAATGTAAGATGGCGATCATGTCCCAGTGGGATTTATTAATTGTTTGATTGTTCTAGGATGATTAGGATCTTCGTGCTGAGACTCATTTTCTTCTTGATTAACTGGGTTTTCAACTCGGGCAAGTGGATTTCCAACTGGATTTTCAATTTGGTTCTCGTCCATTTTGACAAACGATGAATGTGATAGAGATTCTCTGTTTAGTTTCCGTTGGATGATCAAGACCAGTGTCTCATGCAACCTAAACAATAAATAAAATAAAAACAAATATATTTTTTATAAAAAGGAAATTAATAACAAGAAAAAAAAGACTACAAAAATAAAATAAAGAAAGAGAAAAATAAAATTTATTGTATCTACTAAATAATAACTCCCCGGCAACGGCGCCAAAAAACTTGACACGCTCAAAAAATGGTCTTTTACTCCCATGTATAAGAGTGTCGAAGTAATAAAATAACCCGATAAGTCCGGGATCGATCCATATGGAATAAATTTAGTAAAATAGAATGATAAGTAGAGCGAAAAGAAAAATGTTTGATTTGTTGGAGTTGTTGAAACTTTTAGTGAAAATGTAGTAATAAAATGAAATGATGGAGTTATGGGATCCACTTTTAATATTTTAAATCTAGAAATCTTGATTAATTATAATATATAAATTTTCCTTGTTACACAATTAATTTATCTCATGAATTAATTATGCTAATATATATAACCGGCAATAAAGGTGGTAGTCATTTCTGTCGATAACTAGTCCTGCCAAGGTACTAAGTATGCCAAAAATATAAAATCAGCCATAAAAGCGGTGATACTGCATAAAACCAGCCATATATGTGGTGATACCGTTTGTCTATTACAAGTCTTGCCATGGAACTCAATTATGCCAAAATCGTATAAAACCATCCATATAGGTGATAGCATGATAAAACAGCCATATAGGCGGTAGCCAATTTTTTCAATAATTAATCTAGATCTAAATCAAATTTTAATCCTTAGATTACAATTTATTTATTATAATGTAGGCGAGATTGATCTAAGTTTTCATTATAAAAGCTTCACCCATTACCCCAGCGAAAAGAAATTGGCTACTCAATTTGTAATTAAACATACTCGTAATTTTATTACTGAAAGAAAAAGACATTACAGAAAGCTGAAATAAAAATAAACGCATAAGACACTCTCTTCCAAAGTTTATACAGAAGTCAGAAAGAAAAGTATGAAAATTTCTTATTCCGGAGGCTTTAATTTATAGGTAAAGTTTGGTCGGCGCATTGCGAGGCCAATGCTCTACACAGCGCGACGCGCATGCGACGTTGGGGACACATGTTGGGAGAATAGCGCGTTCCATGGTGTTTTCGTCTTATTAGGTGCGTTGCGACGCGTTGACATTTTCGTGTCGCGGCACGGAAGCTGAATTTTCATTTTTGCCCTTTTCCAAGTCTGGTTTGTCCTGTCGAGCTTCCGAGCAATATTTTACTGCAAATAACAAAAATAACACAATAAAAACACTCAAAACATAACTTAAAATATTATTTCACAAACGTGCCAAATTAAGGGGATTAGTGAAACTATAAGTGTAAAATGATTGATTTATCGTATAATAAATATGCAATTTCTAGTGTTCATCACTAGGCGAAAATTTTTCTTGAGGTATTTAAGTTCCGGATTTGTTCATTAATGTCCAGCCGGATGTATGTTGAGTCTAGCGGGATATCCATCGTGGATCAGAAAGTAAACAGAAACATGCATACAAGCAAAATGTAGAATATATGTAATATTAAACTAAACAATATAGTAAACAATTTCATATATATCATTATTCAATGACAAATCGAAAGCAAACATGAAGTAGTGAAATATTAAATCAGTGATAAAGCCTAATATTGTTATAAATTGGCTATAGGTGTGTGCATGCGTGGTCGGAGATACTGAGTTAAAACCGATTACTCAAAGCATATATAAATAAGGAAGGTGTCCTCATGTCGTACCTTTTCGTATGTCGTGGCTCAGATGACCCATTTCTAAAGTCTGAGTCGTCGCTTGATTCGCACCAGGGGGAAGGAACTCCAAGAATTAGTGTTGTTTTCTTTCTCTTTCTCTCTCAAGGTCTTTAGATTTTTGAAGGTTTCTTTAGGGTTTATCTCTCTAAACTAGCCCCCCAAATGTGAAAGGGGGATCCCCTTTTTATAGTGAAACGATAGAGTTTACAAATGGATGGGGGAGCAGAATCCCCTCATTTCCTCCAGTCTGTCTCGAGTGATTGCCAATCCAAATATCAGACACAACTCAAATTATGTCTCACCGGATATATATTTTAGGTTTAGGATATTGATGAGCGGAAAATATATCAATATTCACCGCCCTTTAACTTAATATTTTGTTTAGTTTCTCGGGTTTGATGAACGTTTTGATGTGTTTTAGTTTATTTTGCAGATAAAATAATATCGGGTCTCAATGAAATCATTTAGGATGAAATATGAGTCAAATAATGGCAATTATTGACTTGATATATTAATTTTGGAGATTGGAAACTTGAAAGGGCGTTTTGACGAAGTGCAGTTTTGGAAATTCCAGTTTTGCGCATCTGTCGTATTTTGGGCATAACTTTTTACTCAGATATCGGATTGAGCTGATTCAAGTTCCAGATTAAAGAAGACTCAAATATCTACAACTTTGAAAGAGAAAATATTTCGAATTCGGATGATTTCATGACCGAAATTGATGAACCAGCCAGAAGTGTGTGGAGTGTAATTATTAAAAGTCATTATCAATCATTTTCAAAGCAAAATATTAATTAATTAATAATTAATAAAAATTATCAAATCAACACCAAACAAGATAAGCAATTAGTGGAGCAATATGGATTTGGTGGAGTAATTAGTGGAGAAATTAATAATGGATTTGGTGGAGAATTTGATGGATGATTTGATGGTAGCAAAATTTTGCCTATAAATACCAAGCCATTTCATTTGTAAAATTCATACTTTCTTCTTTGAAATTCTTAATGAATAAATAAGAAGATTGTATCTAATTTGTTTATTTTAGTTTTCAGTAATTAATTTTCAGTTTCGCACTTTCTTTTCTTTACTTTTCAATTTTTACTTTCCGCAATTTACTTTTACGCACAACACTTTCTTTTCTTTACTTTTTCAGTTTTTATTTTCAAGCAATGAGGAGGTAATTCCCCCTTCCTGGGGTGAAAGGTAAAGCTTTTTTTATTACTATTTAGATTAATCTCCCTTAATATAATATATAAACTAGTTAAAACCTGACTTACGAGGATACCGCCATATTGGTCGGTTGGTAATTATTTAAATTGGTTTTAACCTGACTAAATGGATACCGCCTGATTGGTCGGTTGGTAATTAATTATTAATTTGACTTAATCTGGATACCGCCTATATGGCTGGTTGGTAATTATCATGCAAAGTTAATATATTATATTAAGGGAGATATCTAAAATAGTAGTAATAAAAGTTGATCCTCTAACCCCAGCATTTTCTTTTATTGTACTTTTACTTTATTTAATTTCAGCAATTTATTTTTCAGCAATTTACTTTTCAGTAATTTACTTTTTTTTTTTACTTTTTACTTTTTACTTTTTACTTTTATTTTTAATTTATTTACTTTCCAGCAATTTACTTAATGTCTTTTATTTTATTTAAGTTTTTACCACCTGTAAATATGTGTCGTAACTAAGCCAGTTATCTGGGGTTGTGATGAAATCCAATATCACCGGTTTATAAGTGGTTAAATTATAGTTTGGGTAATATAAAGGTTTATTTATTGAGTTTTAATCTTAATGCTTTTTCATTAACTGGCCATTAATAAAATTGATTAGGTAAACTTAAAATGAACTAGACATATGGATTTTAAGTTTAAGACCTTAGACTCAATAACCCACGATCTTCCTTGAGGATAGATAACCCTTTTAATAGATTTCCTTACAGGATAGGAATATACCTGTCGGGCGGGGGTAGCCATAATTGGAACTTAATCTTAATGAATCTAGGTAATTGGTTGACATAGACATATGGTTCAATTGGATTATACTAGGTATTTGAAATTGACCATCGGAAGAGGCTTTTACATAAATTAGTGTTCCAGGTTAATAAATCAATATATTACCCAACTTTAAGATAACCACTTCATCTTCTAAATAATATTGGAATAATCACAACCCTGGATAGTTTTTATAAATTTGGATTTTTCTCAACCTACTTTTAAACAATTTTATTTACTTGTTTTAAATTTAGAATCATCGTCATTTCAAATCAATCAATCAAACAACCTGTTAGATACTGGTAATCAGTTGGCCCCATAAATTAATAACAAAAAGTTTTTAAGTCCTCATGGGATCGATACTTTTTATACTACTTGAACGATACGTGCGCTTGCGTTATACGTGTGTGATTACGCCGGTCAGATATACCTCCGGCCAGACGTAATCAAGCCCGTGATTCCAGCTATTTGTATTTTATACATGTGCTAACAGTTCGATACATGTCCAGCCGGATGTTAAATCTGATTTATATGTCCAACCTGACATAATTAAGTTACTTAACTTCATTAACTGACAATCTGCTCATTCAATGACAGCTTTATTATGTCCGGTCGGATTTACTTGTTTGAGAGAAGGTAGTCTAGACATAGGTGATGTCCAATATACTTTTGGTTATGTTCCCTCGAGTTCCTTTCCTTTCTAGCATTCATCCTTATAATTTCCAAATTTTCAAAGGGTGTCCCCGTAAGAGAATTTTCATTGGGCTATACGTAAAAATATAGTGTCTATACTAGTTTTCTGATCAAAGAAGGTGCAGACTGCATGTATCTTAGCGGATTTTCTTTAGTAACTACCTGTATTTTATAGGACTAGAAGTATTGTCGTAATTTCCTAGAAGCCAACACCATTGCCAATATAATTTTCTCCACCTCTTGATAACACATCTCATAAGGCAACATCTTCTTACTAAGATAATAAACCATGTGTTTGACCCCCGTGTCATATACCTGCACCAGCATCACCCCCAGTGCATCGGTTTTTATCACCATGTATATGAATAATGGTCTCAGAGGTTTCAAGATCAGTGGGTTAGTCAAATATTTCTTGATTTTCTCAAAAGCTTTTTGACACTGTTCATTCCACTCTACTGGTTGATCTTTGATAAGTGCACGAAAGTGTACTTTGAATACCGCTAACTCGGCTTATTTATTATGTATTTAATCTTAATTAGAGTTTATTTTGTTATTTGTTATTAAGAAGTAATGGAACATGAAGATTGGATCAATTACACATGTTTCGGAGCCAAACGAAAGCAACTGATGCGCGCAAGAAGAGCTGACGTAAGACACGAAGCACCAGTGAAGAAACTCACTGGCACCGTGGCGCCCAACTTCTTGGCGCCGCGGTGCCTGCACACTCCCAGCCAAAATTCCCACAGCTTTGGTGCCGCGGCGTCTAAAAACCAGCGCCGCGGTGCCCCCGGAACACCCTAAAACCCTGATTTTGATGTGTTTGACGTGTATAATGACTCAGAGGCTTTTCTATATAACCCAACCTCGTCCCAACCCTAAAAAGAGGAGAAAATAGAGGAGAAACTCATAAACAATAGCCACAAACATAAAATCAAGAGACAAGAACGAAGAACTTGAAGCCAATGATGATGTCTCTCCGATCTATCAACGTTGTTTCTCTCTTCTGCATGGAGAACTAATCTCTTAAAGCAAATCTAAGGATGAACTCTTGTATTCAACTCTTTTATTCTTGTTATTGATTCTGGGATGAACTTATTTACTTAATACAATTGATAATTTTATTATTCTCTTTATCTTTTGATTATATGAATCCAGAAACTATATTTTGTTAATTTACATATAAATTCAGTCATGCTTTTTCTATGTGTGGTTTATGAAATCAGTTGTGACTGGTCAAGGTTGTTTTATGAGTTAATCTTCTGCTGCAATATTGTTTGAGAGTATATTGTCGTCGTTAGATAGGTTGTAACAATAGTCATGTGTGTTGTTAATATAGAGAAGATAATTTATCAATTACCTTAGAACTAACATGTGTAGAATTGAATATCCTCCAATTGTTGGTTTGGGACGTGAAACCCTCAATTGCGTAATAAAAAGAATCAATCACTGAATATAAGAATTGGTACAAGAGGGATTCCTGACGCTTTACTGTTTCTCTCTACTGATAAAATCCTGTAATTTTCATAATATTTACTTTAAATTGCCAACTTAATCTTTTCTTTAAATAAAGTTATTGCTAAACGTTTTTACTTGAGTAAATTAGTTCTTGTGACTATCTTGTTGGGTTTATAAAGTGTCCCAAGATCAATTTAAGCAATGAAACATGTGAATACTCAAAGAAGAATTTACGGAATAATACTCACTTTGATCGGATTTTGGAGGTGTTGATCACAAAACTTTTTGCCTTTGAGAAGTCTCCAAGCTTCCTCTTTGAAGTAGATGAACAAGCTCCAAGCTTTGAAAGGATTCCAAGTTCTAGGATTGGTTTCCCTATCACCTTATATGATTCTTTGAATGTGCTAGCAACTAGAAAATTTTGCAACAAAATCTTCTTCTTCTTCCTCCTTGTTTCGGCCAAAGAAGAAATATTGGGAGAGAGTAAAATTGGTTCAAAACCGTGAGCTTGAGAGAGTGAGAGGGAGTGAATAACTTGTGTATATTTGATTTCTAAAATCAAAAATAAAACATATACCAAATATCTAATATTAGGTAATTGTCAATCAAGCCATCATTTGGAGTGTAGAACAAGTCTTCACCAACCCACCAAAACCCATCACCATAAAGTTAACTGAAGTGACAAGTGATGTGACTTGTGATGTGACATGTGGGCTCCACTTGATTCAAAATCCGAGTGGGCCCGCAAAACATCCCGGGCTCGGGTTCGCTAATTCCGAATTAACGATTTTTCCGTTGCGACATAATTAAATCAAATTTAATTAAATAATTATGCCTAGCAAAATTACTATTCACATCGCTCGCGAATTAATTCTAAATTAATTCGTTTGACCGAATTAAAATCCAATTTTAATTCCGCGTCGAAATCTAATTTCGTTTAATATATCGAATATATTATTTTATCGATTAATTCCAAATTAATCGTTCTCTCTCTTCAAATAGTATTTTATTTTGATAAAATCTCTCCGTAATTAATCCTAGATTAATTATGTTCGAATCATACGTCATCGGAGAATCTTCGGAAAGTGACCCATGAGATCCCTAGATATGTTGGTAATAAATCCGGTCGTCGGACTATCCGAACACGTACGTACCTCGTACTACGTTTTTACCGATTTACGAGACATGGTTGGCTTCTAGCCAAGCACCGTGCCTACCCAATTCTCCAGAAATATTCTTAAAGGAATATATAATCTATGTCAGGCGTAATATACGTAGTATTGCGTATTGCGATCTAGTATCAGATGTTACATGGAAGGCCTGGGGCTGGAATAGTGTCTGCCCCGTACGAAGCATATATCGGATCACAAACAACTAGTCTCTTTAATCGGATAATCATGGCCGTGTCATATTATCCCGATTGTTGCAACCAATTAGAGTACCAGTTATATATCCATGCGTGATCATCATCTCCATATGACTGAAGTGATACCTCCGTCTTGACATCACACCCAATATACTACGATTCTCAATAAACCCAGAAGAGGCGTACACATAACCTGTTAGAGTCCTTGATGACCAAAACCAAAGTGTATTGATTGTCGCAAGTACTAGCGATGCAAGTCTCAGGTTAATACCAAATACACCTACCTTGATGCGGATTCTCATAGACACATAGTCATACTACCAATGGGATTCCGCGGGGTCTATCCAGAGCGAAGCTGTTTCCGTACCATCGGTAAACACAACCTCCTATCATACTTGCATAAGTATCCAATAATTTAATATATGAGAACTATGCCGTTACGCTTCCATAACACGCAAAAGTGCAATACTAGTCTATTCCACATTATCGATGTCCAGTCTCGATAATACTACGACTAGGGATATTTATTGATTAAACCGTTATGGATTGATATTGTCTCATATCTAATAATCCGGAACTAATCATAAGGACTTTTATCATTTATATATTTAAGTAATCAAATTACAAAATGATAAAATGTAATTTCCATTGTCACATAGTTAATTTGTACAAAAACCACAATGTCTTTTACAAATAGTGACGCTATGGGTCATAATTATCCAACAATCTCCCACTTGACCTATAGCCAGTCACTCAAGCATCTAATACCTGAACTATGTACACGTCGCTCAAACTTTTGCTGAGGAATAGCTTTCATCAGCGGATCTGCAATGTTTTCCTCTGATGCGACCTTATCGATCTTCACATCGCCACGGTGTATGATCTCACAAATTAGATGGAAACGTCGAAGAACATGCTTGGATCGTTGATGAGACCGCGGTTCCTTAGCCTGCGCTATAGCCCCGTTATTGTCACAATACAATGGAACAGGCTCAGCTGCTAACGGAACTACTCCTAATCCAATTAGGAATTTACGGATCCAAACTGCCTCTTTTGTTGCTTCAGCTGCAGCAATGAACTCTGTTATTCAAACAAAATATGTACTCGGATTATGACTTACAGTCGTCTTTATCGGTTTAGAAACTTGCGTCGGTATACCCAGTTACCTCAAGTTCTCCATCTCCATAGATTAAGAAAGCATCCTTAGTTCGTCTAAGATACTTAAGGATATTCTTAACTGCCATCCAGTGACCATCACCTGGATCGGCCTGATAGCGACTACACATGCTCAAAGCATACGGGACATCAGGTCGCGTACATATCATGGCATACATGATCGATCCTACTACCGAGGCGAACGATATCTGACTCATATTGTCTCTCTCATCTTGAGTTTTAGGACACATGTCCTTAAATAGAGTGACGCCATGTGACACTGGCAACAGTCCCCTCTTGGACTGATCCATGTTGACTCTCTTCAACAATTTGTCAATGTACGTGCTCTGGGAGAGTCCAAGCAGTTTTCTAGATCAATCCCGATAGATCTTTTTTCCCAGAATAAAGGCTGCTTCTCTCAGATCCTTCAAGGAGAATTTTAATGAAAGCCAAGCTTTCACCGATGTTAACATGGGAATGTCATTGCCAATAAGCAATACATCATCAACGTAAAGGACAATAAATGTCAGTGTGCTCCCACTAACCTTCTTATATACACAAGGATCATCATTGTTTTGAACGAAATCATATTCTTTTATGATCTCATCAAAATGTTGGTTCCAATAACGCGATGCTTGCTTCAATCCATAAATGGATCGATTTAACTTACAAACCTTGTTTGCAAGTCTTGGTACGAAAAAATCGCCAGGTTGTTGCATATAAACATCCTTCAAAAGGTTTCCGTTAAGGAAAGTGGTTTTGACATCCATCTGCAATATCTCGTAATCGAAATATGCAGCAATAACAAGCATTATCCGAATGGATTTAATCATGGCAACATGTGAAAAAGTTTCATCGTAATCGACACCATGTCGTTGACGATACCCTTTCGCTACAAGCATAGCTTTGTACGTTTGTACATTGCCATCCATGTCAGACTTCTCATTGAATACCCATTTGCAACCAATAGGCTTTACGCCTTCTGGTGCATCAACCAGTGTCCAAACTTGGTTGGTGTACATGGAATCCATTTCAAAATTCATGGCATCTTGCCATAAACCGGAGTCGATACCTTGTATCGCTTCCTCATACGTAGCCGGTTCGTCTTCCTAAATAAGATTAATATCCACATGAGGTAAGATCAGAAACCCATACCTCTCAGGTTGTTTTCTGACTCTCTCCGACCTACGCTGTTCTTATGTATTCGAAGATTGTGGTACAGTTTCATCCCTGATGAACTGTTCATGTTCCGTTAAGGATTCTGTGCCAGGAACAGTATCACTCTGATTTTCATCGAGTTCTACTTTCCTCCCACTTACCACTGTATTTAGGAATCCTTCTCAAGGAAAACCGCATGCAGAGTGACCGGCGTAAACACACACGTATAACGCAAGCGCACGTATCGTTCAAGTAGTATAAAAATATCGATCCCACGAGGACTTAATTCCTACTGTTGTTATTAATTATTGATACTATTTATTTACAAGTATCTAATTATAGGGAGAAGGGAATTTATTGCTTTTGGTGGTTGAATGTGGATTTGCTAATTAAGATAAAAATAGACTCAAAAGAAAATACTAAGGAAAATTAAAAAAAAAAGACTCAAAGATCTAGGGTCGTGACTCCACACAATATTATTATAAAGATGAATTGATTCTCTTATCTATGTGTAATAAATTAGATTGCTAACCTGGAACACGAAAATATGTAAAAGCCTTTGTCGATGGTCAGACCTAAATATCCAGTATAACCAATTGAACCATATGTCTATGTCAACCAAATTACCTGGATTCATTAAGATTAAGTTCCAATTATGGCTACCCCCGCCCGACAGGTATATGTCTATCATGTAAGGAAATCTATTAAAGGGTTATCTATCCTCAAGGAAGATCGTGGGTTATTGAATCTAAGGCTGAAACCTAAAATCCATATGTCTAGTTCATTTTAAGTTTACCATATCAATCTTATTGGTGTTCAAAAAACTAAAGAATTACCCAATAAATAATTAAATCAATTATTAAGCCTAGTAATATTGTGTTTCATCACTTCCCTAGAATAAAATAAAATTCTGGGGTTAGAGGATCCGCATTTAATATTTCTTATCTAGGAATCTCACTTATTATAATATATAAATTATTTTCTGTTCTGCTTTCTCAGGAATTAATAATATTAAACATTTAAAACCAGCCATATAGGCGGTAATCCATTTAGTCCAATTACACCAGCCATATTGGCGGTAATTATCTGTCACATAACAACCAGCCATATAGGCGGTAAAGTAATTTATATTTCGACCGACCATATAGGCGGTAATAAAGTCTGACATTAATTAATCCGGTTAAATTATAATTTATAAATTATAATTAAGTGAGATTTACCTAGATAATTATATTAAATGTTTCATCTTTTACCCCAGCGGTAAATTAACTAATGAACATAAAAAAATAAAAATTAAATTAAATTAAATTTTATTACAAAAAGTAAAAGTGGATAATTGAAAATACTAAATGTAAAAATGCTTAATTTAAATTACAAAAACTTAAACACACAAGATGCAATCCTTAAAGTCATTACAAAACTCAAGGAAGGCATGCTCTGAATTCTGAAATCGAGCTGAATTTATAGGCGTCAGTAGGGTTTGGCGTCGCGACGCTGGATTGTGTCGATATGGCAGCTTCTGGTTCGTCGGCTTAGATTCTGGATAAGGTGATAAGGTGACACGTGGCAAGGTGGTTGGGAGTTCAATTATTGTGACACGTGGCAGCTTCTGATTGGCTGATTCAAATTCTTATCCGCCACGTGTCGATTTCGGATAAGTGAGTCAATAATTGGCGCTAACGTGGCGAAAGGGACTGTCGGCACCATAGAATTGGGACACGTGGCACGCTGTGATTGGTTGATGATGACATGGCGATGATGTGGCACTTTGACTCGGTCAACTGGTGATGTGGATGATGACGTGGCAGACACGTGGCGACACATGGCGATGGCGACTGTCGGCACTGTAGGATGATGACACGTGGCACGGTGCACGTTAGCAGATCGGCTGTGATGGTGACACGTGGCACGGCGCACGTTAGCAAAGTCAAACTTTCTCAGTTTTTAACTTGTGGACCCGGCACACGTTAGCATTGTTTGGCGCACGTTAGGCGTTGCGACGCGAAGAATGACGAAAATGCCCTTTTTCCAATTTTCACTGTTTTGGTCCCAAATCACCTCTAGAGTGTCCTGAAACTTTATTTATCTATAAAATAACACAAAACACATCAAAATATTCACAAAACTCAAGAAACTATACAAAATATTAGGTCAAATGAGTGGGAAATAATGATATAATTACCACTCATCACAGAGCAACAAATACTTTGTTCTCTTGTGGGTGATAGAAGTAATATCCTTTGGTTTCCCTAGGATATCCTATAAATAGGCATTTATCTGATTTGGGTTCTAGTTTGAACCTTCCAAACGTTTGACGTATGCCCATCAACCCCAAATCTTCAGGAATGAGAAACCCGATTTCTTTCCTGTCCATATTTCATACGGAGTCTGTTGAACAGACTTTGACGGAACCTTATTCAAAATAAGTATTGCATTGTTCAATGCATATCCCCATAAGGAAATAGGTAGCTCTGTGCGACTCATCATAGACCTTACATTGTCTAACAAAGTTCGGTTTCTCCGTTCGGACACACCGTTTAATTATGGTGTTCCGAGAGAAGTCCACTGTGAAAGAATACCATATTCTTTCAAGTAATCAAGAAACTCATTTCTTAAGTATTCGCCACCACGGTCCGACCGTAATGTCTTAATACTTTTGCCGGTCTGTTTTTCTACTTCGTGTCGAAACTCTTTTGTTTTCTCAAAGGTTTCCGACTTATGTCTCATAAGATACACATAACTATAACTCGATGCATCATTAGTAAAAGTTACGAAGTATTCATATCCACCTCTAGCCTGGCTAGACATGGGCCCACATACGTCACTATGAACGAGGGCTAACAGTTCGGTGGCACGTGCACCTTTACCGCTAAAAGGTGATTTAGGCATCTTGCCTAATAAACAAGATTCACATACGTCATATGAATTTGGATCAAATCCGTCTAAGTACCCACTCTTCGAAAGTGTGGATATACGTGTCTTGTTTATGTGTCCCAGACGACAATGCCACATGTAAGTTTCATCTTTGTTACTTACTTTAAGCCTTTTGTTTGTTACATTATTTGTTTGAGATTGATTCATATTCAAAATATAAAGACCATTATTTACATCAGCAGTGCAAATTTCCATATCATTTTTATACATAAAACACATAGTGTTTCTAAATACAAAAGTATACCCACATTGAGCTAACATAGATACAGAAATAATATTCCTAGTCAAACTAGGTACATAATAACAGTCTATAAGTTTAAGTACATGCCCCGAGGGCAGTTCCAAAACAAAAGTGCCAACGGCCAAAACGGCGACTCGTGTCCCATTTCCAACGCGGAGGTCAATCTCTCATGAGGCCAGTTTCCTGCTAATCTGCAGATCCTGTAAATCAGTACATATATGAGTACCACAACCAGAATAAAAAATCCAATTTTTAAAACTAGTAGTAGACATGTTTATTTCTATAACAAACATACCTAAAGCCGGTGCCTTGCCCACTTTGATTTCCTTCATGTGTGCCTTGTACTCGCGGTAGTCACGCTTCCAGTGACCCCGCTTGCCGCACTGCAGACATACATCTTGGGATTTGTCCTTACCCTTCCCAGAAGGTTTTGATGATTTGGCCTTGCATTTCTTATTCTTCTTATTCTTCTTCTTTACACCTCCAGTTGCCTTGGGCCAAGCCCTTGAAGTCTGAGATGTTGAAGCGAATTGTGTCTCACGCTTCTTGCCCTTTAAGAGCTCTTTTTCTGCTTCACGCAGTGTGGACATCAACTCTCCAAGAGTTTGGTCTTGGTTCAGCATATTGTAGTTCATGATGAACCCACTCCAAGTGTCGGGGAGAGACTGTATGATCAAATCTACTGAAGTCTCAGCCTCGAAGACAATGCCCATTTGTCCCAGCTGCTCAATGTCAGCAATCATTTATGACACATGATACTCAACAGATGTACCATCTGACATGCGAGCGCGGAAGAGCTTTTTCTGCAACTCATATCTTTGCGATCTAAGATTAGATCAGTGAAGATCATGCAACTTCGCCATCATCTCATAGGGATCCAATCCATTGTTTTGACGACAAAATTGCGGAGTCATAGCAGCAAGCATTATCGATTGAGCAGTCGCGTTGTCATCCCTATGAGTCTTCCAAAGCTCTAGCTCAAGCAACTGATCAGGTCGGGGCTTAGGCCAAGAGGTCTATCTATAGTGTAGAGCAACTTCTCGGATCCCAGGACAATCTTGAGATTCATATCCCAGTCTTGAAAGTTTGTGCCATTAAAGACATTATCGCCCATGATAATATCCCTAATGCTTAACTTTCCTGTCATTTTAATCGCAATAGTCCAACTATTCAATTAACGATGTAGGGTACAATCTAACTGTTATAAGAAAAATAGTAAAATATTAGTCCAACTGATAAATATAATTGACGAAATAATTTGAAAGCGCGTAAAGCTAAGTATTTGAATGAAATTGCAAATTCAATACTAGCCTCCCACTATTTTTCGACGAGCCTCTAACCCTCTGTTGAGTACTCGGGAAATCTAGTTTCCTAGTGGGCTAGGATCCCATTAAATAACACACAACCTTGACTTTGGCCAACAAGCTGTATGATATTTAACTAGGTAGATCTCTAAGACCAATTGGATCTCATCCAATTCCTAGATCTGGTAGGTGGACCTCCAAGTCCGAAACATATATACAATATATATGCCAATATATCCAATATATTTTCCTAACCTTTTTCCTCTGAATCAACTAAGCCTTGGCTTTGGCACAACAAGCTTAATGATTCCAGTTAAGCGGAACCCATTGACTTTGGAAAGCTTCGTAATCGATGTCGATGGACAAGAAGTGGTCTTGACTTTGGCCAACAAATCACAACTTAGACAAGACATACGATATGGAACAAAGCCTTCATGATTCAAACACATCCGCGATGGACAAAGGTCTTGACTTTGGCCAACAAACCAGTGCCAATCTTGGATCTTGAGTAAGAATCACTCAATGGGAGGAAAACGCTTAATTTTGTTGAGGATTTTTCGCGTAAATTGGCAACCAATTTATTATCTTTGTTAGGTCTCATCATACACCCTTAAAAATGCATTCTAAAAGCATAATAAGGCGCGGTAAATAAATCAATAATGATATGCGGATGGATATCTCACAGATTGTTCCTAGAACAAATCACTCCATTTCCTCTCCCCGGCTAGCACTATTCTAACTTCTACCCAATTACATAATACAATTAAAGAAACCTCATTAACATTGAGGGGAATTAGGTGAGAAGAGAATTACAAATAATTGAGAGATAAGGTTGGAAATGCAGGTCCAATTTAATAAATTCTAAATTTACAACAATTTCCAAAATTGCCATTTCCCTTCTAATATCCATCCGATATACATTATTCATTCAACACATCCATGTATTCACACAAAGCATGTTATTCAATCAATCTAATCCAATTAATTAATCTTTGAATAAAGTGATCATCCAATGTTCAAACAACGATTTTATTGATAAGTAATTCGTTTAAGGATAAGTACTCAAAGTACGAATTCTTGAATTATATCGAACTATAATTTAAATCTAATTTAATTTGTATTCAATACTAATTCTATATTTAATTCCAAATTAAATAACTACACTTTTAATGTGCCTTTACGACTTAGATTCCAAATCTAATCTAAATGGGTCTCAAAGCCCAATTAACATCCAATGTCATTTAATTAAATTCCAATAGGCTTTCAATTAATTTCTTAAGGCATGGACTTTGGTCAATATGGGTCAAACCCAAATACCAAAGCCCAATTAAGGAATCACCCTATTTGCCAAGAAACCAATTTCGACCCATTAGGCCCAATTAAACATAAAAGGCCCATTAGTCATATTTGGACTTAATGGAATGGTTTAGGCCCAATTTGGATCCAATCCAATTGACCTAAACCAATTTGGCCCAACCAAGCCCATTAGGCCCAAATACAACATTATAAGCCCAATTCTAAATTAAGCCCAATTAATCAAATTCTAAAATTCCAAATTTCATAATTTAATTAATTAAATTGTATTACATTAATTAATTATCTAAATTAACATTTCCAAAATATCAATTTAATCAATTAATCATGCTTATTTATCATCAATACATGTCCAACATTATTGAAACAAAAAATCATCTCATTCCATGCTTTGAAGCTCACGACATTTTTAGGGATTTAATATCCGATTCTGATTTCAATCAGATTGAATCTCAAATCAATATATCCATGTCTTTCAACTCATCCAATGATCAAAAAACAAAAAAATACCATGACTTTAGGGCTATATTTATTCGCGGCCAAGCCTAGCAATTTTGGGAAAATTAATCCAATTAATTTTTCTACAAATTGATCATGCATAACTCCAAGTTATTAACATACAAGCATACTCAAACAAACAATTTGATTAAAACATGCTCAAATCAAAAATACCCAAATTTTAGTATATAACCCTAATAAAATTTCATGCTCAATAAGGCTCCATGATACCATTGTTGGGTTTCTAAAGTGTCCCAAGATCAATTTAAGCAATGAAACATGTGAATACTCAAAGAAGAATTTGCGGAATAATACTCACTTTGATCGGATTTTGGAGGTGTTGATCAAAAAACTTTTTGCCTTTGAGAAGTCTCCAAGCTTCCTCTTTGAAGTAGATGAACAAGCTCCAAGCTTTGAAAGGATTCCAAGCTCTAGGATTGGTTTCCCTATCACCTTATATGATTCTTTGAATGTGCTAGCAACTAGAAAATTTTGCAACAAAATCTCTTCTTCTTCTCCTTGTTTCGGCCAAAGAAGAAGAAATATGGGAGAGAGTAAAATTGGTTCAAAACCGTGAGCTTGAGAGAGTGAGAGGGAGTGAATAACTTGTGTATATTTGATTTCTAAAATCAAAAATAAAACATATACCAAATATCTAATATTAGGTAATTGTCAATCAAGCCATCATTGGAGTGTAGAACAAGTCTTCACCAACCCACTAAAACCATCACCATAAAGTTAACTGAAGTGACAAGTGATGTGACTTGTGGGCTCCACTTGATTCAAAATCCGAGTGGGCCCGCAAAACATTCCGGGCTCGGGTTCGCTAATTCCGAATTAACGATTTTTCCGTTGCGACATAATTAAATCAAATTTAATTAAATAATTATGCCTAGCAAAATTACTATTCACATCGCTCGCGAATTAATTCTAAATTAATTCGTTTGCCCGGATTAAAATCTAATTTTAATTCCGCGTCGAAATCTAATTTCGTTTAATATATCGAATATATTATTTTATCGATTAATTCCAAATTAATCGTTCTCTCTCTTCAAATAGTATTTTATCCTAGATAAAATCTCTCCGTAATTAATCCTAGATTAATTATGTTCGAATCATACATCATCGGTGAATCTTCGGGAAGGGACCCATGAGATCCCTGGATATGTTGGCAGTAAATCAGGTCGTCGGACTATCCGAACACGTACGTACCTCGTACTACATTTTTACCGATTTACGAGACATGGTTGGCTTCTAGCAAAGCACCGTGCCTACCTAATTCTCCAGAAATACTCTTAAAGGAATATATAATCTATGTCAGGCGTAGTATACGTAGTACTGCGTATTGCGATCTAGTATCGGATGTCACATGCAAGGCCTGTGGCTGGAATAGTGTATGCCCCGTACGAATCATATATCGGATCACAAGCAACTAGTCTCTTTAATCGGATAATCATGACCTTGTCATATTATCCCGATGGTTGCAACCAATTAGAGTACCAATTCTGTATCCCTGCGTGATCATCATCTCTATATGACTGAAGTGATACTTCCTCTTGACATCACAC
Source organism: Zanthoxylum bungeanum (assembly GCA_019454045.1). Classification (NCBI taxonomy): domain Eukaryota; kingdom Viridiplantae; phylum Streptophyta; class Magnoliopsida; order Sapindales; family Rutaceae; genus Zanthoxylum; species Zanthoxylum bungeanum. Next base: position 48,427 of record SKCR01026514.1, read on the forward strand.
CCAATACACTACGATTCTCAATAAACCCAGAAGAGGCGTACACAGAACCTGTTAGAGTCCTGGATGACCAAAACCAAAACGTATTGATTGTCGCAAGTACTAGCGATGCAAGTCTCAGGTTAAGACTAAATACACCTACCCTGATGCGGATTCCCATAGACACATAGTCATACTACCAATGGGATTCCGCAGGGTCTATCTAGAGCGAAACTGTTTCCGTACCATCGGTAAACACAACCTCCTATCACACTTGCATAAGTATCCAATACTTAAATATATGAGAACTATGTCGTTACGCTTCCATAACACGCACAAGTGCAATACTAGTCTATTTCGCATTATCGATGTCCAGTCTCGATAATACTACGACTAGGGATATTTAATGATTAAACCGTTATGGATTGATATTGTCTCATATTTAATAATCCGGAACTAATCATAAGGACTTTTATCATTTATATATTTAAGTAATCAAATTACAAAATGATAAAATTGAATTTCCATTTTCACATAGTTAATTTGTACAAAAACCACAATGTCTTTTATAAATAGTGACACTATGGGTCATAATTGTCTAACACATCTCTCCGAGGAATCGACACCCTAGCTATACTGCGATAACCGCAAGTATCTTTTGGGCATAATCAAATTTTTGCGCCATTGCCGGGGAGACGGTTTACAGCTTAAGAAGCAAGTTTGCTTAGTCACCCACAAAAGCAGTAACTTCATTCCGTATTTTTTTTATTTTCTAGTCTTTTATTCTTGAATTTATTTTTGCTTATTTTATTTCAATTTTAATCTTAGTAAACTTTAATTCTTAGTTTCATTCTTTTAGTTTGTCTATATTATTACTTGTGTTTGAATTGCATGCCTAGACGTAGAGATAGGTTTGGTAGACTTGTTAGGACAGAAGAAGAAAACTCTGATTCAGAGAGTTTGTTTGACAATCTCTTTGCCAAACCTTCCACTTATAGCGTGCACAACACGAATGAATACGAGAGACCATCTGTGAGGACTCTTGAAGAGTAAATCCACCCCACTCGCACAGCTACACCTTCGTGCATCATGTTTCCTCCTAATGCACCACACATAGAATTTAAACCTGGGATGATACAGTACCTCCCAACTTTTCACGGTTTAGAGAGCGAAAATCCTTATGTGCACATTAGAGAGTTTGAAGAGGTAGTAGTGACTTTTCATGACCAGTTTGGAACCACTGACACAATTAGACTTAAGTTCTTCCCCTTTACCATTAAGGATAGAGCTAAGAGCTGGTTATACTCTTTAAGACCTAGGTCAATAGGACTGGCTCTTATGTCTTTTCCAGTAAAAGATCTCTTGGTCATCTTTCCTTCTAGACAGGATCCGCAGACTGGTAAAGTTCCAAGCTTTAACTGGTTTAAAGCTTCGCTCTTTATCAACTTATCTATCCGGTCAAGGCTGATATGACCAAATCTAAGATGCCACAGATATATGTCATCGTGTGAAATCTTTTTCCCATTTATTTTAGGTTTTTCATCCTTAAACATTTCAGTGTTGAGCAGTGACCTATGTGTTAACAATCTTAACATATATAAGTTTTTTTTCTGAGTTTCATTTGTTAGGGATATGCCCTATACCCAACTTGTGGATGGGTTATATGTACATTATTTGTAATATTTTCAGTAATTAATAAAATGGCAATCTTTATTATACGTGTCTTACATAAATTAAATGAATCATCAAACACTGTAATAACGCCCATGGAGTAATAAGATGATAGCTTCCACGCCTTATGAGAATCATTACTCTTAAATGTTTCTAGTCATAGTTTTGTGAATAATCTGGGCGTTCACAAAGTGGAGAGACTTGCATGGTGATATGATCAGCCCTTAAGTGTGGTAGCCGATCTCATAGGCTACTAGCGGAGATCCGTCCGCTGGTGTATCACATGGATGCATGAGTTTCTAGTGTCCATCGAACTGACCGCCGAAAGTTTTCACATGGAGTGTTTATCCCATGTGTCTGTGAGAACTTTCATGTATCGATTATATGACTAGTCCTTAGACTTGAGGTCTTTACAATCTTATGTGTGGATAAAATAACTTTGACATTCTCCTTCCCCGGTTCAAAATATCTGGTCATAAGGGTATGATTGGGTTATTTGTTGAAACACATGAAGTTTGTAAAGATACAACAGAGAATTGCCACTCTCTCAGATAATATTTTCTTATAAGAGTAGTATCCCAGTTCGCGGGTTGATATGTGTGATCAGTACTTGAGACTGTGGCCGAAGCGGAAGAATCATGTGAGATTCTTGGGTTAGCACGATTCATGACACTATCAACATCATACATTTGACTATATAGGTAAACACTTTCCATACCCTAGGTCAAATGGTGGGGATACAGTGAGGCGATGGACCGTATCATATGTAAATCGCATACAGAATGGGTATATATATATATTTCATTCTCATTTAGGGGCATTGGCATGTTGCTAGATGTCAACATTGGTCATTGAAATCGAACGACCATCTGATCGGAGGATAATTTATGTTCGATTAAATTATCACGATTCATTTCATGTCCAACTTGAGGGGAACCCAAAAGGTCACACACAACAAAGTCAAAATCAATGGTTAACAGTGCACAGTACAAATTTAACAATATATATGATTGTTGTAGGAATTGTTCATAAATGGTTCAATGTGTTTAATTATTGAACATATCATTTATGAGGTTACATAGTGGCTTAGGGATTGGTGAATGACGATAGGGGCACTTTGGGAATTGGAATAAATAAATAAATTTTTAAAAAAATGTGAATAGTAATATGAATAGAAATTTTTTAAATTTGTTATTTGTTTTGAATTCCAATTCGGCCCAAACTCTTATTAGGGTTTTATAATCTCATTAAACTACTTAATTAAGATCCAATGGCTAAGATTAAATTAGCATTTATCCCACATCGGATTCTTAATTAATTTTGTTATCTTTGGAGCACCTATATAAACCCAAAGAATTCTTCACTAATTTTTGCACCAAAACTTTCATATCTTGGGTTTATATAAGTTAGCAACTCTAAAGTTTAAGAGTAAGCCATTGATTTTGAGGATCCTTAATTCTAATTGACTAGAAGAACCTCGAGTTAAAATTTTTGAGGTATTTCCCTAGGCTAGCACCAAGGGCAAAATACTCGTGCACTCAAGACGTAGTCTTGCCGTTGAGTTTTGGCTTTGGTGTGTGCATCTTTGGAGGCCACACACTTGGGTGGCTCTTTCGAACGTGGAAGAGCTTGCTGAGTTCAAGAAAAGCTTGTAAATTGGAGGGAGGACTGGAGGAGTCTTCGGTTTAAGTAAGTTTTTTTCTTTCTTTATTTTTAATTAGAGTTTTTATGATAGTTAGCATGTTTAAGTTTTTGTTCTTTGCATGTTTTATGAGTTTTATGCTTAGAATATATAGTAACATGCCTAGTCTTGTAGAATAATCAAAACAAATGGGTCTTGGGCAAAGGGATAGCGGCATCATAATTTTAATTTTCCGCTGCGCACTCGCGACCCTTCCCTGCAGTGGTATCAGCGCGCCGTTTTTGTTTTGATTAGTTCTCTCTCATTTGAACTCAAAATTGGGTGTGTAAAAGCTCGTTGGAAAGCTAACACCCTGAACTTACGTTTAGGCACAAGTTTTGCATGATTTAGTTAAGATTTGAATTGTGAAATTGCATTTTAAGTTCACGCATCTGTAAAAAAACGTGAATAGTAAATTTATTTGATTAAGATAAAATGCAATATCATAATTAAATATTAATCAAAGTTATTTAATGCCTAAAATAATTCCAACATATTAAAACTAATATGCTTGATGATTCTATGTATGATTAGAATTGGCATGATTATTTTAGGGTGCAAGCATCTAGAGACTTTCTAAGGAAATAATGAGTGTATTGCTTATCCCTTAGCTAAGTAATTATTCTGTGATAAACTTAGAGATTTATTACCTTTAAGGCTAATAAATATAAATCACTTGTTTATAATAAAAGACATTATAAAAGATACAAGTGGGGTGGGACCAAGGCGCTAATAAAACTTTCCAAAATAAAGTTAATTTAACCAAATGTATTACTAGAGTTGGATAAGGATTTGTTGTTTTCCTTCACTCACTACCTTTTTATAGCCAAAAGGAAAAGCTGTGAAGACATCTAGATAATCATTTACTCAAAGCTTACCTTAAAGCATATTTAAAGTGTTGGACTAATTTGGAGGATCTATTGTTTATTCCTGTCACCAAGGCAATAAGAGCCTAAGAGGTAAGGGTATTTAAGAGAGTTCGCTCCACCCTCCCTCTGGGGAATTTTCAATTGAGGAATCCATTTGACAGTTATTCACCTAAACTTGCTAAAATCCTCAATAATAATTTAAGTCTAAATTTTGCCTCCCATTGTAAAGTATAGACCCAAAGGGCTTAAACCGTATTGGCAAGACTAGGCTTTACAACACTGACAAATACCAATTTGTCCCTAAATCGTACTATTGATAATGGTTTGACTTTTCTGAGTCATAAGACGCAGCGACCCTTAGGCGTGGTCTTATAACTTAGTGGAAAAGATTGGGTGTCCACAAGGACTAGCATAAGCTATGGCATATTTGATTGCCCAACCCAATGATCAAGGAATTGTGATTTATATCATAAATTGGTTGGGAACCTACCTAATTATCGTATTTTATAATGACCGGCCCTAGTCGGAGTTATGAAATGATGATAATGGGATCCTTGCCCATAAGAAATCCATCATATTGGGGTTGATGCGATTTACTTAAAATTTTAAAACAATTGAGTGGGAGCAACTTCAAAATATTAAAAGCCCATGTTATTACGAAACATTAATGAAAACATATTCCTAATTTTAACATTCTCTCTTAACAGGTGGGTTAAAATATTTAACAAACATTCAAATGGAAAATAGAGTATCACTTCGTTCCATCCTTGATGAGCATAAGCTCAAAGGGGACAACTACAATGACTGGTTTAGAAACCTTAAAATTGTCTTACGACAAGAAAAGATTTTCTATGTTCTTGAAAGACCATTTTCTTCTGAACCCGCAGAAGATGTTGACCAAAATACATTTGATGCTTGGAAGAAACACGTCGATGATGATGAGCAAGCAGTTTGCATAATGCTTGGCTCTATGTCGGACGAACTTCAGAAAGCTCACGAAGATATGGATGCTCAAACCATCATCTTTCACTTGAAGGAGTTGTATGCAACTTCCATTCATACCGTGAGATTCCAAGTTTCATGTGCCTTATTCGAAACAAGGTATAAGGAATGATCTGTTAGTGGAAATGTGCTTAAGATTATTGGCCACATTGAAAAATTGGCTAACCTCGGGTTCATCATGGATCATGAGATAGATCACGATCTAATTTTTAAGTCCTTACCAAAAGACTTCTCTAACTTTATTATGCAATTTCATCTATCTGGTAAAGAAACCACTTTAGCAGAATTACACAATATGATAAAGCAAGCATAGAAGGACTTGAAACCGGAGCTTAAAACCTCAGTCATGCTTATGGGTACGGACCTAAAGCCACGAGGCCCAAAGAAAAATAAGGGCAAGGCCAAGGCTCCAGATCATCTAAAGCCCAATGATAAGGTGGAGAAGAAAAAAGGAAAGGGGAAATGTTTCTTTTGTGGAAAGAATGGTTATTGGAAGAAAGACTGCAGATCCTTGAAAGCCAAGGAAGCTAGGGAAGCCCAAGAGGCCAAGAAACCCAATGCTTCAGGTATGTTGTATATGATTGAACTATATTCTCAAAACTCTGAACCTTCTACTTCGGTGTTTGACACCGGTTGTGGGACTCACTTATGTAACAATGTGCAGGGCCTGAGAAACAGTAGGAGACTCCGTCATGGGGAGGTTGACTTACGCATGGGTAATGGAGCAAAATTTCCTGCATTGTGCGTGGGGACTTATTCATTAGTTTTTCCGAATGGTTTAGTTTTAGACTTAGAAGATTATGTTTATGTACCTTCTCTAGTAAAGAACATCATTTCAATTTCTTCTTTATGTAATAAAGGTTTTTCATGCCTAATAAGTTGTAATGAATGTTCTATTTATTTCAATGAAATAAAATATGGAGATGGTATTTTGAATAATGGTAACTATGTCTTACAAACTAACAACGAATGTTCAACCTCTAATATATACAACGTTAACTCGAATAATCTCAATGAATCACTTCTATGGCACAGTCGCTTAGGTCATATCAATGAAACAAGATTAACTAAGCTACATAAGGATGGGTATTTCAAACCCTTCAAATATGAACCTTATGGAACTTGTGAGTCTTGTTTACTTGGTAAAATGACCAAATTACCCTTCAAAGGTAAAGGACAGCGTGCAGCGGAGACATTAGAACTCATACACTCTGATGTATGCGGACCAATGTCACTCACCGCTAGAGGTGGATTCTCCTACTTCATTACCTTTATCGATGATCACTAGCGATATGGGTATGTGTACCTTATGCGGTACAAATCTGAAGCCTTTGAGAAATTCAAAGTCTTCAAAGCTGAAGTAGAAAACCAGCTTAATAAAAGTATTAAGTCAGTAAGGTCTAACCAATGTGGTGAATACTTAAGCGACAAATTTCAAGATTACATGAGAGAAAATGGCATTGTTTCCCAGTGGAATCCTCTGGGAACTCCACAGCATAATAGGGTCTCCAAAAGGAGAAATCAGACATTATTAGATATGGTCCGATCAAGGATGCCAGGCACGGATCTACCTCTTTCATTTTGGGGTCTTGCTTTAGAAACTGCAACACTACTACTAAACCAAGTTCCTTCCAAGACTGTTAGTCAAACACCATATGAGTTATGGTCTGGGAAACGTCCTAGTCTTAGTTATCTAAGAGTTTGGGGATGTGACGCATATGTTACGCTCACACAATCTAACAAATTGGATGATAGGGTAGTTACATGTAAATTTATAGGATATGTCTTGAACTCAAGAGCATACGTGTTCTACATCCCAAATGAACAAAGAACATTTGTCTCACGAAATGCTAAATTTCTAAAGAATGAATTCCTTCTCAAGAAACATAGTGGGAGTAGACTTGACCTCGATGAGGTACGAGAAGAACAAACTAACATAGAACTAAACCCCAGGCCCCTCAAAAGGGCAGCGACGGAATAACCACAAGTTTATGAACTTAGAAGGTGTAGGCATTGCATTTTTTCATGTGAAACCCGATGATGAGTCTCAGTTGGAGGAACTACCTTTCTAGTTAAGGATATTGCGGGAAACGGTCGTCGGAAGGGAATCGGTGTTTCATTAGATTTTTATTCACTTGTTTAGCGTCAGGCTCACTTGTTGGACCTCCGTTTAAAGCAATCTTGGCCTAAACCCACACACCAAACCAACACACACACCTAGCTTACCAAGACAAAGCCCACGCCCACACCCACCTAGGCCCACACGCCAATGGCCTCTAAAATACACCCAAATTAAATTAAATATAATTAAATTAAATATTAACTAAATAAAATATTAATTAAGTCATTACCAAATTAAATAAGACATAAAATATATTATACCAAATTAAAATATTGTAACTTCCTAATCCAAAATATTATATACTTAATTAAAGAAAACATTAAATTAAATCATACCTAATTAAGATAAATCACAAATATTATATACCTTACTTAACCAATATCATGCCTAAACAAGATAAATCAAATATTCAACCTTCCTAATTCACCAAAATTTGTCCCCCCAATCAATCAAATCCTTTCCTTGTTTGACACCAAATCCAATCTATTCCTTGTGAGACAAGGGGAAGCCCTAGCCCTTGTCTATATAAACAACATAAAAACAAATCCAACCCTCTCTCAATCTCTCACAATTCACGCCCATACATGCCCAAGAACCCTAGCACTCTTACGCATACAGCAACAAGAAGCAACACAAAAAATTCTCTTCATCTCCACCTTCACTTCACCGAAAATAAACCTTCAAAACAGTCCACTAAAACACCAAAATAGCAGCCCCAAAAACTACAGTCATATCACCGAAAAACACCTTAAAACAGTCCCTAAAATCCTTAAAACAATAACATAAAAATCTGCACCCTTAGCCTCCTTAAACAACCGAAAAATACAACCCTTAGACCCCTAAAAAATGCAAAAATAGTAGCTTTAAAGACCTAAAATAGTAAGCAGAGAATACAGAGAAAATAGTAGCAAAACAGAGGTCAAACAGCAGCAAAACAGAGGTCAAACAGCAAGCAAAACAGCAAAACAGTGAGCTAAGACGCTAAACCAGTGAACCGGAGAAGTTGAGGAGCTTTAACCCTTCCGATCTCCGTGCAACGTAAGTCTGAAAGTCGGCAAAAAAGGTTAGACCTGAGGGTATTTTTCACACTTGTTTTCAGTTTTATCTTTATTATTTATTGAGTTTTGTTCACATGATTACTATATTAAAATGCATGTTGGCCCTTGAGTAGATAAATATGCATATATTGTAAAATGATGTATGTTGTGGCCCTTGAATAAAATGAAAAATGTGTCGCCTCTCGTGGTATATAGGATTGAAACCCGGACATAAATTTCATAGCCGATTCCGAATGGACGGTAGTATGATCTGTACTCGGGATACAACTCCACGTACCACTTGAGTAAACGGCGTATATTTTGTTTTATGTTGTTTTGATTTGTTTGTCATTCGTTACTTGACTTCCGCATGTTATTTGTTTATGTAACGATGTGATCGAGCGTATGGGCTTAGTAAGTTGGATTAAAGGTCCCCTATTCTGAGGGGTTAAAATCCTTTACCACGATGCTTTGCCACGCCGATCGATGTATATTCGGTTGAATGTAAGATGTGTCCAATCGGGTATACGAAGTCTGATATTACTATCTTTATTTTTATATGCATGACGTGATCGAGCGCATGGGCTTAGTAAGTTGGATTAAAGGTCCCCTATTCTGAGGGGTTAAAATCCTTTACCACGATGCTTTGTCGCGCCGGTTGATGTATATTCGGTGAATGTAAGATATGTTCAATCGGATACACGAAGTCCGATATCGTTGTCTTTACTTCTTTATATATGTATTGTGTTATTTGCGCATAGGCTTAGTAAGTGCGATTAAAGGTCCTCAATTTTGAGAGGTTAAAATCCTTTACCACGATACGCCGCGCCGGATAGTGTATGTTCAATTGGATGCGAGATGAGTTCAATCGGATACGTGAGGTATTACATTATAGATTTGTTTGTTTATGTATGTGTTGCATGTATCAGGTCTGGTTCCGTTCGAACACGTTCTCGAACGCCACACGAACGCGAACCTTCTGTTTATCGTTCAAATGCGTTCTTGAATGCTACACGAACGCGCACGTAATTTCTTAGTTTAATCATGCATCAGGTCTGGCTCCGTTCGAACACGTCCTCGAACACTGTACGAACGTGAACCTTCTGTCAACCGTTCGAATGCGTTCTCGAACTCTACGTGAATGTGCATGCATTTTCTTGGTTTCATCATGCATCAGGTCTGGTTCCGTTTGAACGCGTTCTCGAACGCCACACGAACGCGAACCTTCTGTTTACCGTTCGAACGCTTTCTCAAACGCTGCACGAATGCACACCCACTGCTCTGAGTCATTTTCATCACGTCACGACATGTCTATTTTAGCATATAGTTGTCTTTTTTTTTACCTTATGCATTTGTAGTACCGCTTTAGGTATCTAATTCCGTCATGCGCTTAATTGTCTTTCCTTAATATGCATGCTTGTATGAATGTTATTTGTTTGCGGTTCTGTGTCTACTAATGTGAAATTGTATGCTTTTCGTATGTCAATTTATCTATATGCTAATTGAGACATAGATTACATACAAATAGGCTGTATGCAAATTCGGATATGTTTTACATGTAAATTTAGATGAACTTGTTGATATATGCATGCGAACTTAGGGGTAAATCATCCTTGGAAATATGTTGCTTAGGCTTGGTTAGATTATTGCACAAATCATGTTATTACAAGTGGCATAAGTAAGGGACCATTCTGAACCCAACGTTTTGAGGTCTTCCCTTGCGAGGGGTGAGTGCGGCCTTAAATCTCATTTTCTCGATTCACACCGGGTGGCGACTCCATCACTCTCTGGTTTAGTCCCCCACGGGCTACTCCGTACTCCCAACTAGGCCGCGAGCCTAGAACAGCATGCGTCGCCCAGTTTTTGTGTCCCACAGTCTGGCGACTCCACTGGGGATAGAGAATCGGCCCCGAAATAATGTCTTGTAATATTATGATTTGTGCTTTAATTAACTGTGTTTACTGTGGGTTAAAAGGGGTTTACTCAAAGGCACTTTTAAGGCTAGGTAATGGTTTGGTGTCTTCCCTCATTCACTACCTTTCTATAAGGAAAAGTTGTGAAGGCACCTAGACAATCACTTACTTGTGGCCTATTGTGATGGACTAATTTGGAAGACTCGTTGTTTATTCCTGTCACCAAGCGATTAGAGCCTAAGAGGCTAGGGTACTTAACAGAGCCTCGCTCCACCCTCCATCTGGGGAATCTACAACGGGAAATCCATTTGACAGTCAGTCACACACCATAACTCGTTGGCACGTAGTGTAAGGTATAAAAAAGGTGCGCTCACTTGGTCGCTCGAACCCTTGAGTGGGGAGACCTAATTGTGGGCAATCCTTCGCCAGCGAGAGTCTTTGTCTACACTCCCGCAAACCCACAAGTAGACCGGGGTCATATGGCCTATAGCAACTATTTCCTTGTGCTTGTGGATCATCCTCATTTGGATGTAGTTGGATTTCTTGTCAGAAATGCGAACTTCTTGGGCCATTTAAACTGGGACGAGTTCGTATCCTATGATGATTGGGCCAAAAGCTTCTGAAATGTTGATGGGCCACTCTGTAGAAGTTATTTTTGTATGCTTGTGTTTGGGAACATTGTCATTTGGATCCATTCGGACCTTTTATCATGGGATATGGGCTTGTTAGGCCATTTAAACTGGGACGAGTTCGTATCCTATGACAATTGGGCCAAAAGCTTCTGAAATATCGATGGGCCACTCTATAGAAATTATTATTTTATGTTTGCATTACCTTTCTTTTATGCTTGTGTTTGGGAACGTCGTCGTTTGGATCCATTTGGACCATTTGTCATGGGATGTGGGCTTGTTGGGCCATTTAAACTGGGACAAGAACGTATCTTATGACGATTGGGCCAAAGGCTTCTAAATATCGATGGGCCATTTTGTGCTTGTGTTCGGAACATTACCATTTGGATTTAGTTGGACTCCTTGCCATGAGATGTGAACTTGTTGGGCCATTTAAACTGGGATGAGTTCACTCCTATGACGGTTAGCCCAAAAGCTTCTAAAATGATAATGGCCGATTTGTTTGAAAATTTTAATCGATTTAGTATGTTCTATATGTTACAACATCATCTCACCTCATACATACATACATCATGTTACACCCTCTATGTCTCAAAAAGACATCATAGATACCGTTTGGGTTAGAGAAGGAACAAGGCTCACTAAAAGAACAGTAACAAGCATGAGTGAATCCGATAACGAGGTATCCCTTATGGATCAGTTAGAGAAGGTCTCGCCAAAATCACTGAACAGTTGCAAGCCCTGACTACTGTTGTGGCTGGTATAGCTGGATCTTGTGCTGGGGGTAGTTCTGGGGATGTGAGGCAAGAGGAGCCTCTGAACAGATTGGGGGAGGATATCCCCACTTTTGATGATTATATGGCAGAGTATGCTGCAGGCAGAGTATCTGGGTCTCAGGCAGAATTACAGAAACTCCGGGATCAAGTTGAGACGGTTACCCACAGGATGAGGGGTAAGAATGAGGATTTGCTGGATTATGAGACGCTGACTTTCGAAGAGCAGTTGCCGGCATAGTTCAAGATGCCTGATATGGCTAAGTTTAATGGGAATGGGGATCCAAGGGTACATCTCCGTCAGTATGTATCAATCATGAGTTCAGTTGGCCTATCTCAGCGCCAAGTGCAGAAGATGTTTGGAATGTCGCTCGAGGGAGCTCCCGTGGTATGGTACCACAGTTTAGAGAAGAAAGTGAAGGAAGATTGGAGGGAGTTGGCTGATGCCTTCCTGAAGCAGTATGTCACTGACCTAGAGATCGATCTGTCACTCCGCGATCTAGAGAATGTTAAGAAAAAAGGATGAGAGTTTTAAGGAGTATGTGGACCGATGGAGAGGTCAGTTGTTGAAAATGCAGACTAGGCCCTCGGAGAATGACCAGATTAAAATGATTATCAAGGGCACCAAGCCCTCCATTTACAGCAAGTTGAGGAGGATGACCTCCATGATTACAGACTTTCGGCAGTTGAGGGAAACTGTCATGGACATTGAAGAGGAAGAGGCGGAAAACAGAAAGTTTTATGGCTTAAGTAGGAGGCCTATTGGGGGGACATCGGGTACTAAACCTGTTTTTTGTGGAAGTTGTTGCTGCCATCCGGAACCGGAAATTTCCCAATTTTGGGAAGACCCCTGTCAAAGGTACTAGAGAAATTGAAGAGGCAAGGACTCTTAAAACCCTTGGAAGCCAAACCATTACCCATCCCCCCCATCACATTATAACCTAAACCTTTACTGTTACTTTCACCACCAACAAAAGGCCATGAGACCGACAATTGCGCTCGACTCTGCCATGAAATCCAGGACCTGATAGACTCTAAAAAGATACCCGACCCTGAACAGAATGCCCCAACACACACCAGAACCCTTTACCAAATTACCACTCTGTCCCGCCCCAAACCTATATGATAAACTCTGGCCTACCCGAGAACCTTGTCCTCAAATCCTTTGACCTCCAAGCTGTTTGCCTTGGGATTTGGGATAGTAACAGCGAAGATGAAACCAAATATGGGAAGAGTTTCTGGGCAGACTTCTCCAGTAGTGATGAAGAAGAAGTGAGGGGTATGACACGCAGCGGGCGTTTCTACAATGATATGACTGATAAGGGTAAATGAGTGTTATCAGAGGGTAGAGAAGTGGCTGAGAATACAGAAAGTGCCGAGGGAGATGTAGTGCTACAGCAGTTGAGGAAAAACCGAGCGCAAGTGAGTATATGGGATTTGTTGTGTGCATCTCAGGAGCACAGGCGGGCCATGGTTGAGGCCTTAAGCAAGATAGTGGTGACGGAAGATGCCAACCCCGCAATGTTTTTTGGGTCAGTGCGAAAGGAGGCTTTGCAGACAATCACTTTTTCTGAGGAAGAACTCCCAACTGAAGGGAGAAATCATAATAGATTTTGTTTATCAGAGCTGAAGTGAGGGGTAAAAGGACCTCTTGTATGATGCTGGATGACGGCTCATCCATTAATGTGTGCCCGTTGAATATTTTGGCAAAACTGGGTATGAAAGCAACGAATTTGGACCCCTCCATATGACCATCAAAGCTTATGATGACAGTAAGCGAGGAGTTGATGGTACATTTGTAGCAGCGGGTCAAGGTTGGTCCTATTGAGGACGAAGTTGAGTTTACAGTGCTGGACATCCCAACCACTTTTGCCTTGTTGTTAGGAAGGCCTTGGTTTCACAAACTTAGGGGCGTGCCTTCCACTTTACATCAGATGATTAAGTTCCCGTATGAGGGAGAGATTGTTACCATCCGAGCTGAGATAGATAATGTTGTGGCTGCCTTGAGATACAACCTTTCACGAGGTTTCAGGTGTCAGCAACTTTTGAGGAATGGGTGGATCCTAGGGTGGCTAGGATCATGAAAAAAATGAAGTTTGAACCGGGTGAAGGTTCAAAATTGCCAGATTTCAGAGGACAAACTACTCGGAAGGGTTTGGGATACACATCTGATGAAGACCCGAAGGTTAAAAAGAAAGGCTGAAATTGATGGAGTATTTTGTGAAGGCTTCAGGGTATCAAGGTGAACCCGAACCGATAGAAGTTAATGGGATTGTGGTGCCTGGATTTGAGATCTTCCAGGATTTGTTGGGTGAGAAACCGCTGACTAAAGAAGCTGTGGAGTAGAGAATTGGGAAGAAGAATTGATGAAGTTTGAGAGCCTGACTCTGGGAGAGGACAAAAAGCCTGAGGAAAACCTGGTTGCAGAGGAAGAAGTGTCTATAGATGATGAAGACATTTACCTTCATGATTTGTTTGAATGTACTTCCGCATTATCCAATAATAAAGACATTTCTTTTGCTTACTTGCCTGAGTCATTCCCATTTACTCTGCACGAATCAAGCATATTTGATATCAGTTCGGCTAGAACTACTGCACTACTGCATTTACTTGGGTACACTTGAGAACCCCAAGGAAATTCTGATTGCAAGTGAAGTTACTTTCGAAGAGAGGGATAAATTAGAAGAAATATTGGGCAGATATGCCAAAGTGTTTGCTTGGTCCTTTGAGGACATGCCTGGGGTAGACAGAAACATTGCCCAGCACACAATACCAACTTATCTGAATATGAGGCCAGTAAAACAGAAACTCTGACGGATGAGACCAGAATGGGCTGAGAAAGTCAGAGAGGAAGTTAAGAAATAGATAGATGTGGGGTTCTTGGAAGTATTAAAGTATCCTGAGTGGTTGGCTAATATAGTGCCAGTGCCGAAGAAAGACAGGAAAGTCAGAATGTGTGTGGATTACAGAGATCTCAACAAGGCTTGCCCGAAAGATGATTTTCATCTACCACACATAGATGTTCTGGTTGATAGTGCGGCTCTATCTGCTATGTATTCATTTGCAGACGGGTTTTCAGGTTACAATCAGGTGCTCATGGCTGAGGAAGATAAGCACAAGACTGCCTTTGTTACCGAGTGGGGTACTTATTATTACAGGGTAATGCCGTTTGGGCTCAAGAATGCGGGAGCTACGTATCAGCGGATGGCCACTACATTGTTCCACGATCTGATGCACAAAGAGATTGAAGGGTATGTGGATGACATGATGGTGAAATCAGAGACAAGAATTGGGCATATAGAAGCACTGGAGAGGTTCCTTCAGAGAGTTGACAAGTACAACCTGCGGCTGAACCCCAAGAAATGTGTGTTTGGGGTAACGTCAGGAAAGCTGCTGGGGCATACAGTGGGAATGGGAGGAATTGAGGTAGACTCTGAAAAGATCAAAGTAATCACAGAGATGCCAGCACCGAAGATTGAGAAGGAAGTCAGAGCATTCTTGGGGAAGATTCAGTACATCAGTCGGTTCATTTCCAAGTTGACGTCAATGTGTGAGCCTATCTTCAAACTGTTGAGAAACGATCAGCCGGTAAAGTGGAATGAGCAGTGTCAGTCAGCTTTCGACAAGATCAGAGAATACTTGGTAAAGCCTCCTGTGTTGAAACCTCCGAGGTTGGGCAGACCTTTGATATTGTATTTGGCCATAGAATCAAAAGCACTGGGGGCAATGATGGTACAGACAGATGAGACAGGGATAGAACATGCAGTTCACTATATGAGTAAGATGCTCCCGTATGAGGCTCTTATCAAGAAGTAGAGAATATCTGTCTTGCAGTGGTATGGGCTTCCAAAAAATTACGGCATATTTCCAATCTTACAAGATCCAAGTAGTGGCAAATGAGAATCCTCTGAAATATCTGCATTCTGTGCCTTCGCTAGTGGGGAAATCGGGTAGATGGTTAGTATTGCTGACAGAGTTCGACATTGAGTATCTCACCACCAAAGTGATCAAGGGGCGAGCAGTAGCAGAGTTTCTGGCGTTACAACTTATTGAAGGGGATCAGTATAAGTTTGAATTTCTAGATGAAGAGATCCAAGCAATAACAGTTCAGAGATGGATAATGTATTTTGACAGAGCAGTGAATTACAAGGGAGCCGGAATTGGGATTGTGATAGTGACCTCCGAAGGAGAGACCTTGCATTTGGCCAAAAGGTTGACATTCAGAGTAACCAACAACATGGCCGAGTATGAAGCATGTGCTTTTGGTTTGACTGCATTGATAGCCTTGAAGGCCGAGAATGTGGAAGTCTACGGAGATTCTATGTTGGTAGTCCAGCAGATGCGAGGAGAATGGGAATTGAAAGAAGAACGGTTGAAACCTTACCTTTTTTACCTCAGAAAGTTATCCCCGATTGTAAGTTTCAGCACTTGCCAATAGAAGAGAATCAGATGGCAGATGCATTGGCTACACTTGCAGCGACTTGGGAAAATCCAGAAAAGTTAGTGATGAGACCGATGATACTGACAACAACAAGAAGACCTGTTTATGAGATAGAGAGAATTCTGGAAATAGAGGTCGATGACGGTAAACCTTGGTATTATGACATTCAGAGGTATCTGGAACATGAGGAACTCCCAGAGGAAGCAGGTAAAAAGACAGAATAGCCATTCATATGTTAGCTTACCAGTATGTGATTTTGAAAGGGGAACTGTATAAGAGGCAAGCAAACGGTATTCAGTTGAAGTGTTTGAGAAAAAAAGGCTCAGCATGTAATGGAATAAGTACACGCCGGGGTATATGGTCCGCAAACGAGCGGGAAGAATCTGTCCCACAAGATAGTGAGACAAGGTTTTTATTGGTCAACCATGGAAACAGACTGCGCGAATATGGTAAAGCACTGTCATGATTATCAAGCACACGGTAATTTGAATCACTTGCTGCACACAGAGTTGCACGGGTTGTCAGAGCCGTGGCCTTTCTCAGCATGGGGAATTGATATGATTGGAGAAATTCGACCGAATGCATCGAATGGGCATCGCTTCATAGTAGTGGCAGTAGATTACTTCTCGAAGTTGGTGGAAACCGAATCATTCTGCAATGTTACAGTAAAACAGATGGAAAAGTTTATAGCTCGGAACCTCATTTGTCGGTATGGTATGCCGCATCATGTAGTGACAGACAACAGAGTTCAGTTTCAAGGAGAGACGAAGGCAATGTTACAGAAATATTGGATAGGCCACCACAAGTCATCACCGTACAGACCACAGGCAAATGGGGCAGTTGAGGCAGCCAACAAGACTATAAAGAGGATTTTAGCCAAGATGACAAAGAACTGCAGAGATTGGGCCGAGAAACTACCATATGCTTTGTGGGGTTACAGAACATCAGTAAGAACAGCAACATGGGCCACATCTTACTATTTGGTCTATGGAATGGAAGCAGTATTGCCAGTAGAAGTGGAAATATAATCTATGAGGGTATTAGCAGAGGCAGAATTACCAGAACAAGAGTGGGCCGTACAGAGGTTTGATCTGTTAGCACTGCTGGATGAGAAGAGAACGAAGTCTTTGTATCACATGCAATTGTATCAAAAGAGACTAGCCCGAGCATTCAACAAGAAAGTACGCCCCACAAAGATCAGAAAGGGTGATTTGGTACTTAAGCAATCAAAGCCGTCGACGACAGATCCAAGAGGAAAGTTCAGACCAAACTGGGAAGGGCCTTACATAGTGCAGAAAGTAATGGGAAATGAAGCAGTGAGGCTATCAGACTTGGAAGGGAACGAGTTCACCGAGCCGATCAACGTAGACAGATTGAAGCAGTACTTTGCCTGAGGGGGAGAAGACCGAGCAGTCACCAAGGAAATTGGCAGAAGACCTAACCCAACGGAATAAGAAAATCTTTCATGCATACACGTAACATTGCATTCCCTTCATGTTTGTTTTTGTTTTGTGTTCGCAGGTTCGAAGAAAGGATAAAGCGGCAGGAATGAGCCAAGCAGCGTCAGCGCAGCTTCAGTTTCGAGGATAAGTCCCAGGAGGCGAGGCCCATATCGACTCGGGGGTGAGGCCCCACACCATGTCAGCTCGGGGCGAGGCCCATATCAGCTTGGAGGCGAGGCCCCACATCATGTCAGCTTGGGGGCGAGGCACATGTCAGCTTGAGGGCGAGGCCCATATCGTCAGTAGTTTTGGGATGCGTCCCAGGGTCGAGGCGCCCCTGTTGTCAGTTTCAGTTCCGGGATGCGTCCCAGGGTCGAGGGCCCACTGCTTCATCAGTTGTAGTTTTGGGATGCGTCCCAGGGTCGAGGGCCCACTACATCATCTGTTAGAGGGCGAGGCCCTCATTTCCAGCGGTATCGGGATGCGTCCTAGGGTCGAGGTGCCCCCGTTTTTTATTGCAGTTATTGGGATGCGTCCCAGGATAGAGGTCCACTGCAGCACCAACTCAGCTTGAGGCAGCAGACGAGCCAGGTAAGTGAAAATGCATTCCATAACTTTGATAGGATTGTTCAAAGTCACACACTGCACAAGTCCCATCAAAGTGGGGGCGACTGTATGCATTGCATTTTTTCATGTGAAACCCGATGATGAGTCTCAGTTGGAGGCACTACCTTTTTAGTTAAGGATATTGCGGGAAACGGTCGTCGGAAGGGAATCAGTATTTCATTAGATTTTTATTCACTTGTTTAGTGTCAGACTCACTTGTTGGACCTCCGTTTAAAGCACTCTTGGCCCAAACCCACTCACCAAACCAACACAACACCTAGCTTACCAAGACAAAGCCCACACTCACACCCACCTAGGCCCACATGCCCATGGCCTCTAAAATACACCCAAATTAAATTAAATATTAATTAAATAAAATATTAACTAAATAAAATATTAATTAAGTCATTTACCAAATTAAATAAGACATAAAATATAATTATACCAAATTAAAATATTATAACTTCCTAATCCAAAATATTATATACTAAATTAAAGAAAACATTAAATTAAATCATACCTAATTAAGATAAATCACAAATATTATATACCTTACTTAACCAATATCATGCCTAAACAAGATAAATCAAATATTCAACCTTCCTAATTCACTAAAATTTGTCCCCCCCCAATCAATCAAATCCTTTCCTTGTTTGACACCAAATCCAATCTATTCCTTGTGAGACAAGGGGAAGCCCTAGCCCTTGTCTATATAAACAACCTAAAACCAAAGCCAACCCTCTCTCCAATCTCTCACAATTCACGCCCATACATGCCCAAGAAACCCTAGCACTCTTACGCATACAGCAACAAGAAGCAACATAAACAATTCTCTTCATCTCCACCTTCACTTCACCGAAAATAAACCTTCAAAACAGTCCACTAAAACACCGAAATAGCAGCCCCAAAAACTGCAGCCATATCACCGAAAAACACCTTAAAACAGTCCCTAAAATCCTTAAAACAGTAACATAAAAAACTGCACCCTTAGCCTCCTTAAACAATCGAAAAATACATCCCTTAGACCCCTAAAAAACGCAAAAACAATAGCTTTAAAGACCTAAAACAGTTGGAAGAGAATACAAAGAAAACAGTAGCAAAACAGAGGTAAAACAGCAGCAAAACAAAGGTCAAACAGCAAGCAAAATAGCAAAACAGTGAGCTAAGACGCTAAACTAGTGAACCGGAGAAGTTGAGGAGCTTTAACCCTTCCGATCTCCGTGCAACGTAAGTCTGAAAGTCGGCAAAAAAAGGTTAGACCTGAGGGTATTTTTCACACTTGTTTTCAGTTTTATCTTTATTATTTATTGATTTTTGTTCGCATGATTACTATATTAAAATGCATGTTGTGGCCCTTGAGTAGATAAATATGCATATATTATAAAATGATGTATGTTGTAGCCCTTGAATAAAATGAAAATGTGTCGCCTCTCGTGGTATATAGGATGCAAACCCGGACATAAATTTCATAGCCGATTCCGAATGGACGGTAGTATGATCTGTACTCGGGATACAACTTCACGTACCACTTGAGTAAACGGCGCATATTTAGTTTTATGTTGTTTTGATTTATTTGTCATTCGTTACTTGACTTCCGCATGTTATTTGTTTATGTAACGATGTGATCGAGCGCATGGGCTTAGTAAGTTGGATTAAAGGTCCCATATTCTGAGGGGTTAAAATCCTTTACCATGATGCTTTGCCGCGCCGATCGATGTATATTCGGTTGAATGTAAGATGTGTTCAATCGGGTATACGAAGTCCGATATTACTGTCTTTATTTTTATATGCATGACGTGATCGAGCGCATGGGCTTAGTAAGTTGGATTAAAGGTCCCCTATTCTGAGGGGTTAAAATCCTTTACCACGATGCTTTGCCGCGCCGGTTGATGTATATTCGGTTGAATGTAAGATATGTTCAATCGGATACACGAAGTCCGATATCGTTGTCTTTACTTCTTTATATATGTATTATGTTGTTTGCGCATGGGCTTAGTAAGTGCGATTAAAGGTCCTCTATTTTGAGAGGTTAAAATCCTTTACCACGATGTTTTGCCGTGCCGAATAGTGTATGTTCAATTGGATGCGAGATGAGTTCAATCGGATACGTGAGGTCTTACATTGTGGATTTGTTTATTTATGTATGTGTTGCATGCATCAGGTCTGGTTCCGTTCGAACGCTTTCTCGAACGCCACACGAACACGAACCTTTTGTTTACCATTCAAACGCGTTCTCGAACCTGAGGGGTTTGCATCTAAGGATGATCATAATAAAGTGTACAAGCTTAAACGATCCATTTATGGACTCAAGCAAGCCTCCAGAAGTTGTAATATATGATTTGATGAGACAATCAAAGAATTTGACTTCATTAAAAATGTAGACGAGCCTTGTGTTTACAGGAAAAGTAGTGGGAGTGCTGTTGTATTTCTTGTATTATATGTCGATGACATATTAATCATCGGGAATGATATTCCCATGATGCAAGCCACCAAGTAATGGTTATCTCAGAATTTCTCCATGAAAGATTTGGGAGAAGCAGCCTACATCCTCGGTATTAAGATCTACCGTAATAGATCTAACAGGTTGTTAGGACTTTCTCAATCCACGTACATAGATAAGGTTTTGAAAAGATTCAAAATGAAAGATTCCAAAAGAGGTAATTTACCTACTTGTCATGGAATCAAATTATCTAAGGAGCAATGTCCACATACTCCTTCAGATAAAGAGCGTATGAGTAGGATCCCTTATGCTTTAGCAATAGGATCTATCATGTAGACCATGCTATGTACAAGTCTTGATGTCTCTTATGCTCTTAGCATAACGAGCAGGTATCAGGCAAATCCTAGTGATCAACACTGGGCAGCTGTCAAAATAATCCTCAATTATCTGAGAAGAACTAAAGATGTGTTTTTGACATACGGAGATTGTTCTGAGTTGAAAGTCATTGTTTACTGTGATGCGAGCTTTCAGACCGATAGGGATGACGGAAGATCGCAAACAGGATATCTGTTTACTTTGAATGGCGGTGTTGTCAATTGGAAAAGCTCAAAGTAGTCAACTACAACGGACTCCACCACTGAAGCCGAGTATATTGCAGCATCTGAGGCAGCTAAAAAAGCAGTCTGGATAAAGAAGTTCATCACGGAGCTGGAAGTGCTTCCAGCGATAAAGAATGGCGTCACGATGTACTGTGACAACACGGGCGTCATTGCTCAATCAAAGGAACAAAGGTCCCACCATAAATCCAAGCTTGTACTCAGGCGATTTCATCTCACCAGGGAGATTGTTGAGAGAAAATAAGTTATTATAGAGAAAATAACCACAGAAGATAATCTTGCAGATTCTCTGACTAAAGGGCATACTCAACAATAGCATGATATGCACACCCGGGAGTTTGGTGTCTAGATTCATACTAGTTGGCTATAGTGCAAGTGGGAGATTGTTAGTGATATGCCCTATACCCAACCTGTGGATGGGCTATATGTACATGTATTTGTAATATTTTCATTAATTAATAAAATGGAAATCTTTATTATACGTGTCTTACATATATTAAATGAATCATCAAACACTGTAATAAAGCCCTTGGAGTAATAAGATGATGGCTTCCACGCCTTATGAGAATCATTACTCTTAAACGTTCCTAGTCATAGTTTTGTGAATAATCTGGGCGTTCACAAAGCGTGGAGACTAGCATGATGATATGATCCGCCCTTAAGTGGGGTAGCTGATCTCATAGGCTATTAGCGGAGATCCGTCCGCTTGGTGTATCACATGGATGCATGAGTTGCCCGTGTCCATCGAACTAGCTGCCGAAAGTTTTCACATGGAGTGTTTATCCCATGTGTCTGTGAGAACTTTCATTTATCGATTGTATGACTAGTCCTTAGACTTGAGGTCTTTACAATCTTATGTGTGGATAAAATAACTTTGACATTCTCCTTCCCCGGTTCAAAATATCCGGTCATAAGGGTATGATTGGGTCATTTGTTGAAACACATGAAGTTTGTAAAGATACAACAGATAATCGCCACTCTCTCAGATAATATTTTCTTATAAGAGTAGTATTCCAGTTCGCGGGTTGATATGTGTGATCAGTGCTTGAGACTGGCTGTAGCGGAAGAATCATGTGAGATTCTTATGTTAGCACGATTCATGAGATTATCAACATCATAACTTTGACTATATGGGTAGACACTTTCCATACCCTAGGTCAAACGGTAGGGATACAGTGAGGCGAGGGACCGTATCATATGTAAATCGCATACAGAATGGGTATATATATCTTTCCTTCTCATTTGTGGGCCTTGGAATGTTGCTAGATGTCAACTTTGGTCATTGAAATTGAACGACCATCTGATCGGAGGATAATTTATGTTCGATTAAATTATCACAATTCATTTCATGTCCAACTTTAGGGGAACCCAAAAGGTCACACACAACAAAGTCGAAATCAATGGTTAACAGTGCACAGTACAAATTTAACAGCATATATGATTGCTGTAGGAATTGTTCATAAATGGTTCAATGTGTTTAATTATTGAACATATCATTTATGAGGTTCCATTGTGGCTTAGGGATTGGTGAATGACGATATGGGCACTTTGGGAATTGGAATAAATAAATAAATAAATAAAAACATGAATAGTAACATGAATAGTAATGTGAATAGTAACATAAATAGTAATTTTTTTAATTTGTTATTTGTTTTGAATTCCAATTCGGCCCAAACTCTTATTAGGGTTTTATAATCTCATTAAACCACTAAATTAATATCCAATGGCTAAGATTAAATTAGCATTTATCCCACATCGGATTCTTAATTAATTTTATTGTCTTTGGAGCACCTATATAAACCCAAAAAATTCTTCACAAATTTTTGCACCAAACCTTTCATATCTTGGGTTTATATAAGTGAGCGACTCTAAAGTTTAAGAGTAAGCCACTGATTTTGAGGATCCTTAAGTCTAATTTACTAGAAGAACCTCGAGTTAAAAGTTTTAAGGTATTTGGCTAGGCTAGCACCAAGGGCAAAATACCTGTGCACTCAAGGCGTAGTCTTGACGTTGAGTTTTGGCTTTTGTGTGTGCATCTTTGGAGGCCACACACTTGGGTGGCTATTTGGAACATGGAAGAGCTTGCTGAGTTCGAGAAAAGCTTGTAGATTGGAGGGAGGACTGGATGAGTCTTCGGTTCAAGTAAGTCTTTTTCTTTCTTTATTTTTAATTAGAGTTCTTATGATAGTTAGCATGTTTAATTTTATGTTTTTTGCCTGTTTTATGAGTTTTTATGCTTAGAATATATAGTAACATGCCTAGGCATGTAGAATAATCAAAACAAATGTGTCTTGGGCAAAGAGATAGCGGCATCATAATTTGATTTATTAAATTTTCCGATGCGCACTCGCGGCCGCTTCCCAACATCATGTGCATATGGTTAATCCATTTCTACCAATAATAACCAAATTACTATTAAAAGAAACCGAAAAACCATCATCCAAAAGTTTGGAAACAGAAATCAAATTCCCGTGAAAACCATGAATGAATAACACATTGTCCAAATTTAAATAACTATTACTCAAAAAAATTAAACTGGAAATCCCCACTGCTCTTGCTGAAACTGCATCCCCTGTCCCAACCCTCACGGTGTAGTCACCTTCAGCAAGGTCCCTCCATGAGTCAAATAGCTGCAAAGAATAACAAACATGGTTAGTGGCTCTAGAATCAACAATCCATGCGGATTTATCATCCTCCACTAAGAAAGTTTCGATAACAAGTAAATCGTATTTAACTCTAGCCTTCTTCTCTTTCAGCTCAGCAAGGTATTTATGGTAGTTCATTTTCTAATGCCAATCCTTGTCGCAGTGGAAACACTTTCCCTTGGGCTTAGCATCCTTGAAGCCTTTCTTGTTCTTCTTCTGCATAGGCTTAGCCTTAGCCTTCCCAGCACCTTTCTTCTTGTTCTTAGAAGATCTAGAAGATTCAGTAACAATTTCCTCAGCACTGGGCTTATGAGGATCCAAAAGCATGGACTCGTAATGGGTGAGCTCATTAAGCAGTTGGGTCAAAGTAAAAGATAACTTGTTCATGACATAGTTGCTTTTAAACTACAAGAAACTCTTCGAAAATTTTTCCATAATCGTGGTCACCTAGCTCTGCTATTCAATACGAGCTCCATGGGTTTCGACAGTATTAAGATAGGTCATCATCCTCAAGACGTGCTCTCGGGGTGATGTCTTTTCCTTCATCCTAGCAGTCATTGCTGATACCATGGCCTCATGATGCTGACGCTCTGAAGTCTGCCCGAACATGCCCTGCAATGACTCCATCATCTGAGATATTGTAGCCATAGGCTCATGTTTTACAGCAAGAACCTCAGACATCCCTGCTAGCAAGTAACAGTGGGCCTTCTCATTAGTCGTAACCTATTTATGGTAGGCATCGCGTAGAGCCTGCCCATCATCTGGCCGGCTCAGGAGGACATTCCTCCATCAGGATAAACTTTAGGTCTTCACAGACCAAGATAGAGTTCATGTTACTTTTCCAATTGATATAGTTTTCCCCCTTAATTTATCGTTAGAGAGAATGGAAATTATCGGAGAAACCATGGCTGAAATAAAATAAAGTAAACATGCATTTAATATTCATTCATTGCATATTAAATTATCAAATATTTCGGCATAAAATTAAACATGATGCATGAACCATTAATAATGAATTAAAAACCTAAGAGAATTATTATGCCACATAAATCTATCATCACACAAATAAGTGTCATTGTAGGGTAGGTCAAGTCTTCGCATGATAGATCGAGATAATCTCAATTGATTAATATATACATGAATAACTCTTTTCCTATATTAAACAACCACTGTTTGATTTGATCAAGGAATTTTAATTAACATTTAATCATTCTTTTGTAAGTGTGACACCTCTTTTCGGAACCCTTGGACTTAACTAGTGAAGTACCGCCGTGGGGTATGTCAGTTTACCAGATACATCTAGAGTCTTTATCCTCTCAGAATCCAAACTTGATATTGACCCAAAATAGACACCA
Organism: Zanthoxylum bungeanum; assembly: GCA_019454045.1. NCBI lineage: Eukaryota > Viridiplantae > Streptophyta > Magnoliopsida > Sapindales > Rutaceae > Zanthoxylum > Zanthoxylum bungeanum. The sequence continues at coordinate 73,646 of SKCR01026514.1, forward strand.
TCAGTAGGGGACGAAAACAAAGCCGTCTTGAGGCACCTTTTGAATCTCACGTTTTCGGACTAACAACGGAGATCGCGGGATGTACTGTCGTATATACCTCTCTCACTCACTATTTTAAAATTAAGGTTTCTATTTTAAAATATCTAATATTTTAATTCGCTAGTGTGAATAAATTTATGGCGGCTAAATCATAACCCTTATTTACACTAGTACTCTATTAGTGACTTTACCAATTTTAACTCTTAAAATCTAACTCATTAATGTCCATTAGTCTCTACTAATTATTTTACTCATTTATACTAATTTTATTGAGCTATTTTAGTGATCTATTATATTTTAACTCTTAAAATATTGGAACACTAATTAGTTTAAAATTTAGAATTCTAAAGTGGTCAAAATTTTAATTAAATCATTTAATTAATCTAAGTGAATTATAAAATCCAATGGTAGGTGGAGTTATATCCCGGGTGCAGACCACATTATCGTCCATTCAGAATCGGCTATGGAATATACGTATGGATTTCCATCATATATAGTAATGGAATTCATGATGCACTCATTAAGCCTATTATATTAGAATTTCCAATTTTAAACTATAAAACCAATTAATCTAATTAATCGTTTTTCATGCATACCATATTCCAATTTAACCATTTTAAATTACATAAAATCATATTTTATGACTAGAATATTTATGCAACCAAAACATGTTATGGCATGTGAAAATACAAGAGTATGCACTCTAAGGTATATGACATGTTATTCAAACATTTCGAATTAAACATACATACAACATAAAAATAATTTTGCATTGACCGGGCTCTTATTTTTCCTATACTAATCTAATTAGTACAAAAAATTCCCAAGGCATTCCTTGGTCTTCAAATCTCACTCCAAGGTAGTGTTGGCTCCTTTTGCGATTTTGGTGCTCCAAATTATAAAAAATTATAGGTAAATTAAATTAAAATATTTGTAAAGAATAGCCTTATGGCCTTACATCCCAAAACCAAAACAAACATAAATTAAGAGCCGGAAAAATTTATGACCAACACAAAAAACCATTCATCACATGAATCAATAATAACCATTCATCTCATTAATATTATTTTGTGCCTACTCATCTAAATATGCATATTATTATTTATAACTCATATAAATAAATAAAAACAGTAACTTTAAATGAAAAAGAGAAGGGTTAAGAACACTTTTCAACCTCGCTCTTGATGTCAATTGTAAGAACCACTTTCTTAGCCCAGCGGAAACACGTTAGGCACTCGGGATCGGAGCAGAAAAAATTTTCTGCTCTTCTCTCCTTAAGGCCGAATGTTACCAACTCCACCACTGAAAGTTTACTTCTATTTTGAATAAAATTTCATCCCTGGAATAGCCTCCAAGCAGCCCCGAAATGACGAATCAGATCTGGACTATTTTGGACCCAAAAATACCCTCAGCTCACTACCCAAATCATCTCGTATTTGCATGAACAGTCTATGTGTTTCAGGTCTCATTTTCAGTTTAAAACAGCCCCAACATAGTCCTAAAACAACCCTATATGTTCCCCAAAAATTCTGGATTAAAATGAATTCAAATCGAGTCCTGTAACAGAACTTTTGTGTGCGGCAGTGAGTAGAAAATTGCTCATTGCCGTGTGGTATGTTTGTAGGAGGAGATGATGAGTTTTGTTCGACACCAAAAATTATTATATGGTATATCTCATCACCAACAGAAAATATGGTGGGCTATCCTCACAAACAAACCCTACACACTTTAGAGATTTAAAGTCACACTAGTTTTGTTTTCGTTTTTCTTTTGTTATTCATTTATTTTCTCAACACTTGAGAGAATGTTTAGAACCAAGAGAAAGGTGGCTAGGGTTAGAATGGGATGAGATTAGGCAAAAAGAAAATCACATTTTCTTTTCATACCTAGAGTTATTAATTTCCAAAATAAATCAAAACCCTTGCCTTTCCCCTTAACAAGTTTCGGCCACCACCTTGATTTTTTGTAAATTTTGTAAGAACGGGTTTTAATAACCATAATTTAAAAAAAAAAACAAAAAACAAAGTTGTAACAAAATTAAAGAGATACCACCTTTTAAAAGGTGTAACTTCCAAAACCAATCAAAGGGTTTCCAAAACCCAAATTTGGAAAATCCAAATTTAACCTTTATTGAATTATATCATATATAATTTAATGACATGTATTTAATTATCGTATAATTATAAAAATATATATTAAACTTTACATATGGTTTAAAGTGTAACAAAATACTATTATTAATCATATTAATAATATTTACATATGTGAGTATATAATTGGACTATCCAATTATATTTAATCTAATACAGTATATCGAGCTAGCAAGGGGACCAAATGGACCTACGGTTCTGAGCTCCAATAATCTCGGAATATTAATTAAGCTCTTAATTAAAAATTCTGAATTATTAACTACGGGTTATTTCACTAAAAATCCAAAGTTACACTCTTGTTACCACAGGTAGATAAATTAAGCCGAACCACATCAGTGTGTCATCAATATAGTCATTATATACGGATTGGCCCTTCACGAGTATCTCGTAATTAGAGCTGTGTCAAAATATCTATTATACCCCTCTAACTATTTTTACCTTAAGGACTATTGATTCTCTTATGAATGATTTGTTCATAACCATTATAAATGTTAATCTTTCTATTGTAATAGAAAGACTCGAGCGCTCTAACCATTCAAGTACTTAATCAACCCTTAAGGAAGATACTCATCTACTTCTCATAAGAATGATTGAACTCCATATCTATGTAACACGTCTTCAGCTACACATCAAACCATGTCCCCAAAATACATATCTATTGGTTGGGATTGCTACACCAACCTCACCTTTGTAAATCAAATGACATAGCCTGTCATGCAAGAGTTCGTAGTACACTCAGGATTAAAATTAATCCATATATGATCATCTAGTATATCAAAATGAGTTTCTTTATTTAACTGATATTATAAGAAATTCATTTATATCTAGGTCTGATCCTATATGATCACATCATATAAGGTGTCTCTATTCTAATGTCTCCATATGGACGATCCTAGATCAAGGTCGTCATATAAATATAGAATGGACCGCAGCTATAGATAAACTACAAACAAAATACCCTATTTGTTTGTTCTCTATGGAGTATTTTAGATTACTAACTTCAGACTTAAATCCTCTTGTGTATGACACTCGTACACTAAGTCTGGAGGTACATGAGTAATCTAGGGTAAATAAGATAATTTACAATATGTGATATTAAACAAACACTTTGATAAATGAATAATGCATCATTTTATTTCATAAAATATAATTCTGTTTACATTAAATGAAGCTCTATGGCATATATCCCAACACATATTACCTCTTTCCCTTAGTCTTGGCTCTCGTTACCTGAGGTGCATTCTGATGGGCCATGGCTTTGATTAGGTTTGCAGTTGTTCTGCCATCTTGTTTACGGTGGCCTCAAATTGGTCAACTCGAGAACTGTCTTCACTTGCCATTTATGTGTTCCTTTAGATTGTCTTCTTTATTAGCCTTCTTTCTTCTCTAACCCAACGCTCCCATATGATGGCTGCAATCACAAAGGACCAGCATGATGCATAAGATGCATGTATGTATGAAATACAAGGTTACTTCATGTAGCATACATATTTCCAACCTTATCTCTCCCACTCACGTGGTAAGTCCCATATCTGCCCTAGGTATGGCTTAGTTTATATACCAATATGAGATACATAAGTCCATTCTCTCCTATACTAATGGTGAACCATGGCTACTTCAGTTCTATTCCATGTTGGGAGACAAAGGCCGCCCATTTACAACAATAACTAGGCCTAATATGAGGATTGTGCCATTGTCTCGAAGCGACAAATTTGACCCTTGGTAATCACAGCAATTTGAGATGGGCCTCAAAATTTATAGAAGCATCCTCACGGGCCAAAGCAAGGCCGTACCTTTTTGAGAGTAGGTAACAGACTCATGCCTTGACACACTTGGATTCCAACTAAATAAATGTAAGACCAATGGGGTTTTCATACAATTTGGCTCGTTGACATTTCAAAGTATTCAACCCAATCATCATGGAACACAAACATGTCTTTATTGAAAATGCCCAACAAGTTTGCATTCCATGGTAAAGAGGTTAAATTACTTCAAAAGGCTTGGGCCTAATCACAAGCAATATGGAGGGAGGCTCCTATAGGATAATTAAATACAACTAGGCTTTTATGTGGGCTCATAAGGGTATGGCTTAGGCTCTTATCAGCAAAGGGTTACCCACAACTAGGTATCCTCATTCAAGGGTTTGATCGACCAAGTGGACGCATTTTTTTTATACTTAAGGGTATGTGCCAATAAGTGATGTTTATCATCACATACCAATCCACTGCTTAGAGTGAAAGTGACTTCTCAATACATGAGGCCATCGGGGTTTAAAGGGTATGCGGAAATAATAAAGACATGGTTCATATCAATCTCACCAAAGATATTATAAGGTATTTTTTCGGGATCGATTCTCTATCCCAATGGAATCGCCATTTGTAATAGCGAAGCAGGATTTCCTGTTATTCCTATGACATCGACGACCATGACATTGTTGAGCTCGCAGCTCATAGAGTGTACGGATAGGCCCACGAGGGAACTAACCAGAGAATAATGGAGTCGCCACCCAGTATAAGACAATGGGAATGATTTAAAGCCGCATTACACCCCTCTCAAGGTCTGACCTTTAACCTGTTTAGGTTCGAAGTGGTCCCTTACTGATGCCAATATAATACCAAGGTTCAAAGGAGGATCCCCATGTCTTTTAATGCAAAGAAATCACCCACAATAATTTATATCCAACATAATAATCATTACACATTCGTTAATTATAGTGAACAAAGATAAATTAAATTCGGTCAGAAGGTGTCAAATCCGGCCTAATGTAAATCTTCATGTCCAGCCGGACTTGTTTCGTAATCTAGAAAGTATAGGACGTAGGGTCGTATCTCACACATCAATCACCATATCACCAAAGAAAATGATTAGCTTAATAATAACAGATAATGATAAATAATGGATGATTTAGTATAAAAGAAACAAAACATAAGATCGAAATCCTGCAAGTCTATTTCTAAATGGTACATGGAATTGTATCCCAAGTGCAAACCATACTACCGTCCATTATAGAGTTTACGTCTTGGTTTAATGGGGAAAGCCTTCTTTGATATGGGAAACTCTTATTTTAGTAAAAGGCATTTAGGGAAGTTATTTTTTTTAAAGAGGAAACTGCTGTTTTTATAGGATTTAAGCTTTAAAAAGAAAGAGATCATATCTCTTTGTAAAATAGGAAACTAAGGTACATCCGGCCAGACATTGATGTATATCCGGCCGAACATGGCTAAAATATATCCGGCCAGACATAGACGTCATATGGCCAAGGGTATTTTGGGGTTTCCTAGCACTAAATCTTGCAACTCCTCGAACCTTTAGACGCATTGCTATAAGAGACTCATCATCGGGCTAGATGTAAAAATACAGTGTCTACAGTCGGGTTAACTCATAGACCTTCTTTTGGTCTAGACGGTGTTTAAAACTCCATTGGACCTTCATCTGGTATAGTCGACGACACACTCCCTATGACCTTCGTCGGGTTAGAGATTCTAATGGACCTTTACTTGGACCATTCGACCTTGAATACTCATGGACCATCACCTGGTCCAATCGACCTTGAAGAATCTTGGACCCTCGTCTATTCGAGTCGACATAACATGACCTTCATCTGGTCTCAAGTGACAGACATATTCTGATTGACTTGGAAACCCTTATACGACATACGCGTTGATTACTTTCCAAGCCAATGACTATTTGACTTAGAGAGTAGATGACAAACTATTGATGGGGTTTTAAGGGGGAATATCGGTAACGCAGCGGAATAGTGGAAAATCAAAATTTTCCGATTTCAAAATTTTTTCTTGGATCAATTAAATAAACTTATTTATTTAATTATCCAATTATCAAATTATGAAAAATTACACAAGAGATCAAATTTCTTGGTAATTACCGAATTGCCCCAAAACTTTGTAAATTGATTATTTTAGCCCAAAAATTATCAAATATAATTTTGGATGATTCTAAATCATTTCTAAAATGTTTTTCAACACATCTAATGCATCAAAATCAGATTTAACACAAATCCCTAATTGCATTTTGGTCCCTTTTGTTCAAAACATGCCAAGATCAAATCCAATCAACCCAAAAATTTACATGCAACATATTCATACCATAATACATAACATATATGAAAAGCCCCAAATTTGGAGTGGGTTATGAACCCTAATTTTTAATTTTCATCAAATTATCCAATTTCACCAAATTTATAAAATCCAACACTTTAATCCATTCAATACTTCACCAATCTAGCCTCACCACTTTTAAACAACTCTAGAACAATTCTAGGTCACCAAGGAGTGGCTTACCAACTCTAGAATTGCAACTTGATTTTCTAAAAATCAAAAGTAAAGCTTTGAAACCATTTCAAACTTACTTACATACATCAAACTTTCATTCAAATTCACAACTATATAAACACAAACTATAAGAGTAGAGATAACATCAAAGCATCACAAAATGAAGCTAAGCATATCAGAAACATATTTCATGTTGAAGACATTAAAGAAAGACTTACAAAAATAAGCTTTTTCAAGCCTTTTCCCTTTAGCCTTCAAACTTTGCTCTCAACTCTCTTTTATGTTTATTTTGGTTTCAAATGAACTTGTTAAACCCTAAAAGATGAAACAAAATAATATATACTCCACAAATTTAGCCTTGGCCGAAATTGATGGTGAGAAAATATCAAGATATTTTCATTTGTTTCATTTAAGTTCACCTTGTCAACTTGCATTTCTAAATCATTACACTTTAATGAATTATTCAACCAAGTCAACAATTGCAACTCAAAAATATAACAATTATATTTATTTAGGGTGTTGGCCGAAAATACCAAAGAAAAAGGAAAATTGATATTTTCAATTTTAACAATTAAAACAAATATCCAAGGAAGTCAAATTCAATTTGACAACCTTTTCCTTTAAGTATAAAGTCAACAATATACACTTATAATCATTTTCTAACTTTATCAATTGGTAAGATATTTATATTTTAATTATATTATTTATTTATCAATTAAATAATTAATCAATTAATTAAATTCAAATATCTCAAATATATGTATTATATTTACTTTAAATATCTCAAATACATATATAAATGATATATGTCAAATACCTTTATTTGACAATTTATTAATGTGTATTTAATAATATCATATATTAAATACAAATACACATTAATTAGGAAATGACGGTTCGGCCCGTTTGCATGTATTTTTCGTTTAACGTTTAAACAATTTATAAATAATCACCATTATTTACAAAAGTCGCCCTAGTGCTCTACGAGTATATTTCATTAGTGAGATTCTTTAGATTCAGGTATATCCGTCACAAAATCCAATTTCGTGTCCATAATTTACCCCCCCCCCCCCCCCCCGTAAATTATGACGACCACAGATAAACTCACTGAATCATACTGGTCGAGGTCATTGCATACGTATAATCCCTCCGTCACAGGTATCCGGATAATCCCAATGATATAGATGTAAATGTCAAATCTCTATAGGTATTATCCTGTCGACGTTTATATTAGCAATCTATAAATAACATTCGGAACTCACTTCCGAATTATACTATGGCCATAGATTTAACTGATTGCTAATCACATATGGACTACCTATGCTCTGTACACAGAACTGACGGATCCTATCTTGACACACACAAGATATCCTGAGGATCAGTCCACACCCAACTAACAGGCAGAGTTCTGATCTAAATAGATCGGTGACGTGACTGTCATCTAAGTGTTGAGGATGTCTCATACATCCACAGTGGTATCTCAAGTCGAAGGACCACTATGCTACTTAACCCGAGAAGATTCTTATTGACGTTGGTGTACCATCCATTAAGAATCTTCGGTGAGTCGTTCAGTGTTTATCCACTATAAACACATACACGTCTATACGAGTCTCCCCAAACTCATGGTTCATTGGGATAAACCATCGGACCAAGTCTCGATATAGGACATTTACTGGTCTCAACGGATTTGACTAACCGACCCGTGTTAGTGAATCTTGACCATGAACTATATTTGATAATATACATTTAATAGTGACACTTCCCAATGTCAATTACAAACTACCTTTGTAACTATGTACTGCATTATATATTGTTGGGCCTTTGTCTAATATATACATATCACTAAACCATATTTAGTTTCAATCTAATCGTAATCAGATCGAATACGTATATAAGAACAAGAGGTGAAACCATAAATAAGTAATATTATGGAAAATGAGATGTTCGTATTCATGAATCAGACATAAATACGGTCCGGATTGGCGCTCTGAGCACCAACCCCAACAATTTCTCCCACTTGCTTTAGTGCCAATCCACGATATCATATACACATCTCAATGTGTATCGTATGCACTTGGCCCTCAAAAGCTCACCCAATACTCAAGAGGTAGGCAACAAGAAGCATGTCCGCTATGACATATTGAGTTTGTCAAACAAACTCCATCGTTCCCATAGCCATCATCATTCATATTTTGTAGAATCTAAATTATACATTAATATGACTCTGATGCTACATCAGTATTGTGCTACAGCTACTGAGTTGTCCAAGTATTTAGGGATCAAATCCAAAATACTATGCGGACAACCGCAAGCACAACACCAATATAAAACTTCTAATTTATAAGGTCATTATGCAACTTCATAAGTCAATACTTCATAAGTTGCATCTAATTCCACTGAATAGTAGAATCCTTCGTGACACTCCCACTGCATCTTTAGTGACTCTTTATGACGTAGACTGTCTAACGTCATAATTAGTCTCAAAACTAATATGACTATAATGGTTGCATACTGTATTCTCCATGAATTAGAAACTCGTTCTTAATATCTCAAAGATCATAAAGAACGTGTTTCAAGATCCATCATATGGTCTATATGATATCAAAATAACTCGTAACAATTACGATTAAATCAATATCTTTAATCGCACATAAGAAAGTATTCATTATGTCATCATCAAATGATACATAAGATTGATTAGACATTCTAATCAATATTTCTTTCGAAAAATGAATCATCCTTTACGAAAGATGAATATTATATACAAGACACACATTAACTGTCAAACAGTTATACTAACTGTCATATATATAGCCTTGTTGTGTCTTTTATTAGATCATATCTAATGCACGACTAATAGGAGTATCTCACAAGTCTCTTAGTTTTATATCTTATATAAAACTTTATATCAAATATAACAGAGACTACTCTCACTGTTTTCACGGAGTAAAGAAGACTTAGGTAAACTTTTTACCTTACAAACATTTCATTATTACTATAATAATGATAATGTTGTTAGGATATATAACACTAGAAAGTAATTTGTACGCTCCCACTAACCCTTCAATCACATATGTATTCTTTATACTTTGACAAGATCGGGAACTTTGGGCTGACCTGATTTCTACTGGTAGTGGTTTTGATGATTCTCCGTGGCTTGTTTTGGGAGACTTCAATGCCATCCGCTCTCCGATTGAGCATTGTGGTGGGTCTGTGGCTTGGCCGGCTTGGAAAGATGATTTGGGCTGCTGTTTGGGTCAGGCTGGTGGATGATCTTCAGTTCTCTGGTTGTCAGTTTACTTGGTTAATAAGCAGATTCAGTCTCCTATTTGGCGTAAGTTGGACCGTGTTCTTGTTAATTCTTCTTGGGAGTGTCTCTTCCCGGGTTCTTCTGCCCGCTTTCTTCCCCCCCGGATTTCTGATCATTCTCCAATGGTTGTTAAGCTTGCAGAGCTCCCTAAGAGGAAAATCCCCTTTAAATTCTTTGATTTTTGGGCTGATCATCTGATTTTCTCTCTGTTGTAGCTAGGGCGTGGGATATTGATGTTGATGGTACTCCTATGTTCCGTTTATGTTGTAAGTTGAAGAGTGTTAAGTTGGCCTTGAAGAAGTTTAATGTTGAGCATTTCTCTAAGATTCCGTGTCGAGTTTTGGAGATTAGGCAGGAGTTGGATAGAGTGCAGTGTGCTTTACAGGACGACCCTAGTGACCCTGCTCTACTAGCTGAGGAAGCTAGCCTTTCGTTACGGTATGGTGACATGAGTCGGGCTGAGGAAGGCTTCAACAAACAGAAATCTCGTGTTCAGTGGCTTAACCTTGGGGATCAGAATACTAAATTCTTCTTTACTGCTATGAAGAGTTTTCACGGTCGCAGCAAAATTACTTCTATCTCTAAGGAGGATGGGACCCGTGTGGATGAAGATGTTTTGGTTAGAGATGAGTTTGTTTCTTTTTTTGAGACTCTTTTAGGTCCCCAGCAAGGTCAGCAGGATATTGATAGGGTGGCCCTTCATTCTGCCATTACTAGACATGTGACTGTCGAGCAGAGTGAGAATCTTTCCCGGGAGGTTTCAGATGAGGAGATTAAGGCTGTCCTTTTCGCGCTGAAGGACAATAAAGCTCCAGGCCCAGATGGGTTTAATTCGGGTTTCTTTAAGAAGTCTTGGAATATTGTTGGGAATGATGTTCTATGTGCTATTCACTCTTTCTTTTCTTCTGGGCGCCTCTTGAGGCAGGTTAATGCTACTTCTATTGCTCTGATTCCTAAGATTCCTAACCCTGCCCAGGTTAAGGATTATAGGCCTATTTCTTGTTGCAACACTATTTACAAGTGTATTGCTAAGCTTATTGCGAATAGGATCAAGGTTATCCTTCCTTCTGTGATCAGTCATAATCAATCTGCTTTTGTTGCGGGAAGGCGTATTAGCGACAATATTCTTTTATGTCAGGAATTGGTTCGGAATTATCACCGGACTGGCAGTTCTCCGAGATGTGCTCTTAAGATTGACCTGATGAAAGCTTATGACTCTGTTCGTTGGGATTTCTTGATTGAGGTTTTGCGGACTGTTGGTATTCCAGAGAGGATGGTGGGTTGGATTCAGGAATGTATGACTACTACTAGATTTTCTGTGTCTATTAATGGGGAGATGCATGGTTTTTTCTCTGGGGGTCGTGGTTTACGACAAGGTGATCCTTTGTCTCCTTATCTATTTGTTATGGCTATGGAAGTTCTATCGGGTCTTCTTCGTAATATGGCTCTTAATCCGGGTTTCAAATTCCACTGGCGTTGTTCTAAGGACCGTCTTACTCATCTATGCTTTGCGGATGACCTTATGATTTTTTGTAAAGCAGATGCCCCCTCGGTTTCATTGATCAAGGATTGTCTCGGGCAGTTCAGTAGTTTATTAGGTTTGATCCCGAATCCAGCTAAAAGTCATTTCTTCTCTTCTGGTATCTCTTCTACTCTCCAGGGCCAACTGCGTCATGTTTTGGGGTTCCAAGCAGGGGTTCTTCCTGTGCGGTATTTAGGTGTCCCTTTGATCTCTACTAAACTTCGGGCCTCAGATTGTGCTTCTCTTGTGGATCGTATTGTTTTGCGTGCTAAGAGTTGGAGTAGTAAATTTCTCTCTTATGCGGGTCGGCTTCAGCTTATTAAGTCGGTTTTGTTCTCCATTCAAGTTTACTGGTCTTCCTTGTTTATTCTTCCTAAGTCTGTTATTAGGAAGGTGGAGACGATTCTGCGTTCTTTCCTTTGGAAGGGTAGTGCACTTACCTCTTCTGGGGCGAGAGTGGCTTGGAGTAGAGTTTGTTTACCTCTAAGGAGGGTGGGCTGGGGATTAAGAGTTTGGATACTTGGAATAGAGCGGCTATTGTTAAGCACATTTGGTTTCTTTGTTCTAGCCAGGGTCTTCTTGGACGAATTGGGTTCACTCTTATTTGTTGAGGGGGAGAAGTTTTTGGGAGGTCCCATGTCCTTCTGATTGCTCTTGGAGTTGGCGTAAGATCTTGGAGCTCCGTTCTTGGTCCCGACGGTGGATGAGAGTTAGGATTGGGAATGGTGAGAAGACTTTATTGTGGTTTGATTTTTGGCATCCTTTGGGCCCGATTGTGGACACGTTGGGTGAGAGAGTGATTTATGACTCTGGCTTGGATAGGATGGCTACAGTTGCTTCCATTATCTCTGATTCTGCTTGGCGTTGGCCCCCTTCTAGGTCTGCTGCCCTTGTTGACTTGGCTCAGTCCCATCTTCCGTCTCCTTCTAGTTTGAGGGAGGACGTGCTGGTTTGGGAGGATGATAAGAGTGGGAGATTTTCTGTGGATAGTGCTTGGAATGCCATGCGTACTAGGGGAAACTTGTTGCATTGGTCTCGAGTTGTTTGGTTCCGGAAGGCTATTCCCCGTCATTCCTTCTTACTTTGGATGTCTATTCAGGGAGGCCTTTGTACCCAGGATAGTTTGATGAGGTTTGGTATTTCTGCTTGCTCCCGTTGTATTCTTTGTGGTTGTTCAAGTGAGGACATTGATCATCTTTTCTTCCAGTGCATCTTCTCTTCGAGGGTCTGGTCGTCTGTGCTGGCTTTGTGTGGGTTAGATTGGAGTCGTCGGGATTGGCGACAGACTGTTGAGTGGTTATGTCAGTTCACTGATGCCTCTTTATGTCACCTTCTGGTTCGTCTGTCTTTTGCAGCTTCAGTCTACCATATTTGGAGGGAGATGAATGCTCGCACTCATGATATGCCTTTTCGGCCTGTTTCTACTCTTCTTTATGATATTGTTTTTGATGTTCGGAATCGTGCTAGCTTTGTACGTAAGGTGAAACCATCTTATGACAATAAATGGCTTCACCTTTCATGGCACTTGCCCGTTGACATCTTCTGTTGATCTTTGCTTGTAGCCTATAGGCTTTTCTTCTAGGAGGGCTTGTCCTCTCTAGTTTGCCTGGGGTATGCCCCTTTGCTCTTTGTATAGTTTTCTTTTGGTTATAATACTTACCTTATCCAAAAAAAAAGATCAGACAATCTGACTGATATAAAAAATAGAGAACACGAATTTCTAGAAGATTTATCCGAGTCTACAATAGGCTCTATAAGCTAGCACACTAAACTGCGATCTCAGCAGAACACAAACTCTAGGGCCATTCCAGAATGAACTCTTCAAACAAAGAAATCACAGCTGATCTCTTATCTGAATAAGTCATTCAAAAACGCCATTTTACATTCTTTAGCTAAAATGTACAGTTTAATATCAACATTAACCAATATATCTTTAATTGTTCAATTAGCGTGACTAGAGACAAGTTTTCTCAGAATCTACAATAGATTGCTGAGTATAACTTTTCTCACTGTCATACTATAAAGGTCAAACCTTTAATAAGCTCACACTGCTTTTACTGCGCAAACAATTAGCACAAATCATGAACTAATTCATAATTAAAGCTTGATCAAGTTCAAAACTTGATCGTAGTAAGCTATGAACAATCTTAGATCTTTGGTTCAATGGTGAACTTCCAGAATCGATATCAAATATCGCTTCCATTATAAGTTATAGGATAATTTTCTTCAATAAGAAAACAATAGAACCATTAAATATCAAATACTCGTGAATGATTATGTTATCATATTGGACTTGTACGGAAGATGTATAAAGGTTGTTTTATCTTATTAATTACGTAGTTCCAATTATAGTTTATCATTCCCACAATTGACTTCAATAAGTCAAGTCTTTTTCTACAATGATTAACATCATATGTTACACACCAAGTAATAAAACAATTTTATTACTTAGGATCGTAGAAAAGATATTCTATCAAATAGAATACTATATTCTATAAAATATAATAAATGATAAATTTTTACTTATACTCCCGAGGTGTAAGTAATTTCCATTATATAATTATTATATAAAAGAAATATTCAAATCTTAAACTTTTAAAGATTCGAATTTTCTACCTATACATATCATATATGCAACTGTGGAAAATAATGGAACATTAATTAAAGAGATAGATTAGTGTTACTGGAGCATAACCCCAAGATTATTGAAACTAATTCGGTAACATTCAATATCAAACGAATCAAATCATATAAGATTCAATTACTCCCACTACTCAATTCCATCAAGATGGAATCGTGGAAGAATAATATTGAATAAGAATCATATTCACTGAAAAGCCTAAAAACTAATTGCTTTAAATTCATATGTTTGATCGTATCAAATATCTTTAAACAATTCAAAGACTTGTTATGAATTTTAAGGATCAAGTTTTCAAAATTTCAGATTGAATATATTTGAGCAAGTCAAAAATGTTCAATCTACGTTTCATCAGAACAGATTGAAAGTTCTTGATCATTTCAAGACGTTCAATATGTGTTCTTTCAGAAACACGTAACTAAGTTATGACAATTCATAAACTAAGTTACGAAGTAAATAAAACTACCTTAAGCAATTACAATTCATTAAAACTACATACATCTAATGTATCAGTTTAATAAATTTGGTGGTCCAATGACAAATCATTGGTTAAACGAGATTTTAATCACCTTCGTGAATACAATATTCATTAAATGGATAGGGATGTGTGGTGTGATCTTGTATCAAACCATCCTTTACCATACGGAATAAGCATCTAATGCTTAAGTGATTAAACTTATAAAGCACCGTTCTAAATTATCTATTTTACCGAATAATTTTTCTTAATGTTTATCTCTACGTCAATGACACTACTAGTTATATTTAAAATATATAACAATTATTTATAAAGAACAAGTAACTATCCAATAGTCGTGAGTTCCGATATCAAATATCAAAACAATCGTTAACTAATATTTTTAAATAACTAGATGCTTAAGTGAGTTCCGATATTTTCAATAGTCGTGAGTTCCGATATTTTCAAACCATCCTTTACCATACGGAATAAGCATCTAATGCTTAAGTGATTAAACTCATAAAGCACCGTTCTAAATTATTTATTTTACCGAATAATTTTTCTTAATGTTTATCTCTACGTCAATGACACTACTAGTTATATTTAAAATATATAACAATTGTTTATAAAAAACAAGTAACTATCCAATAGTCGTGAGTTCCGATATCAAATATCAAAACAATCGTTAACTAATATTTTTAAATAACTAAATGGGAGATCTGGTATCCAATACCTATAGTTGTAGTATTGTGAAAATCGATATTTTCTATACACAACTATACGCATCTCATTTCTTTAGCTTTACTATTTGCATTCAACTATTCACAAAAATTGCAAATAATTGATTAGCAAATTGTGTCAGACACATTGCCTCTATAGGTCATTAAAGCTAAGAAACGTCATTACTAGATAAACCAATACCTAATGGGGCTTTCTTAATATCAGTCAAGAATCTCGAGACATGAACTAATTCAAGTCAATTCTTACTGCATAAGAAACTATTCTCTCTAAAGTATTATATCTTAAAAGGGATATCTATCTAGATTATCTATCATGACTTAGAAACTAAGTCATTAACCATCTTGATTTTTGAAGAAAATCGGAACAATAGTTCCCGATGGTTTAGACCAATCTAATAATATCACAGTTTAGTAGTATTTATAACCTATTCTAGAATAACTGCAACCAAGAGTCAAGTCAGATAACATATCAAAATATGTGTGCAGTGAATTAAAAGTTTAATTCTATCTAATATAGATTAAGGAAAACAAACAAGCGGCTATTTCCATAATAATACACACTGCTTAAGTTAAGGAATTTTTAAACTTAGCAGTGCCTCCCACTATTTTACGTAATACCGTAATCCCCAACGGAAAAAAAAAAAGAATTCAATAATTAAATCGGATTCCATAATGGGAAGAAGACCCCATGAATATATTTCGACTCACAGCAGAGGCACGGTTTCGCCTACGTATATTCACAGGTAGACAACTCATTGTCAATCACACTCGTTGTGACTCCTGGGTTTCCGGTCCTGGTCATTTCTCGTTGTCGCTGCTAAGGCATGACCACAAGGAGACGTACCAAGGTTAAACTCGTCAATGATAAACTCAAGTTACTTGCGTAACCCTGACAGCTATGGCACGTTCAGGATTGCGCTTTCGCTTGAATTTATCTAGTATCTAATATACATCCGGCATAAATAAATCTCTATCGGCTACACCCTCACAGCAGAGGCACGATCTCAGATGTAGTCACGGAAAAATATTTATAAACCGTATTGACAAGACGGACCAAGAAAAAAGTATTCCAAATACAAGTTACTTTAAAACCTTATTAAGCGGGGATATTCCATAAAGCGTCATACACTTTAAATTTAATCAAATTAAATGAAAGCATGCATGTATCAAGTAAAGAAAAGAACAAACACTAGATTTTAAAGGGCTAATCATATCGGGGTGTCCAGAATCATACCTGCTCTGATACCATTTTGATGGGGTTTTAAGGGGGAATATCGGTAACGCAACGGAATAGTGGAAAATCAAAATTTTCCGATTTCAAAATTTTTTCTTGGATCAATTAAATAAACTTATTTATTTAATTATCCAATTATCAAATTCTGAAAAATTACACAAGAGATCAAATTCTTGGTAATTACCGAATTGCCCCAAAACTTTGTAAATTGATAATTTTAGCCCAAAAATTATCAAATATAATTTTGGATGATTCTAAATCATTTCTAAAATGTTTTTCAACACATCTAATGCATTAAAATCAGATTTAACACAAATCCCCAATTTTTTCCTAATTGCCGTGACAACCCCCAAATTTTCAAGTAATTACATTTTGGTCCCTTTTGTTCAAAACATGCAAAGATCAAATCCAATCAACCCAAAAAATTTACATGCATCATATTCATACCATAATACATCACATATATGAAAAGCCCCAAATTTGGAGTGGGTTATGAACCCTAATTTTTCAATTTCATCAAATTACCCAATTGACCAAATTTACAAAATCCAACACTTTAATCCATTCAATACTTCACCAATCTAGCCTCACCACTATACATCACATATATGAAAAGCCCCAAATTGGAGTGGGTTATGAACCCTAATTTTTCAATTCATCAAATTACCCATTTGACCAAATTTACAAAATCCAACACTTTAATCCATTCAATACTTCACCAATCTAGCCTCACCACTTTGAAACAACTCTAGAACAATTCTAGGCCACCAAGTAGTGGCTTACCAACTCTAGAATGGCAACTTGATTTTCTAAAAATCAAAAGTAAAGCTTTGAAACCATTTCAAGCTTACTTACATGCATCAAACTTTCATTCAAGTTCACAACCATATAAACACAAACTATAAGAGTAGAGATAACATCAAAGCATCAAAAAATGAAGCTAATCATGTTAGAAACATATTTCATGTTGAAGACATTAAAGAAAGACTTACAAAAACAAGATTTTTCAAGTCTTTTCCCTTTAGCCTTCAAACTTTGCTCTCAACTCTCTTTTATGTTTATTTTGGTTTCAAATGAACTTGTTAAACCTTAAAATATGAAACAAAACAATATATACTCCACAAATTCAGCCTTGGCCGAAATTGATGGTGAGAAAATATCAAGATATTTTCATTTGTTTCATTTAAGTTCAACTTGTCAACTTGCATTTCTAAATCATTACACTTTAATGAATTATTCAACCAAGTCAACAATTGCAACTCAAAAATATAACAATTATATTTATTTAGGGTGTTGGCCGAAAATACCAAAGAAAAAGGAAAATTGATATTTTCAATTTTAACAATTAAAACAAATATCCAAGGAAGTCAAATTCAATTTGACAACCTTTTCCTTTAGGTATAAAGTCAACCTTATACACTTATAATCATTTCCTAACTTTATCATTTGGTAAGATATTTATATTTTAATTATATTAATTATTTAACAATTAAATAATTAATCAATTAATTAAATACAAATATCTCAAATATATGTATTATAATTACTTTAAATAGCTCAAATACATATATAAATGATATATGTCAAATACCTTTATTTGACAATTTATTAATGTGTATTTAATAATATCATATATTAAATACAAATACACATTAATTAGGAAATAACGGTTCGGCCCGTTTGCATGTATTTTTCGTTTAACGTTTAAACGATTTATAAATAATCACCATTATTTACAAAAGTCGCCATAGTGCTCTACGAGTATATTTCATTAGTGAGACTCTCTAGATTCAGGTATATCCGTCACAAAATCCAATTTCGTGTCCATAATTTACCCACCCGTAAATTATGACGACCACGGATAAACTCGCTGAATCATACAGGTCGAGGTCATTGCATACGTATAATCATTCCGTCACAGGTATCCGGATAATCCCAGAGATATAGATGTAAACGTCAAATCTCTATAGGTATTATCCCGTCGATGTTTCTATTAGCAATCTATAAATAACATTCGGAACTCACTTCCGAAGTATACTATTTCCATAGATTTAGCTGATTGCTAATCACATATGGACTACATATGCTCTGTACACAGAACTGATGAATCTTATCTTGACATACACAGGATATCCTGAGGATCGGTCCACACCCAACGAACAGGCGGAGGTCTGATCTAAATAGATCGGTGAGGTGACTGCCATATAAGTGTTGAGGATGTCTCATACATCCACAGTGGTATCTCAAGTCGAATGACCACTATGCTACTCAACCCGAGAAGATTCTTATTGACGTTGGTGTACCATCCATTAAGAATCTTCGGTGAGTCGTTCAGTGTTTATCTACTATAAACACCTACACGTCTATACGAGTCTTCCCAGACTCATGGTTCATTGGGATAAACCATCGGACCAAGTCTCGATATACGACATGTACTGGTCTCAACGGATTTGACTAACCGACCCGTGTTAGTGAATCTTGACCAGGAACTATATTTGATAATATACATTTAACAGTGACACTTCCCAATGTCAATTACAAACTACCTTTGTAACTGTGTACTGCATTATATATTATAGGGCCTTTGTCTAATATATACATATCAATAAACCACATTTAGTTTCAATCTAATCGTAATCAGATCGAATACGTATATAAAAACAAGAGGTGCAACCATAAATAAGTAATATTATGGAAAAGAGGATGTTCGTATTCTTGAATCAGACATAAATACGGTTCGGATTGGCGCTCTGAGCAAAGGATGCAAACGTCATTATGTCGTAGATGACACTTGAGCCCACACGATAAACTAGGCTAAGATCTTGTCTCGTGGCCTTCATCTGGCCCAAATTCCATCATGGTCCACCAACATGGTCCAATCAACATTCCTATCAGCCATTAGAGCCCCATTCGACATGGGCATTCCAGTCGATATTGATCACAGACGACATCAAGTCTATTGGGTAAAGTATGAACCGACATGAGGCTATCAACAACCCTAAGCCTACACATAGGATTCACAAGCAGGGCCCACGAGCCCGTCCACCCTGAAGGAAGAAGCCCATATGGCTTGAAGGTTTCCAGGAGCCCACACGACTCAAAAGGTCTCTATAGCAGACATTAGTCGTGCCAGATAACTCGATCGAATTTAATTTTATCCAACTGTTTGGAGCTCAGTCAATCATGACGTGGTAAAAGCTGAATGGCTAGGGGGCCGCAATTATTTAAAAAAGAGAGTGGGGTCCAAATAAAAGTTAGATGATATGAATCCCAGTGGATTGTGAAGAAGAGTGAGCGATTGAGAATGGGAGATCCATCGTGCGAATCGGAGAGAATCAACGGCAACGATGAGGAGACGAAAGGTACCCGCCGAGGAGATGAGACAATCTACGGCGTTATCCACAGTATGATTGCCATGATTTTCTTCCCCGATCCCAACAGCCACGTGGCATCGAATTCTCTGCTGCAACGGATCAAAATCTCTCTCTCTCAGAATGGACCGCACCTTCGAGAAGCTTCTACAAATACTGGTCGGATTGTTCTTCTCTGGACTCGTAGAGGGAGCCCTATCCGTGCACTCTTCGTCGTCTCTGTGAGTACTCTTTATCTTAACAAAGTTAAATTTATTAAAGTGATTCTGACTTAAAAAGGCTTGCTCAGGAAAGTTGGTGTAGTGAGTGAGTGATCACCTTGCCACCAACTTTTAAAATTAACAATTTTGAAAAATTAATATGGATTTTTCTTATAAAAATCATTTTACTTTCAAACAAGTGTTTTCCAAAATATTTGACATCTGTAGCTATTGTATAACAGTCCCAAACGGGGCCTAAATCTTCTTCTTACTAGCTTATGTACTGTAATATTCATTCTAATTTTTCCTGCAAATAGATATTTGAAAATTAGGTTTATGTTTATGTCATCAGGAACATAGATTAATATCTAAAGAATAGGGTGCTTGGATTATTTTCTCCTCTGTGGTCTTTCATCAACTGGTTTTAGAAACTTTATTCCTTTTAGGGAACACCCAGAGAAATAAAGTTGGATAGCTGAAGTGAAAAGATTCGTGGAGTTTTAATTTACATATTGCACTAAATCAATAGTATGAAGAGATAGGTGAGCTATAGAGTGGTAGTCAGGATACAAATTGACCCAAAAATTATTTGCTAGGAGAATGTGCTTGATAGATGATTGTCAGGCGGGTAATGTCTACTGTAGAATGAAAGATTATTATGTTTTTCAGAAAGTTCTTGCATTTAGTGGATATTTTTTATATAGAGAGAGCATAGGTATTAAAGCACGCCTAGGTGTACGTCTCATTCAGGTTCTCTGCCAGCTGTCTCCCTTCTGGGAGGCTCAACTTATATTCCCAGGCGCGTGCCTCTTTAAAATTTTGAAAAAGTGACCTGAACAATTGCATATATCATATCATTGCATGTATTAAGAAGTTCAAAAGTTAAATGAGAGAGATCAATAATAATAATAATAAATATTATATAGATTTTGAATTTTGATGACTTTGAATCTTTTATTATTAATTTTTTTAAGTTATGACTTTTTTCAATATGATTTGATTCTTAATTTTATTTATTGAGTTGAAATTTATAGGATAAATTTATTAAATACAATTTATATGAATTATTCCAATTGAGAAATTAAAATAAAAGCTAAAAAAAGCGAGGCTACACCAACACCTCACTCTGATCAGGCATGTGCCTCATATTGCACCTGGGCCCGAGGAGGATCTTGGCGCCTTGATGCGCCTGGGCTGGAGGAGGATCTGGCACCTTGATGCGCCTTGCGTCTTTAGCAACTATGATAGAGAGAGAGAGACAAAGAGTGAGAATAATGAACTAGTAGGCAGTGTTACCTATTTTACAGTGAGCAATACTACCATATGGCATTGTTCCGTTAATTCACAACTTCAACATTGACAAAAAAATTACAAAATTGTGCCATGTGTCACCATATGGTTGGAGAAGTTGCTCATTAGATCATTTATGTTGGTACGTGTATTTATACATAAAGATAAGAATCTAGGTCTAGAACAGCGATAATGGTCTTATAATTGCAGAGAGGAGAATGCAAAAGTTCTTCTTTGCTTGTTGCACAATTACACTTGTAGACAAATTTCTGAAACATGGGCAGTGAGCACTATAAAATCCATATTCTTGATTCCAAACTTTCTTGTTTTTCGGCCCAGCTTAGGTAATTTGAGCTGTGTTTCATATGAAGTTATATTTCCTCAATAGAGATAGGGTGGATAAATTATTTATCTCTTTTGGATCACCATATATTGTTTTTTAGCTGCCCCTATACGTCTTATTATTCTATAATATTTTTAAGCTTTTGTTTTTTCAATTTCTTTTGATGGTTTCTAAATTCATGCAGGTTGGGACAATCACTCTTCTTACCTTGACAGGATTGGTTGTATTTATGCTTTTCTTTCTGGCTGCAACTGTCAATGCTATTATCATTTCCCTTCTCATGTCATTGGCTGCAGCAGGAGGCTTCTTGGCACTTTTCTTTGCTTGTTTAACTGCTATTTATATTGGGGCATTATCTGTTGCTGCTTTTGTTATTTCCACTGCAACAATTTCTGCAGTTGTAGCTGTTATGGTCGTCACAGGTACAGCTATTTGCTCTCACCCTTTTTTTCTTTATTTCGTCCAAGGCTAGTCATAGCTTAAAGTTTCAAAATTTATAATGATTGATGTCGAATTTCTGGGAATTTTATAAAAGTGAACCATCTGAAATTCCAGCTGCTCTAATTCTTGCTATAAGAATAAATGAGAGTTTTAATTCTTATATCTAAAAATTTGGTATTTTAGTATGACTCTCTACGTTAACTATCCATGTATCATCACCTGATTATGATATTAGTTCCCGAAAATGTTTATGCATGAAAAAACCATCTATCAGCCTGCTAATTTGATTTCCAACAATTGTGTGAAATATATACGAGGATGCTTATATCCGTAGAATATAAATTGCCAGGTTACCATTCCATCTCTTCTATTCTCTCTCTCTCTCTCGTAATCGTAAATGCATGAGTCATGAGTTGTTTTCTGGTTGGGTGCTGCCCATGTGTATTCATAAAATACCTGCCAACCTACCTATAATTTATTACAATTTTTATGGACCGACAGTTGGTTCTGAATCAAATAAATCCTTCCTCCAAAAATTCTTTTGTATGTTACGTATGCTTGAATCTCATTTTGGTAAAATTGCTTGGGCACTTCAACTATGTAACTTAAAGTTTTTTTCTACTTTTGGTTTGGATAAAAATTGTGATTGTCAGGTTGGATTGGGTTCTTCTGTGTCATTTGGTTGGCTACAAAAAATGCTGTGGGTCTCGCTAGGCACTCGTTGAAAATGACTGGATCAGCACTTACAGCTTACTCTTCTGCTAGGCATGCTCGTCACCGTAATGAACTGGACAAGTCTCCAAATTGAAGTATGCTATAAATTCAACGCCTTGTTTGTAGAAATTTTATGTGCTGCTTTATGTTTGTACATATATTCTGCTTTCCAGGGACCAACCGCTGTGAGAATCTGAGTTGCTAGATACCATTGTGTATCAATAGTTTGGAGCATACAAGAGACGTAGTGCTATAGTTTGGTGCACATTTGACAGTATTTTGATATGTTTGATATTAAGTTGCTATGCCTTTTTAATGCAAAGTTAAATGTAAATGTGAACCATTAGCTCAAACTTGTGGGTAATAAAACATTTCATAGCGAAGTAAATTATTAAATATTTTCTTTATTAAGGGTGTTTCTTTTATTTTAAAAAATAATTTGGCAATTTTAAAAGCAGGGAGAAAATACCTCATGTTACAACTACGACCCTTGCAAGTTTCATTGCTTGTTACGAAGATTATTGTTGTGCAAGCGAACTTGTGCTTTAATTTAGAGCAACCCCAAGGATCCCAAATTTGGTGGAAATTTCTTACCAAATTTGGCGCTATCTGAAAAACACTTAATGATGAAGTAAGATTTGGTGCAAAATTTGTATGATCTATTGTTTGAAATTTTAATATTTTTCCTTAATATTCTACTTTTCAACCCATAAAATTCATCACCCGAAGCAAAAATAAAAATAAAATTAAAAATTAAAAATTAAAAATTAAAAAAAAAATTAAAAGCAAAAAATAAAATGGCTCAATGCGCTATTTGTTAGTGTCATATTAAATTTGGCATGACACTATTCCTATGCGCCAAAATGGCATAGTCTAACCTTGCGTCAAATCCCACTTGAGTGCCAAATATGGCGCTTAATTGGGGATTTTCTTTGGATTTGAGAAACTATATATATATATATCTAATTGTCTTTTTCTTTTTAAATTGAAATATCAAAATTTATGGTAATTGAAGTTTTTGCGTAGTTTGCCAGCCAAATCAATTTTCTAGTGTTCTTTCCTCATTGGCATTGCCTGTTTTGGTAGTGTCCTTTCACTCTTATGTGCTTACTATAAAGAGAGGAAAATCCCCCTTTCAGAGACCCGATAATTGATTGTTACATGTAAATTTTTCTAAACAATGAGTAATCACTATTGGGGATTATGCTTGAGGGCACGGAGTACATGTCTCGTGGATTAGTCGAGGTGTGCGTAAGCTGGTCCGGACATTCCGGTTATAAAAAAATGATTATGCATGAGAGTTGCATGAATTGTGTAAACGTTGAAAAAAGAGAGTTATTTGTTAAATATTTATCTACAGTTGCAGTCCATTTAGTATTTAAAACGATGATAAAATCCTAAATCATTCATATAGTGATATGTAAATGGAGATGGCTTGTATAATATGATTATAGAGGACTATACCTTGATAGAGATGAATTTATTTAGAAGATCTGTTAGACAAATAAATTCATATATATCTATCTAAATGATCATCATGAAATTGCCTACAAGCACACAACAAACAAACTCTATATACCCAAGAGGGGGTGAATTGAGTTATTGTCTAATAATACAGAATTTAAAATAGTTACCGATTAAAGCTTAGGTCGATTTTCTCTATCTCAATGTATCGTTTATATGCAAGTTTCTAAATAATAATAAACACATAAATAATCAAACTTGCAATAAGTAAAGAGTTTAAGGGTTAGAGAAAATGACACCGTGATTTATAGTGGTTCGGTCAATAATGCCTACGTCCACTCCCCCAAGCCGCGCTTGAACATTTCCACTATCAACCGAGTTTCCGTGGCTCACCCGCAACCAAGAGTTTTATACACTATGTTGACTCCAAACCTTTTCACTTTGAGTTTTAGATAAAAGCTCACTCAAAAACCTCAAGTATGAGTTTTGTCCGTAGGCACACTGGACAACCTTTACAATATGAGTTTTAGATATAAGCTCACTCACAAACCTATCACAAGTGTTTGAGTAAAAAGATTTAAAAACGCACTTGAATACTCACAAAGATAATGAAGATTTTAAGTGTGAGTTGTTTACCCAAGTGTTCTAAGCTCACTACAAAAGATTAATAAGGTGTAGTGTGTAAGCTTGATGTATGAGAGTGTATGATTATGAAGGTTAAAGAAAAATTTCTGTTTTTTCCTTAGTGTAATGTATATAAAAGTTATATTTTCTTGCAAAAATGAATTGGGGCTCTATTTATAATAAAATACAAAACAGCCTCTACTTCCCCTGTCTAAGACTGGTATGCCGGTCTCCAGACACCGGTATGTCGATTTGGCATGGCAACTGCTCTTAATGGCTATGTTACAATTTTAAATATATTTGTTAGGACTGTATGGTCACTAGTATGAGGACCGGTATGGTCTTTGCCGATTCCAGTGAGCATGTATAACAAATAGCCTAATCGGTACGGCCACCAGTATGATGGCCGGTATGGCCCGTGCTGTTGGATAGTTATGAACCATAACATCACTATTTGTACAGATCATGCTGTTGTTGTACAAATTAACTATGTGACAAAGGAAATTGCCCCTTTATCATTTGTAATTATATTACCAAGATGTATAAATGATAGAAGGTCCATATGATTAGTTCCGGATTGAGATGATATGAGACAGTATCAATCCATAAAGGTTTAATCATTAAATATCCATAGTCAGAGTATTATCGAGAATGGACATCGATAATGCGTAAAAGACTAGTATTATACTTGTGCGCGTTGTGGGAGCATAACGACATAGTTCTCATATATTTGGGTATATGATACTCATGCAAGTGTAATAGGAGGTTGTGTTTACCGATGGTACGGAAACAGCTTCGCTCTGGATAGACCCCTTGGAATTCCATTGGTAGTATGACTATGTGTCTATGGAAGTCCGAATCAGGGTAGGTGTATTTGGTCTTAACCTGAGACTTGCACCGCTAATACTTGCGACAATCAATATACTTTGGTTTTGGTCGTCCAGGGCTTTAACAGGTTCTATGTACGCCTCTTCTGGGTATATTGAGAATCGTAGTGTATTGGGTGTGATGTCAAGATGGAAGTATCACTCCAGTCAGAGTGGAGATGATGATCACGTAGGATACGGAACTGATGCTCTTATGCACTGCAGTCATCGGGATAATATGACTAGATCATGATTATCCGATTATAGAGACTAGTTATCAGAGATCCGATATGTGCTTCGTATGGGGCAGACACAATTCCAGCCCCAGACCTTGCACGTGACATCCGATGTTGGATCGACATACGTAATACTACGTATACTACGCCTGATATAGATCACATATTCCAGTAAGAATATTTCTGGAGAATTGGGTAGGCACAATGCATTGCTAGAAGCCAACCATGTCTTTTAAATCGGTAAAAATGTAGTACTAGGTACGTACGTGTTCGGATAGTCCGACGACCGGATTTACTGCCAATATATCCGGGGATCTCATTGGTCGCTTCCCGAAGATTCACCGATGACGTATGACTCACACTTTATTAATCTGGGATTAATTATAAGAGAGAGAAAATTAATCTGGGATTAATTGCGGAGATATTTTATCTGGGATAAAATATTATTAAAAGTGAGAGAACGATTAATATAGAATTAATCTATAAAATAATATATTCGATATATTATACGAAATTGGATTTCGACGTGGAATTGAAATTAGATTTTAATTCGGGCGAACGAGTTAATTTAGAATTAATTCGTTAGCGACGTGAATAGTAATTTTGCTAGGAATAATTATTTAATTAAATTTGATTTAATTACGTCGCAATGGAAAATTCGTTAATTCGGAATTAGCGAACCCGAGCCCGGGAGTGTTTGCGGACGCACTCGCATTTCGAATTCAAGTGCGGCCCACAAGTCACATCAAGCGTCACATCACTCGTCATTTAAGTGATGGATGTCTTGTCACTTTGAGTGATTGACAACTAGTCACTATTCATTGATTGATGTAAGTGGTTGTATGGCTTTATTGCTTGTACTTTTGGAATTTGAATTTGGGTATTAGGTTTTTCAAAAAACCAAATACACAAACTAATCTCATCTTCCTCACATCTTCTCTCTCTCTCACGGCCAAGGGCCATGTTTTTCTTCTTTATCCATTTTTGGCTAGGCCGAAAATAACAAGAAGTGAAAAAGAAAATGTGTGGCAATTTTTCCTATACTAGCACATGAAGGGTCATCCAAAGGTGATAGGGAACTAACTTATGCGCATGGAATCACCACACAAAGCTTGAAGCTTGGAGATTCATCCATGGAGTTGACCGAAAATGGAGGAGCACAAAAAGTGGCCAAAACCGTGAGCAACATGGAAGGAAAAGCTTGAAGATTTTGTTGTTCCTCGCATCGCCAAATCCGATCAATGTAAGTATGATTTCGCCATTCTTCATTGTTGTATTCGCACATGTTTTATGCTTGAAATAGATATTGGGACTAACTAGAAACCCAACAATGGTATCTTGAGCCATTTTGAGCATGAAATGAATTTAGGGTAAAATTTGGGTAAAATCAATTTGAGCATGATTTGATAAAATTAATTGATTGAGTATGCTTGAATGATGATGTATTGAAGTTGTATATGATCAATTTCATGAAATATTGATTGGATCAATTTTTCCCCAATATTTGAGGCTTGGCCGAAACTATGAGTGCCCTAAATAGTCACGGTGATTTGTGTTTTTGATCATTGGATGAGTTTGAAAACATTGGGTAATGTTGATTTAGGATTTAATTGGATTAAAACCGAATCGGACAAAGAAATCTCCATAATGCCGTGACATTGAAGCATGAAAATGATGTGATTTTTTGATTCAAATGTGTTGGACATGTGTTGATGATAATGAGCATAATTAATTAGGCTAATTGATGTTTTGGAAATATTAATTTGGTTAATTAATTATGGCATACACTTTAGGTTAATTAAATTATGAAATTTAGAATTTTGGTAATTTAATTAATTAGGCCAAATTTGGAATTGGGCTTTTAAAGTTGTAATTGGGCTTAATGGGTTTGGTTGTGCCAAGTTTGGTTTAGGCTAATTGGTTGGATCCAATTGGGCACAAAACCATTTCCATAAAGTCCAATTATGACTTAATGGACCTTTAATTTTAATTGGGCCTAAATTGGTTTCTTGGCAAATAAGGGTGATTCCTTAAATGGGCTTTGGTATTTGGGTTTGACCCATATTGACCAAAAGTCCATGCCTTAAGAAATTAATTAAAAGCCCATTGGACTTTAATTAAATTGACATTGGATGTTAATTGGGCTTTGAAACCCGTAACGATTAGATTTAGAATCTAAGTCGTAAAGGCACATTAAAAAGTGTAAATATTTAATTTGGAATTAAATAATGAATTAGTATTAAATACAAATTATATTGGATTTAATGTTGTAGTTTAATATAATTCGAGAATTCGTACTTTGAGTACTTATTCGCAAAATGAGTTGAACTCGCGCAAAATCAAATCGTTGTTTGAATATTGGATGGTCATTAATTTTCAGATTAATTAATTGGATTAGATTGATTGATAACATGCTTGTGTGAATACATGGATGCGATGTATGAATAATGTATATCGGATGGATATTAGATTGGTGAGGGCAATTTTGGAAATTATTGTAATAAATTTAGAATTTATTTATTGGACCTGCGTGTCCAGCCTATTACCTCTTGACTCTGTGTATTTTTCTTCTCACCTATTCCCCTCAATGTAAATGAAGTTTCTTTAGAAGTGTTATGTAATCGGGTAGAAGTAATACTTGTGCTAGCGGGAGAGAGGAAAGAGAGAGATTTGTTCTAGGAACAATATGTTAAGTATCCATCCGCATATCATTATTATTTTATTTATATGCGCCTTATTATGTGTTTAGAATGCATGTTTAAGGGTGTATGATGATGAGACCTTAACAAAGATAATTAATTGGTTGTAATCACGCGAAAAAACCCTCAAATCATATTAATCGTTTTTCCTTCCATTGAGTGATTCTTACTCAAGATCCAAGACTGACACTGGTTTGTTGGCCAAAGTCAATACCTTTGTCCGTCGCGGATGTGTTTGAATCATGAAGGCTTTGTTCCAAGTTGTGATTTGGTGGCCAAAGTCAAGATCACTTCTTGTCCACCGACATTGATTACGAAGCTTTCCAAGGTCAATGGGTTCCGCTTAACTGGGATCATTAAGTTTGTTGTGCCAAAGCCAAGGCTTAGTTGATTCAGAGGAAAAAAGTTAGGCAATATATTGGATATATTGGCATATATAAGATATATATTTCGGACTTGGATGTCCACCTATTGGATCTAGGAATTGGATGAGATCCAATTGATTTTAGAGATCTACCTAGTTAATTATCATACAATTTGTTGGCCAAAGTCAAGATTGTATGTTATTTAACGGGATCCTAGCCCACTAGGAAACAAGGTTTCTCGAGTACTCCACAGAGGGTTAGAGGCTCGCCGAAAAATAGTGTAAGGCAAGTATTAAATTTGCAATATTCGTTTAGTTACTTGCCATACACGCTCATTACAATTTTTCGTCAATATAAATTAATATATTAGTTGGATTAATATTTAATGTTGTTTTAAATAAAACAGTTGGACTGTATTCAAACTATTTCATTTATAGTTGATTATATAATTGGATTATAGTAATCAATATATTTGAATTAACTATTTCAATTAATAGTTGATTTTATAATTGGATTATAGTAATCAATATAATTGAATCTAACCAATAAAATAATAGTTGATTATATAGTTGGACTATAGTAATCATTATATTAAATAGTACCTAAAATCGTTGATTAAATAGTTGGACTATTAGAATCAAGATAATTGAAAGATTAGTGTTTAAAACATAATCCTGGGTGAAAATGTATTTAAACGACTTTAATTTTCAAATTGGGAATAAAACTTCAGGATAGTCCTGAAAACTGAGAAGTTATTCTATTTGATAGAGTAACATCTTGGGCCTAAGCCCGAAGTTGAGCAAATAGTAGAACATGATATTTGGAATATTCATGTGATGATAACCTTAGTGCTTAATCCGTTAAGCTTGCCGCAAAGACTCCTTAATTTCTTAGTCAGAACTAAGGATTAGATCCTTATAGTATGATATTGAAATTGAAGGATCTTCATAGATCTATCATTAGATCTTAGAAGTACTAAATTGCAATAGAAAACTCTTGGAGAGTTAATGGCTATACTCAAGGAGACAAAGCCAGAGTTTGCAATAGGGAAAGAAGCGCAAGGCGCATCTTACTTCGAAATTCCGGAAGGCCAAGGCTTGGCCAAAGGCTTATGGGGTGTGGAAAAGGGGCAAAGGCAAAGTCATTATAATCTTCTGGGAAGACAAATGACATATCCCAAAATATCAGCCTAAACTGTGGCAAACAGAGTCACTGGAAGTGTGACTGACGTATGGACAAGGCATGCATGAAGGAAGTGAAGGCGGTGCAAGTCTCCGACTTCAAATATGTTTGTCATAAACATGTTCACTACTAGTATTAAAATTGGATTTTAGATACTAGATGTGGTACATAAATATGTACTGGTGTGCAGAATCTGCTGATAAGCAGGATACTGACTTCAGTGGAGATTAATCTGCGAATCAGAAACGGGACGACAGTCGCTGTTTTAACCGTAGATACCTAATTTTAGGAACTACCCTTCGGGTGTGTACTTAAATTAGGAAATTGTTACAATGTGACTAGTTTGACTAGATACATTATCTCTATATCAGGGTTTAACCCGTTGCGGGTATACCTTTATATTCTAGAACACTAAAATGTTTTATTTTATAAAGATGATATTGAGATAAACACATTAGATGTGAATAACAATATTTATATTTTGAAAATAAATAAATCGCAAACATATAACATGACAAACAAATAGCTCAAACCTGATTTAATCAGTTGAGACTTATAAGTGGCATTGTTGTTTGAGACAAAATTAACAAGACTCGTATATCCACACTTTCGAAGAGTGGGTACTAGGACAAATTTGATTCTATTCAAATAATGTCTACGAATCTAGTTTATAGGCAAAGTGCCTAAAGTGCCTTTTACTTTGTAAAAGTGTAAGTGTCACCGATCTGTTAGCCCTCATTTATAGTGACGTAAGTGGGCACATGTCTAGCTAGGCTAGAAGTGGATATGAATATTTCGTGACCTTTACGGATGTGGCATTGCGTTATGGTTATGTGTTTCTTTTGAAACACAAATCGGAAACTTTTAGAGTTTTGATATGAAATAGACAAACAGATCGGCTAAAGTATTAAACCATCACGGTTAGACCATGATGAAAATACTTAAGCAATAAGTTTCTCATATACTTGAAAGAGTATAGTATTCTTTCAATGAGGACTCCTCCCGGAACACGTCAGTTTGACGGTGTGTCCGAACAGAGAAACCAAATTTGTTGGACATGATAAGGTTAATCATGAGTCGCTCTGAGCTACCATTTCCTTCAACGGATACGCATAATCAGTGCAAAACTTATTTTGAATAAGGTTCCATAAAATCTGTTTGACAGACTTCATATTAGATATGAACAGGAAAGAAACTGGGTTTTCTCATTCCTGATGATTTGGGTATGCTAGGCATATGTTTGGATGATACCAAACTAAAACCCAAATTGGATAAGTGCCTAATTGTCGGTTATCCTAGGGAAATAATACTTATACAACTCACATGAGAACAATGTAATTGTTGCTTGCCATGCGGTTTTCCTAACAGGAATACCTATATACAGTGGTTAGTGGGAAGAAAGTAAAACTCGATGAAAATTGGAGTAATACTGTATTGGGGGTTTTAAGGGGAATATTGGTAACGCAGCGGAATCGCGGAAAATCAAAATTTTCCGATTTCAAAATTTTTTTCTCGGATCAATCAAATAAACTTATTTATTTAATTATCCAATTATCAAATTCTGAAAAATTACACAAGAGATCAAATTTATTGGTAATTACCGAATTGCCCCAAAACTTTGTAAATTGATCATTTTAGTCCAAAAGTTGTCAAATACAATTTTGGATGATTCTAAATCATTTCTAAAATGTTTTTCAACACATCTAATGCATCAAAATCAGATTTCACACAAATCCCCAATTTTTCTGAAATTGCCGAGACCACCCCCAATTTTCAGTTTTTTGCAATTTGGTCCTTTTGTTCAAAAACAAGCCAAGATCAAATCCAATTAACCCAAAATTTTACATGCATCATATTCATACCATAATACATCACATATATGATAAGCCCCAAATCAATTTCATCAAATTGTCCAATTTTACCAAATCTTTAAAATCCAACACTTTAATCCATTCAATACTTAGCCTCACCACTTTGAAAAAACTCTAGAACAATTCTAGGTCACCAAGGAGTGGCTTACCAACTCTAGAATGGCAACTTGATTTTCTAAAAATCAAAAGTAAAGCTTTGAAATAATTTCAAGCTTACTTACATGCTTCAATCTTTCATCAAAGTTCACAACCATATAAACACAAACTATAAGAGTAGAGATAACATCAAAGCATCACAAAATGAAGCTAAGCATATTAGAAACATTTTCTATGTTGAAGACTTTAAAGAAAAACTTACAAAAACAAGATTTTTCCAAGCTTTCTTATTTAGCCTCCAAGCATTTTCTCTCAACTTTTTTATGTTTATTTTGTATCAAATGAACTTTTTAAACCGTAAAAATGAAACAAAATAATATATACCTCCTCTAAAATAAGCCTTGGCCGAATTTTAGGGAGAAATAAATAAAATATCTAGATATTTTTCTTTTGTTTCATTTAATGGTTTATCAACTTGTTTTGCTTTTATCATTACACTTTAATGATTCTAAACAAGTCAATAATGGCAACTTAAAAAATATAACACTTATATTTAATAAGTAATGGCCGAAAATTACAAATAAAAAAGGAAAAATGATATTTTCAATTTTAACAATTAAAACAAATATCCAAGGAAGTCAAATTCAATCTGACAACCTTTTCCTTTAATGTAAAGTCAAACATTTACACTTATAATCATTTCCTAACTTTAACATTTGATGAGATATTTATATTTTAATTATATTAATCATTTAACAATTAAATAATTAAATAATTAATTAAATACAAATATCTCAAATATATGTATTATATTTACTTTAAATATTTCAAATACATATATTAATGATATATGTCAAATACCTTTATTTGACAATTTATTAATGTGTATTTAATAATATCATCTATTAAATACAAATACATATTAATTAGGAAATGATAGTACGACCCGTTCGCATGTATTTTTCGTTTAACGTTTAAACGATTTATAAATAATCAACATTATTCATAAAAGTTGCCCTAGTGCTCTACGAGTATATTTCATTAGTGAGACTCTCTAGATTCAGGTATATCCGTCACAAAATCCAATTTCGTGTCCATAATTTACCCACCCGTAAATTATGACGACCACAGATAAACTAGTTGAATCATACAGGTCGAGGTCATTGCATACGTATAATCCGTCCGTCACAGGTATCCGGATAATACCAGAGATATAGATGTAAACGTCAAATCTTTATAGGTATTATCCCGTCGACGTATCTATTAGCAATCTCTAAATAACATTCAGAACTTACTTCCGAAGTATACTATAGCCACAGATTTAACAGACTGCTAATCATATATGGATTACCTATGCTCTGTACACAGAACTGACAGATCATATCTTGATACACACAGGATATCCTGAGGATCGGTCCACACCCAACGAACAGGCGGAGGTCTGATCTAAATAGATCGGTGACGTGACTGCCATCTAAGTGTGGAGGATGTCTCATACATCCACATTGGTATCTCAAGTCGAAGGACTACTATGCTACTCAACCCGAGAAGATTCTTATTGACGTTGGTGTACCATCCATTAAGAATCTTCGGTGAGTCGTTCAATGTTTATCCATTATAAACAGCTACACGTCTATACGAGTCTCCATAGACTCATGGTTCATTGGGATAAACCATCGAACCAAGTCTCGATATACGACATGTACTGGTCTCAACAGATTTGACTAACCGACCCGTGTTAGTGAATCTTGACCAGGAACTATATTTGATAATATACATTTAGCAGTGACACTTCCCAATGTCAATTACAAACTAGCTTTGTAACTGTGTACTGCATTATATATTATCGAGTCTTTGTCTAATATATACATATCACTAAACAACATTTAGTTTCAATCTAATCGTAATTAGATCGAATACGTATATAAAAACAAGAGGTGCAACCATAATTAAGTAATATTATGGAAAATGGGATGTCCGTATTCATGAATCAGACATAAATAAGATCCGGATTGGCGCTCTGAGCACCAACCCCAACATACTGTTCCAGGCACCGATTCCTTAATGGAACATAAATAATTCATCCAAGATGAAACTATACCAATAATCTTCGAATACACAAGAACCGCGTAAGTCGGAGAGAGTCAGAAAACAACCTGGGAGGCATGGGTTTCTGATCTCACCTCGTATAGATGTCAATCTTATTGAGGAATACGAACTGACTACGTATGAGGAAGTGATACAAGGTATCGACTCCCTATAATGGCAAAGTGCCATGATATCCGAAATGGATTCCATGTATACCAACTATGTTTAGACACTAGTTGTTGTACCGCAGGGCATTGTGCTTATTGGTACTATATAAGTCTTCAAGGAAGACATACATGAAAGGCAACATATTAACACACTAAGCTAGGCTTATAGCGAAAATGTATCGTTATCAACATTGTGTCGATTAAGACGAAACCTTTTACATGTTGCCATGGATAAATCCATTTGGATAATGCTTGCTAATGCTGCATGTTTCATTTATGAAATGTGGCAGCAGAATGCCAAAACTGCTTTCCTTAACAGAAACCTTTTGGAGGATGTTTACAACATCCTGACGATTTTGTCGTACCAAAATGAGCAAACAAGGTTTGCAAGTTAATTCGATCCATTTATGGATTGAAGCAAGCATTGCATTCTTGGAACTATCGTTTTGATGTAATCATAATGGTATATGATTTAATTCAAAACAAAAATGATTCTTGTGTATATAATGAGGTTAGTAGGAGCGCACTGAAAGTGACTGTCCTAAACAATGATGACATATCATTTCTTGGAAATGATATTCCCATAATACAATCGGTGAAAGCTTAGCTTTCAAGAAAATTCTCCGTAGAATTCTTGGGAGAATCAACCTTTATTCTAGGAATAAAGATCTACTGGGATAGATTTAAAGTTGTTGATACTCTTCGAGAACTCGTACATTGAAATAAATGTAAGCGACCTGGTGTCTCATATGCTTTGAGCATATGGAGTCACAATCAGGCCAATCCAAGTGATAGTCACTGGATTGAAGTTAAGAACATCCTTTAGTATCTTAGATGAACTAAGGATGCCTTCTTATACTATGGAGAAGGAGAACTTGAAGTGACTGGGTTCACCGTTGCAAGTTTCCTAACCGATAAAACGACTATAAGTCGTAACAACGGTACTATAAAGTTTGAATAACGAAACAGTGAGCTGGAAATCTTCCATGCAAGATACTGTTACCGAATAAACAACAAAAGTGGAATATTACTGCAGCTGAGGCAGCAATAGAAGCCTTCTGGATTGATAATAATCTAATTAGATTAGATATAGTTCTGTTAGCAACTGAGCTAGGCTACAGCGCAGGCTAAAGAATTAGTGGTCTCATCAACGATCCAGATATATACTTCAAATATTCATCTGATTCGTTCGGATCATACATCGTGGCGATGTGATGATCGAATAAATCGCATCAGATGATAACCTTGCAAATCCGCTGAGGAAAGCATTTCCTCTGTAGAAGTTTGAGCGAACCGTACATAGTTCGGGTGTAGGACACTTGAGTGATTGGCTATAGGCCAAGTGGGAGATTGTTGGACAGTTATGACCCATAGCATCACTATTTGTACAGATCATGGTGTGTTGTACAAATTAACTATGTGACAAAGGAAATTTCCCCTTTATCATTTGTAATTAGATTACCAAGATGTATAAATGATAGAAGGTCCATATGATTAGTTCCGGATTGATATGATATGAGAGAGTATCAATCCATAAAGGTTTAATCATTAAATATCCCTAGTCAGAGTATTATCGAGAATGGAAATCGATAACGCGTAAAAGACTAGTATTACACTTGTGCGCGTTGTGGGAGCATAACGGCATAATTCTCATATATTTGGGTATAGGATACTTATGCAAGTGTAATAAGAGGTTGTGTTTACTGATGGTACGGAAACAGCTTCGCTCTGGATAGACCCCTCGGAATTCCATTGGTAGTATGACTATGTGTCTATGGAAGTCCGAATCAGGGTAGGTGTATTTGGTCATAACCTGAGACTTGCACCGATAATACTTGCGACAATCAATATAATTTGGTTTTGGTCATCCAGGGCTTTAACAGGTTCTGTGTACGCCTCTTCTGGGTATATTGTGAATCATAGTGTATTGGGTGTGATGTCGAGATGGAAGTATCACTCCAGTCATAGTGGAGATGATGATCACGTAGGATACGGAACTGGTGCTCTTATGTACTGCAGTCATCGGGATAATATGACTAGGTCATGATTATCCGATTATAGAGACTAGTTACCAGAGATCCGATATGTGCTTCGTATGGGGCAGACACAATTCCAGCCCCAGGCCTTGCACGTGACATCTGATGCTGGATCGACATACGCAATACTACGTATAATACGCCTGATATAGATCACATATTCCAGTAAGAATATTTCTGGAGAATTGGGTAGGCACGGTGCTTTACTAGAAGCCAACCATGTCTTGTAAATCGGTAAAAACGTAGTACTATGTACGTACATGTTCAGATAGTCCGACGACCGGATTTACTGCCAACATATCTGGGGATCTCATGGGTCACTTCCCGAAGATTCATCGATGACGTATGACTCGCACTTTATTAATCTGGGATTAATTATAGAGAGAGAAAATTAATCTGGGATTAATTGCAGAGATATTTTATCTGGGATAAAATATTATTAAAAGAGAGAGAAGGATTAATTTGGAATTAATCGATAAAATAATATATTCGATATATTATACGAAATTGGATTTCGATACGGAATTAAAATTAGATTTTAATTTGGACGAACGAGTTAATTTAGAATTAATTCATCAGCGACGTGAATAGTAATTTTGCTAGGCATAATTATTTAATTAAATTTGATTTAATTACGTCGCAACGGAAAATTCATTAATTCGGAATTAGCGAACCCG
Source organism: Zanthoxylum bungeanum (assembly GCA_019454045.1). Taxonomy (NCBI): domain Eukaryota; kingdom Viridiplantae; phylum Streptophyta; class Magnoliopsida; order Sapindales; family Rutaceae; genus Zanthoxylum; species Zanthoxylum bungeanum. The sequence goes on from SKCR01026514.1 coordinate 110,752, forward strand.
AGCACGGGAGTGTTTGCGGACGTACTCGCATTTCGAATTCAAGTGCGGCCCACAAGTCACATCAAGCGTCACATCACTCGTCATTCAAGTGATGGATGTCTTGTCACTTTGAGTGATTGACAACTAGTCACTATTCATTGATTGATGTAAGTGGTTGTATGGCTTTATTGCTTGTACTTTTGGAATTTGAATTTGGGTATTAGGTTTTTCAAAAAACCAAATAGATAAACTAATCTCATCTTCCTCACATCTTCTCTCTCTCTCATGGCCAAGGGCCATGTTTTTCTTCTTTCTCCATTTTTGGCTAGGCCGAAAATAACAAGAAGTGAAAAGGAAAATTTGTGGCAATTTTTCCTATGCTAGCACATGAAGGGTCATCCAAAGGTGATAGGGAACTAACTTATGAGCATGGAATCACCACACAAAGCTTGGAGCTTGGAGATTCATCCATGGAGTTGACCGAAAATGAAGGAGCAGAAAAAGTCGCCAAAACCGTGAGCAACATGGAAGGAAAAGCTTGAAGATTTTGTTGATCCTCGCATCGCCAAATCCGATCAATGTAAGTATGATTCCGCCATTCTTCATTGTTGTATTCGCACATGTTTTATGCTTGAAATAGATCTTGGGACTAACTAGAAACCCAACACGTGCTGGTTCTAGTAGGTATGCAATCCACACTATTACCGATATGGTAGACCAGTATGTGTTGTGTCGGTTCCAGTGGCTATGCAAAACAGAGCTGAAACGGTATGGTCTTCGATATGTAACCGGTATGAAGTATGTCGATTCCGGAGAGTTTATAAAACATAACATTAGACCAGTACGAGGACCGATGTAGAACCGGTATGCCGATCTCAGTACAAAATGAAGGATTTGAAGGTTTAAAACATTTTACACTTGATCCTAATGCATCTATATGAATGCACATGTGTCTTATGATTTAAATCTCTAAGCTAAGACTACGTAAGATTTTCTTCGATTTGCGACTAGTCTTCACATTAACGCTCTTCACCACCAACGTGCTTCGACATCTTTTTGCAATGTCTCGCTAATGTGCGTCGAAGACTTCAAGTGTTGACGTCATCAAAATTCATTATGCGATTGTGTCTTTAACAATCTCCCCCTTTTGATGCTGGCAACCTTTAAAACTTGTGAAGCTTTGAGAGTCCAAATTGTTGACGATTTTACTCCCCCTCAATGTGTGTCTTCAATATAATGCTATAACACTTAGACAAACACATTAACACATATGCTCCCCCTTAATATAAGGGTGAGGGTAATATAAGTTTCAACCTCATTTCTAATGATTTTCCCCTCTTTGACATTATCAAAAAAGTAGAGAAGCAAAAATTAGGTTATAATGAGATACCAATTAACAAGTGCATAAACATATGAAAGCTCATTTACATGCACACTTAGCGTTTTCAATTATTTTTCCTATTTTCTCATTTTAGCCATATAATGTAAAAATCATGCATAGTTCATCAAAAATTTTACCAATTGAAGTAAATATCCATGCATTTCATTTTCAACTAATTAAACTCAATGACAAGTCATTATTCATGCTAATTGACCAAATGATTCACATATATGTCATATAACTCAATAAGTTTTATGTGACACCAATTGATACTAAATGGGCTTCATTATATAATTTACACATTTAGTTTATACCAAATGAAAATCAATTGTAAATATAATTTTCCTAATCACTAGTATGCTTCAAAATAATTATACCAATTAAAGTATGTATATTAATACAAGTTGGAGGAAACGGTACCAATGTTTCCGTAAGTACAGATTTTACCTTTTATCGTTGGATCCACCAATTCATTCATTTTGAAGAGTTGATTATTCTTCTTATTTTGAGCTCTTTCCTCATTTCTTTTGAGTCTTTGGGATTGTTTCACATTTCTCATTAAGATCATCCCCAAAGCCCCCCCTACAAAATTATTTAGGTGCATTTTGGTGCCAACCTTTCTTGGGTCCATAAGGGTTAATTTTGATTCCTTAAGGAATCCATGCATTTCTAATCACATTTTTATTCATGCACTCAAAAGATTTATGTCCTTTTTTATTGCATGCATAACATGTGATATTTTCATTTTTAGCGATATTTGCATGAGAATTAGATGCCTTTACAAAATAATTCTTCAGACAAATATCATAACCCTTCTCTTTAATAAGAACATTTTTGGGATCCAATTAACATATTGAAGTTTTTATCTCCTATTGTGAATTTGGCTACAATATTATGCAAATCTATAACCTTTTTATTTAATGCAACATTTTCATTCAAAATAGATTCGCAATCACATGTTTTTGAGCTAGATGGCATGTTAGATATGCTCTTTTCAAGTTTTAGCTTTTCATATTATAAACATGCAATTTATTTTTCTCAATAATTAATGCATGATCATTTAATAATAATGAATACTCATTTTTAGTCATGTTATTTTTTTTAAGTAATTCACATAACTCATGTAATTCATTAAAAACATCAAGTAATTCATTATATTCAAGAGAGTTATGTACCTTTTCTTCTTCGCTTTCAAAAAAGAAGTCATCATCCTCGATTTCCATAAAGGCGAGATTTATTATCTCTTTAATTTCTTCATCGGATGAGCTGGAGTCGCTATCGCTCCAAGTTGCTATCATTGCCCTCTTCTTGGATTTTGCTTTGTGTTTCCTTAGTGACAATCAGTAGCTATATGACCCAATTTTTCACACTCGTAGCAAATTAATTTCTTGTGCTTCCGTGACCCTTTTTCTTATTTCTTCTCATTCATCCTTGATTTTTCTTTAAGCTTTTCGGACTTGAGGAACTTTTTGAATTTATTGGTCATATGTCCCAATTCATCATCAATATGTTCTACTTCAATACTTGAACTAGCATCATCCCATTTTCTCACAAATGACTTAAGAGCTAATCTCTTCTTATTCTTCCCTTTGGCCTATCTTGATTTCCATCTCATATTCCAATAATTTTCCCACCAAGTCATCCAACTTCAAGGTGTTCATATCATTTTCTTCTTTGATGGAGGAAATATAACTTCTATATTCCTTAGGGAGTGACCTAAGAATTTTCTTCACTTGACCGCTTGGGTCAATGATTTTCCATAGAGCACTAAGTTGATTTACAATCATTGTAAACCTTGAAATCATTTGCTCAATCTCTTCAACGGCTTCCATTTTGAAGCTATCCAACTCGCACATGAACCGGTTGATTTTTGACTCCTTCACTTGGCTTGTGCCCTCATTGACCATTTCCAAAGACTTCCACAATTCTTATGCATTTCCAAAATCTGGAAGCTTGTTAATTTAACTCCGATCAATAGCACAAAGAAGTTAGTTGAGTGCCTTAGCATTTATGGAGGCCTGCTTGTATTCCTCATTGGTCCATTAAAAATGTGACTTATGAAACTCTACACCATTGTTATCACTCTTCATTGGCATTTTTGCACCTTGTGTGATCACTTTAAAGGATTGCACATCAACTGCAAGAAGATAGTTCATGTAACGATCGGGAATCTCAATTACTGTTACATCATGGGATGAGTGTCACATAATATAAATCATGTTTAGACACATATACCCTCATGAAATGACTTTGGAGAATAGTCGGCTAAATCTTCGAAAATTCTGATACTAGATGGTATGATATTCTTCTCCGGATAGCCCAGGGTATTTGGGCCATGACTTTCTCATACAAACTTCATTTTTTATGAATTTTATATCGTTGGAAAGCTGAGATCGAGACCTACAACTTGCACGTTGAACATTTTTCCAAAGTCGAATCAGAAATAGGTTAAAAATACAGATTAAAAATTCTATATGAAAATTGATTTGTGGACCCATCTAGAAAACTCTCAAACTATCTCAAGAATTCTAAATTTTTTCTATTTTAAAAGTTTTCAAATTATCCAAATAGCCCCATTATATAAAGGACACTATTTCTTAATCCCTAATGGGTAGAGAAATAGAGAAAAACGTAAGGAGAAGAGAAAGAAGAAGAAGAATGGAGAAAGAAAAGAGAGAAGAAAGGAGAAGAATAGCAAATAGGAAAAACAAATACCAATCTCCATAAGTTAAGAAGAAGATGGGCAACAATTGAGAGCTTTGAGGGTGAAAGAAATCAAAAAGAAGAAGATCATCGCATGAACCGTAATTTCCTTCGGCAGAGTAAACAATGCCAGCCAGATTCTAAACCTGGGAGTGGACACTTTTCTTTTAAGTTGACTTTCATTATGTTATTGTTCATATCAGACTTACTTATCGCTTTTAGGGCGTTAGCCAGAATTTTATTACAGATGCTTTTTAGATAATGATGTTTTAGAAAGATTAATTTTAATAGCATGAGATTTGAGATTTTTCGAGGCATAGGGGAAAAACCCACCTCAGTATGCAACTTGATTCAGATATGGAATTGACGGAGAGGACATGTGCACATGTAGAGGATTGGGGGGATGTCATACGTAATGCTGCCAGATCTAAGTTCAGGACTAGGGATGACAGATGCCCCTAGATCCTAGATTTAGAGCTTGGAGGGTAGCATAGATTCGCACCCTGGTTCTAGTTCAGCGACTTGGGGGATGGTGATACGTTGTTAGGGTTGGTGCTCTGAGCGCCAATCCGAATCGTATTTATGTCCGATTCATGGATATGAGCAATACCCTTTTTCATAATATTACTAATTTAAATGGTAGCACCTCTTGTCTTTTATATACGTATTTGATCTAATTACGATTAGATTTATTAGATTGAAACTAAATCTAATTTAGTGATATGTATATATATTAGAGAAAGACCCTAGGATTTACAACGTAGTGCGCTGTTACAACATAGTTTGTAATTGACATTGGGAAGTGTCATTATAAGTTGTATATCCTCAAATTAAGTTCCTGGTCAAGATTTACTGGACACCCGATATGATTAAGAGCGAGTCTGATCCTGGACACCCGATATGATTAGCCCTTTAAAATTCAATATTTAATTTAATTATTACTTAATACATACATGTGTTTATTTAATTTGATTAAATAAAGTAAAAGCATCTTTTGTTGGAAAATCCCTATTTAAATAAGGTTTTAAGAAAGTGACTGGTATTGGGAATACTTATTTCTTCGTCCGCCTTGTCAATACGGATGTAAATGTTTTCATGATGTTATGGTTGTAACGTGCCAAAGCTATGCAGTTATAGTTGAAGGTAGTTCATTTGCGCCGGTAGAACTTATATGATAAGAGACAAATTCAAGTGAAAATGGAAATCCTGAACGTGCCAAAGCTGTCAGGACTACATCGGTAGCTTTAGTTTGTCATTGACAAGTTTAACCTTGATACGCCTCCTTATGAACGTGCCAAAGCTGTCATAACGAGAAACGATCAGGACCGAACCCAGGAGTCACAGTGAGTGTGATTGACAATGAGTTGTCTACCTAATGAATATACGTAGGCGAGAACGTGCCAAAACTGTGAGTCAAAATATATTCATGGGATCCACTTCCCATTATGGAATTCAATTTAATTATTGAATTCTCATTTCTATTGGGGATTACGGTATTACGTAAAGTAGTGGGAGGCACTGCTAGGTTAAAAATCCTTAACTTATGCAGTGTGTAATATTATGTAAATTGTTGCTCATGTTATTCCTTATTCTATTTGTTTGATATAATTAAACTTTTTTCCACTGCATGCATATTATATATGTTTTCTGACTTTAATTATGATTGCAGATTTCTAGAATAGGTTATATATTAGAATAGATAATGATATAATCCTTCTAGACATAATAGTTTCTTATGCAGTAAAGATTGACATGAATTTTTTCATGTCTCAAGATTCTTCACTGGCATTAAGAAAACCCCATTAGGTATTTGTTTATCTAATAATGACGTTTTTTGGCTTTAGTGACATTCAGAGGTCACGTGTCAGACGCTATTTGTTTTTTTCAATTATTTGCAAATATTGTAAATAATTTGAAAGTAGATAATAAAGCTAAAGAAAAAAGATGCGTATAGTTGTGTATAGAAAATATTGATTTTCTTAATACGACAACTGTAAATATTGGTTATCAGATCTCCCGTCTAGTTATTTAAAATATTATTGAATGATTATTTCGATATTTGATATCAGAACTTGTGACTATTTGATAGTTACTTGTTCTTTGTAAATAATTGTTATATATTTTAAAACGACTTGTAGTGTCATTAACGAATAGATAAACATTAAGAAAAGTATTCGGTTAAGTAAATAACTTATAACATTGTTTTATGAGATTTTATCACTTAAGTATTAGATACGTATTCCATATGGTAAAGGATGGTCTGATACCAGATCACATCACATATCCTTATCCATTTAACGAATATAGTATTCGGGAAGGTGACTAAATCTCATTTAACCAATGACTGTCATTGGACCATAAAATTTATTAAATTGATACATTGGATGTATGTAATTTAATGAATTGTAAATTGTTTAAGGTATTTTTCTTTACTTCGTAACTTAGTCAATTAACTGTCGGGACTTAGTTACGTGTTTCTGATGAAACGCAGATAGAATATTTTGACTGGTTCAAAGATATTCGATCTGAAGTTTTGAAAATTGTATCTTTAAAATTCATCGTGAATCTTTGAATTATTAAAATATGTTTGATACGATCAAACATATGAATTTATGACAATTTATTCTAAGGTTATTCAATGAATATGATTCTTACTCAATATAATTCTTCCATGATTCCATATTGAGGGAATTGATAAGTGGGAGTAATCGGATCTTATATGATTTGATTCATTTGATATTGAGTGTTACCGAATTAGTTTCAATACTCTTGGGGTTATGCTCCAGTAACACTAATTCATCATTTTAATTAATGTTCCATTAGTTTCTACAGTTACATATATGATGTGTATAAGTAGAAAATTCGAATCTTGAAATGTTTGAGATTTGAATCTACCTTTTGTATAATTGTTATATAATTGATATAACTTGTGCCTCGGAGGTACGAGTAGAAGTTTATCATTTATTTTTTTAATAGAATATTGTATTCTATTTGATATAATATATTTTCTACGATCTCGAGTAATAAAATTGTTTATCATTTAGTGTGTAACATTGGATGTTAACCATTGTAGAAAAGACTTAACTTATTGAAGTCAAATACGGTGATAAATTATAAATGGAACTACATAATCAATAAGATGAAAATACCCTTTTATTACTTCCATATAAGTGTAATAGGATAACAAAATCATTTGCAAAGTATTTGATACTTAATGGTTCTGTTATTTTCTTATTGAAGAAAATTATCCTATAACTTATAGTGGGAGCGATATTTGATATCGAATCCGAAAATTGGCATTAAACCATAGATCTAAGATTGTTCATAGCTTACTACGATCAAGTTTGGAACTTGATTGAGCTTTTAATATGAATTGTTCATAAAATGTGCAGATGGTTTACGCAGCAAAGCATAATGAGTTTAATAATGGTTTGACCTTTATAGTATGACATTGAGAAAAGTTATACTCAGTAATCTATTGTAGATTCTGAGGAAACTTGTCTCTAGTCGCACTGATTGAATAATTTAAGATCTGTTGGTTAATGATGATATTAAATTGTACATTTTAGCTAAAGAATACAACGTGGCATTTCTGAATGGTTTCTTCAGATAAGAGATCCATTGTGATTTCTTAGTTTGAAGAGTTCGTTTTGGAATGGCAGTGAAGTTTGTATTATGCTAAGATTACAATTTAGTATATTATCTTATAGAGCCTATTGTAGACTCGGATGAGCTTTCTGGAAATTTTGTGTTCTTTAATTTTGATATCTGTCAGATTGTCTGATTTTATCAAAGCATAGAGAATACATATGAGATAGAAGGGTTAGTGAGAGCGTACAAATTTCTTTCTAGTATTTTACATCATAATGACATTATCATTATTAAGGTAATAATGAGATGTTAATGAGGTAAAAGGTTTACCTGAGTCTTTTTTCTCCGTGAAAACAGTGGGAGTGGTGTCTCTATTATATTCGATATAAAGTTTTATATAAGATATAAAACTAAGAGACTTGTGGATACTCCTATTAATCGTACATTAGATATGATTTAATAAAGGACACAACAAGACTATCTGTATGACAGTTAGTATAACTGTTTGACAGTTAGTGTGTGTCTATAATATATAATATTCATCTTTCGTAAATGATGATTCCTTTATTGAAAGAGAAATTGATTAGAATGTCTAGTCAATTTTATGCATCATAGGATGATGGCATAATGAATACTATATTAAGTACGATTAGAGATATCAATTTAATCGTAATTATTACGAGTTATTTTGATATCCTCTAGACCATAAGATATGTCTTGAAACATGTTCTTTATCATCTTTGAGATATTAAGAACGAGTTTCTGATTAATGGAGAATAAAGTTCGCAACCATTAGGGTCAAATTAGTTTTGAGTCTTGTTATGACGTTAGACAGTCTACGTCATAAAGAGTTAGAAAAGATGCAGTGAGAGTGTCATGGATAATTCTACTGTATGAGTGGAATTAGTTGCAACTTATGAAGTATTGACTTATGAAGTTGCATAGTGACCTCGAAGATTAGAAGTTTGTTATTGGCATTTTGTTTACGGTTGTCTACATAGTATTTTGGATTTGATCCGTAAATACTTAGACAACTTAATAGCTGAAGCACAATGTTGATATGGCATCTGAGTTATTTTGATATCCGTAAAAATATGAATGATTCTTGCTAAGGAAAATGATTGTGTTTGTTGGACAAACTCAATATATCAGAGCGGGCTTACTTGCTGTTACATACCTCTTGAGCGCTAGGTGAGTTCTTGAGGGCCATGAGTATGTGATACACATTGGGATGTGTGTATGATACCATGGAATGACACTAGAGCAAGTGGGAGAAATTGTTAGGGTTGGTGCTCTGAGCGCCAATCCGGATCGTATTTATGTCCGATTGATGGATACGAGCAATACACTTTTTTCATAATATTACTAATTTAAATGGTAGCACCTATTGTATTTTATTTACGTATTCGATCTAATTTCGATTAGATTGAAACTAAATATAATTTAGTGATATGTATATATATTTGACAAAGACCCTAGGATTTACAACGTAGTGCGCAGTTACAACATAGTTTGTAATTGATATTGGGAAGTGTCACTATAAGTTGTATATCCTAAAATTAAGTTCCTGATCAAGATTTACTGACACAGGTCAGTTAGTAAAATCCACTGAGACCAGTACATATCGTATATCGGACTTTATCCGATGGTTCATCCCAATGAACCATGAGTCTTGGGAGACTCGTATAGACGTGTAGGTGTTTATTTGATAAACACTGAATGACTCACCGAAGATTTCCTAATAGATGGTACACCAACGTCAATAGGAATTTTCTCGGGTTGAGTAGCATAGTGATTCTTTGACATGAGATACCACTGTGGATTTATGAGTTATCCTCCACACTTAGATGACAATCACGTCAGCGATCTATTTAGATCAGACTTCCGCCTGTTCGTTGGGTGTGGACTAATGCTCATGATATCCTGTGAGTATCAAGAAAGGATTCGCCAGTTCTGTGTACAGAGCATAGGTTGTCCATATGTGATTAGAAATATGTTAAATCTATAGACATAGTATACTTCGGAAGTGTGTTCCGAATGTTATTTAGAGATTGCTAATAGATACGTCGACGAGATTATTCCTATAGAGATTTGACGTTTATATCTATATCTCTGGAATAATCCGGATACCTGTGATGGAGGGATTATACGTATGCAATGACCTCGACCTGTATGATTCAGTGAGTTTATCTGTGGTCGTCATAATTTACGGGTGGGTGAATTATGGACACCAAATTGGATTTCGTGAGAGATATGCCTGAATCTAGAGAGTCTCACTAATGAAATATTCTCGTAGAGCACTAGGGCAACTATTATAAATAATACTGATTATTTATAACTCGTTTAATGGTTAAACGAAAGATACATGCAATCGGGACCTAATGGTCATTTCCGAATTAATGTGTATTTGTATTTAATACTTGATTTTATTAAATACAGATTAATAAAATATCAAATTGTGATATTTGACATATATCATTAATATATGTATTTGAGATATTTAATATAAATATAATGCATATATTTAAGATATTTGTATTTACTTATTTAATTGTTAAATAATTAAATTAATTAATAAAATAAATATCTTAATAATGATTTGCTTTATTAAAGTTGGAAAATGACTTGATACCATTGGAACACATTTGTTTACTTTATTAAAGGTAATTGTTAACTTTATTAAAGCTAAAATTTGCACTAATGGAAATTGAACAAAATTAAATAATTGTTATTTAATTATTGTTGCAAGAATTCGGCCAAGTTGGTTTTTTAACAAAATGGTTTTGTTTTTCCATTTTTCATAACTTGGACAAGCTTAACAAATATTTTACAAATGGAGTTGATTAGCCATTCATAATTAACCTAGAATTGTTCTTGATTAATTTCATGATGGTGAGACTTGATTGGTATGGTAATTGGATGATTAAAGTGTTGAATTTTGTCAATTTAATGTAAATTGTCCAATTTGAGTAATTTATGAAATTAGGGTTCTTAACCCATTCAAATTTTGGGGCTTTTCATATATATGATATAATTTGATGTATATTTGATGTATGTCAAATTTGGGATTGATTGGATTTGATCTTGATGTGTTTTGAACAAATTGGGCCAAATTGTAATTAATACGAAATCTGGGCTGTTTTCGTAATTCTGGAAAAATCTGGGCATTTTCGGAATTCTGGAAAAGTTTCTGGTTTATGTTGCAAATTGTATAAATTATTTTGGGATTGATTTGGAATCAATTAAATATGTATTTGACAATTTAAGGACCAAAATGATTAAATTGCAAAACTTTGGGGTCTCATGACAATTAATGATAAATCTGATTTTTCAGATACAAATTCAATTTTTATTTTTTGAGTAATTACAATAAATTATTTTATTTTAATTTCCTAAGAAAAATATTTATCGGAAATTCTTTCGTAGTGAAAATACGCGAAAATGGTGAAAAAAGGCGTTATCGGGTAACGGCTGCCCAAAAAGTGAATTGGGCACTGTTCGGGCAGTCCACAAATTGTCCAAATATTTTTGGGGCTGACCTGGGCAATCCCCATGAGCATTGGTTGGTCGGTTCAGCCGGAAATGCGTTTTATGCTATTTTGCGGAAAAATATTTTCGCAAAAGTTTCGCGGTGTTTCCATATTATTTATGTCGTTATATGATATCGAATAAATACGTTTATGTGAAATATGAATGAAGTATTAATATTTGATATTGAATAATTTATTCGTAAGTTTAAAAATTTTAAACTACGATTTCGCCCGAACAACGCTTCTTCCGCTGCGCCTCTTTGATTTGACCTTAACATACATAACGCCCCAATGTCATGGTTTTGCACTTCTGGCTCTAGTTAGGCATATGGGGGGACGGTGATACGTAACGCCCCCATGCGTCAGGTTTTTCAGAGATAATTTTCAGAAACAGATTTTTCAGAAGAGATAGGTTTACAGTTAAAGTTTTCTAGAAAAACAACAATTTTTTTAGAAACGTTTAGAAAATATTTTCACAAAGGTTTCTAGAAATAGAACGACTTTCAAAAATGAAAAGTTTTCAGAAAAGATCCGATTTGATTTCTAAAATATGAGTTTCATAAAGTATTTTAGTTTTCATTTTAAAACCGTCCACTCACTTAGATCGTTCAAACGATCTAACCCCCACTCCAGTGTTTTATTTTGCAGGTTCATGGAGGACGAGCTCGGGAGGATGGATACTGATGGCAGTCACTAGGGCATGGAGTCCACCAGGTCAAGTCAGAGAGAGAGAGCCAAGTTAGAGTTAGATTAAAGTCATGTATCAGTCATTAGTATTGTGTTGGTCATTGTATAAAGTTAAAATGTATATCAATAAAGATATAAAAGCGAGTGTTATTGAGTATTCAGTTATTAATGTTGAACTTGCATATCTTGTTGCCAAGTTTGGACAACAGTCCCATACATAAGATTTTGGATTGAGAAATAGTATCAGTGTTGTTCACAGTTAGAAAGTCAGTGGCTTATGGGGATAATACGGCTTATCCCCTGCCAGTAGCATCTCCTGGATCGGGGATGTTACAAAGATGGTATCATAGCATGGTCTAGGGAGTCAGTGACTGCAGTGGGCAGAGTGTCGGGGTCTTGTATACATAGTATGCCCGGGGTACTAGTATACAAGACACTACCTCTCCAGTATTCGATCATCGAATACGTCCTCAAGTCATAATTTTTTCCAAGGCTACTTGAATTTTTTCCCATTAAGTAACCCTAATTCTTGCTCTAGTTACAAATAATTCCATGATTTTTCGGAATTATTAGTAAAAGATTAAGTTAAGCTATGAAACTAGAAAATACAAGTACTAAGAATAGTTACTTAGTGGAGTGGGAAAAGAAATCTATAAGAAAGGAAGAAAAGATGCACATATGTTTAAGCAGCTAGAGATAGAAAAGCAAAGAGACATAAAGAAATAGTAAAATTCTAAGGATACCCACACATGAAAGAAGGAAGAGAAATAGAAAGTTATAAAGAAAAGTAAGGAAAAATATATAGATGTTCAAATAACCAGAGACAGTAAGTGGGAAAGATATAGAAATAGAGGATAGAGAGAATACTAAAACCTATAGCAGTAAAAGGAATATAGAAAGCCTGAGTAAAAGTAAGAATGCCAAATGGATCTATATAATGTTTCTCCTCTTCTGTAAGAATCCTTTATTCCTTAGGAAGTGCTTTCAAGCCAAACCTATAAACTATGAATATCTCGTATAGATAGAAAGTACTTCGAATAGAAACGAATAGTAAGAGTCATAAGAGAGGAAAGAAATCAGAAATAGATACGGTAGTTCCAATGAATACGAGGTGCCAAAAAGGATTTAGTGAATTCTAGATTTTCAAATTCAGGCCCATAAGCAGATAAATGGAGGTCATTAGTGGAAATGCTTAGTTATTTAAAACTAAGAATCCGATAGACAAAGCCTTGACCTATCTAGATGTTCATCCCTCAGTTATACCGGTTAAGGAAGCTTCCCCGATGGAGCTAATCTCATACTTATCTCACATTAATAATGCACCCTATCAGGATACATAATATCATAACAATGAGGCCGATATCTATTGATATGTCAATTCCTCCCTCATTCTTTACCAACTTAGATAAAGGTAACCATAAAGAAAGCCCAATACCCGTAATACTATATTTTGAGACAATGACAACAGATCTCGAGAAGTGGTTTATCCAGAAAGGAACCAATGAAGTTTTAAGGGTAAAAGAGAGAAAATATGACACAAGTCAAAGTTGGCAAGATCCCAATACTAGAAAGAAATCCATAGATCAGATCAACACCAGTAGAAGCCCACGTAAGTTCAAAAGGACAGACTCATGAGATAGAAGAGACTCGGGATTTAACAAAGAGTACCAGTGCAGACATGAAGATTAGATAGCAAAGTTGTGGCTTATAGCTAGAGCAGAGAGAGCAGAAATCTAGAAAGCAGCCAAAAGAACGAACCACCACTAGTCTCAGTAACATGGTTTAGAACCAAGAGATGGAATATGAAGATAGTAAGAAGAGAATAAAAAGTGATAAGGGAATTCAATACTTATTATGATATAAGTAACGTAGCATAAGGACAACAATGTAAATGGAGACCACGAAATGGGTAATAAAAAGTTATGGAACCCTAAGACATGAAATAATTGATTCAAGTCCCGACAGAGCGAATGATAATTGTTCCTTCTGTTAACCCTTACTCTAGTAAGTATATAGACACCCGACCAGAAGTGGGAAGTATATGTATACCCCTCAATTTAGAGCTCAGCAAAGACTTGAATAAGTAAGGAAGGGTGTGGGATAGAATTGGTAAATTACAAGATAATAAGGTAGTTCAACAGTAGAACAGATAGCCTCCAAGAAGTATAAGTCCCAAGAGTAAGAAATCAGAGTAAGCAATGCAAAAGTGAGATACCCGACTTATACAAAGTCTTCTATAGCTTAGACACCCAACTTATATAGGATTAGTAAAAGTATAGTACACAAACCAAAGGATCAGTAGCGATGCGATAACATGTGTTAAGATATGAAGTTTATAAGAAAGTGATGACTTAACTTAAGAGAATCAAGAAATCTAGATAAGGAGAAAAGTCAAATAACATAGTAACCTTAGAAAGGAAGAATAATAGTAGAAATCTTAAGAGAGCATGAGCCTTATGGAGGTTCTCAATAAGAAGTAGTATAGCCAATAGGCAGAGGGAAATTATAAGTAAAGTTGAATGAGATGATTCATATTTTTTTAAGCAGAAGTATCTAAGTCTGAGAGCTAACACCAGATATGCAGAGAAGAGTGTCATAAGCTCATAGATAAGCGGCACACACAATTACAGCATGTGTAACTAGAGAGAACACCGCAACCATAAAACTATAGGACAAACTCTCCGCCCTCCCAACCCTTGTCAAACAACAACGACAAAGTTGGACCTCGAAGTTCTCCTTAAAACACTCCTAGGTACAAGTGAATGCATAGTGCAAGGAGACGGAAACATAAAATCTTTGAATACAGTACAAGAGCCAAATAGAAAAGGAAAATAGCTCTAAGGGAGAGATTTAAAAGAGAAGTTGTCTAGTTGGAATGATGAATAGGTAAAGTATTAGTTTAGTAGAAACATGAATATAAAAGAATAGCATTAGACATGGCTAGAGACATGTAGAAGATGATATCCTTATGGTCAGGAAACATAGACATAGGCTACAGAAATCCCAAGTATAGAATAAAGTAGAAAAGAAGATAGAAGACAAGAAAAGACTATGACAAGGAATGGATTTATTGAGGAACAACTTAGAGATGCCCAAAGAAACTAAAGGTGTGAATATAGGAATAACTTAAGAACGGAACTTTAAGAATAAGAAGCTTAAGGAAACAAGGCGGTGAAAAGGAAGGTAATCAGATTTATATTAGCAACGAATATAAAGATGAAGACAACAGAACCTAGAGGTTGAAGCCCGTAAGTAATTGGAAGTTAGCAATAAGGAAATATACAGTTAGGTAGTCAAACTAAGAGAATAAATGCCCAGCTCAAACTGAGCAAGTAGAACTGTAAATGTATTGGGACAATTGTTTCTATTAGCAATAAGGAGTATCTTTGTATATTTTTTTTTCAAGTTATAGTGGAATGTGAAGAAACCTAACGTTAAGAGACAAAATCACCCTTTAGCATGAGAATGCGTTGGATAAGAAGAGATTGCAGATACATTCAGTAAGACCATTAAGGGAGTTATACTATAAAAATGAAGTGAGGAACTTGAGGTATACTTAAAACAAAAGAAAGAAAAAAGGTTATTGACTGTGGTACAAACTATAATAGGGATATGATAGCTACAAGGAATCGCAGAAGCCAAGCAATATCTATGAGTTGGTAATAACCTCGCAAGAGAAATAAGAGATGAAAATAAGCAATTAATGTAGAACAACCATGGATAGACCCATATTAGCATAAATGCAACATAATCATTTGGGATTCTACAAGTTGAATATACTTTCGTGAAGACAGATATAGAATGAATAGTTATCCAAGAAGTCTTAGAGAAGTACTAAACCTTGAAGAAAAGAAAGAAATAAGTAAAAGACTCATAGAGTGTCATATAGAAAGAAGTAATCCCTAATACCAGTTCGAGAAAAATAAGAGTTCAGATCTTAAAGAATGAAGTTATATTTTGCTAAGGCTTCATCAAGGGGGAGTATAAGAGACGAATAATTTATAGATATTTGAATAGATAACATATAAATTATATGAACTACGTTTGTATGAGAAGGTAGGGTTCTAAACAGAACTCCAAGGAATTAAGCTTTTAGCTGTGTAAACCAAATAAGGCATATCAAGCCAAGAAATTCCCAGAAGTTGTAGTACCAAGCTCAGTATTACAAAGGATTCAAGGACGAATCCTATTTAAAGGGGGAGAATTTGTAACGACCTGAAATCTCAAATATTATTACATCGTGGGAAGAGTGTCAGATAATATAAATCATGTTTGGACACATATACCCTCATGAAATGGCTTTGGAGAACAATCGGCTAAATCTTCGAAAATTTCGATACTAGATGGTATGATGTTATACTCCGAACAGCCCAGGGTATTTGGGTCATAACTTTCTTATACGAACTCTGATTTTTAGGAATTTTATATCTTCAGAAAGCTGAGATCGAGACCTGCAACTTCAATGTTAAATATTTTTGAAAAATTGAACAGAGCAGGTTAAAATATAGATCAAAAACTTGGATAAATAGTGATTCGTTGACCCATCTAGAAAACTCTCAAACTATCTCAAGAATTCTAAATTTTTCTATTTTAAAAGTTTTTAAATTAGCTAAATAACCCCATTATATAAAAGACAATATTCCCTAATCCCTAATGGGTAGAGAAAGAGAGAAAAACATAAGAAGAATAGAAAGAATAAGAAGAAGAGAGAAAAGATAGAAGAAGAAGCAAAGAAGAAAAACAAATACCATTCTCCATAAGTTAAGAAGAAGATGGGCAATAATTGAGAGCTTGGAGGGTGAAGGAAATCAAAAAGAAGAAGATCATCGCAGGAACCGTAGTTTCCTTCGGCAGAGTAAACAATCCAAGCCAGATTCTAAACCTGTGAGTGAACACTTTTCTTTTAAGTTGACTTTCATTATGTGAGTGGACACGTTTCTTTTAAGTTGACTTTCATTATGTTATTGTTCATATCAGACTTAATTTTCGCTTTTAGGGCATTAGCCAGAATTTTATTACAGTTGCTTTTTAGATAATGATATTTTAGGAAGATTGATTTTAATAGCATGAGATTTGAGATTTTTTGAGGCATGTGGGAAAAACCCACCTCAGTATGCAACTTGATTCAGATATGGAATTGACGAAGAGGACATGTGAACATGTAAAGGACTGGGGGGACGGTGATACTTAACGCCGCCAGATCCAAGTTTAGGACTAGGGATGACAGATGCCCCTAGATCCTAGATTCAGAGCTTGGAGGGTAGCATAGATTCTCACCTCTGGTTCTAGTTCAGTTGCTTGAGGGACGGCGATACGTAACGCCCCAAGACCATTAGTTTCAGGGCCAGATAGTGGCATGCTTTGGGGGACGACGATACGTAATGCCCCAATGTCATGTATTTACACTCTTGGCTCTAGTTAGGCGTATGGGCTGATGATGATACATAACGCCCCTGTAGGCATTGCATTTTCGCATGTGAAACCCGATGATGAGTCTCAGTTGGAGGCACTACTTTTTTAGCTAAGGATATTGCGGGAAACAGAGGTCGGAATGGGAAATTCAGAATGAGTACGTCATCAGATTCATTTCACAAGTTCACTGTCTTCGTTAGTGCTGCATTCGTTACTTCGTTCGAACGTCAAGCAGATTGCTCGAACGGCGTCGGTATTTCTGGTTTTACTGCTAGCCTCGCACCCCAGCCCAATTAGCCCACCAAAGCCCATAAAACACATCCCAATTAATAAAACACATTTAAAACACATGGGAAATTAAATTAAATATTAATTAGATAATGTAATTAAATAAAATAATTAATTAAGTCATATACCAAATTAAATAAAACAAATAAAATCTAAATAATCACCTACCAAAATAATAAAAATACTTACACAAAGTAAAGAAATTGCATGCTTAATAAAGATAAATCAAATATATTATATACCAAACTTAACAAATATACTGCCTAATTAAAATCAATCATAACAAATTAAATATTTTGTATTCCTAATCTAGCCAAGATTTGTCCCCCCTCAATCTAATCTTTTCCTTGTTGAATACCAAATCAAATCCTCCTTTTAATGCCAAAATCCCTTCCTTGTGAGACAAGGAGTAGCCCTAACCTTTCTCTATATAAACAACCCCTAACCAAGACATGCACTCCTTTAGCTCATACACAAGACTTACACGAAAATCACAACACCAAGAACCCTAGCCACTCACGGCAATAACAAGAAGCACAAACCAAACTCTTCTCTTCATCTCTCATTCTTTGGCCGAGAATACCACTATCCTCCATCCCCTCCATTGCCGAATTTTAACAGCCATTACAACCACCAATACAGCCCCTAACCACCACTGAAAACCACCTCCATAAACTCCCCACACATCACCGAAAATACACCCCCAAAACAGCAACCAAATCCTCTTAAAACAGTAACATAAAAACTACATTCATAATCCTTAAAATAATCACACAAGACTACACTAAAAACCCACAAAAAAAAACTCGGAACAGTCTGTTGAAACGTCAAAACAAGTGACATGAACAGTGAGCAGCATAACAGAGGCCGAACAGCAGCAGAACGGAGACTGAACAGCAAGCAAAACAGCAAAACAGTGAGCTAGGACGCTAAACCAGTGAACCGGATAAGTTGAGGAGCCTTCCCCTTCCGACGTCCGTGAAACGCAAGCCCGAAAGTTGGCAAAAAGGATAGACCTGAGGGTATTTTCCACACTCGTTTTCTGTTTTATTTGTATTATTTATTGAGTATTGCATGCATGATTGTTATGTTGAAATGCATGTTGTGGCCTTTGAGTAGATAAATATGCATGAATTATGAGATGTTGTATGTTATAAAATGAGAGATGTGTCAACTCTCGCGGTATATCGGATGGAAACCTGGACATAAATTTCATAGCCGATTTCGAATGGACGGTAGTATGATCTGTACTCGGGATACAACTCCACGTACCGCTTGAGTAAACGGCACCCTCTTTTGTGTTGTGTTGTGTTGTGTTGCTTTGATTTATTTGTTTTTCGTCACTTGAATTCTGCATGTTGTTTATTTATGCATGATTCAATCGAGCGCATTGCTTAGTAAGTGCGATGAAAGGTCCCCTATTTGAAGGGGTTAAAACCCTCTACCACGATGCTTTACCGCGCCGGTTGATGTGTGTTCGGTTGAATGCAAGATACTTTCAATCGGGCATACTAAGTTTGGTATTATTGTTTCTTTATTCTTTGTATGCATGATTCAATCGAGCGCATGGGCTTAGTAAGTGCGATGAAAGGTCCCCTATTTGAAGGGGTTAAAACCCTTTACCATGATGCTTTGCCGCGCCGGTTGATGTGTGTTCGGTTGAATGCAAGATACGTTCAATCGGGCATACTAAGTTTGGTATTATTATTTCTTTATTCTTTGTATGCATGATGCGATCGAGCGCATGGGCTTAGTAAGTCGGATTAAATATCCCCTATTTGGAGGGGTTAAAATCTTTTACCACGATGCTTCGTCGCGCCGGTTGGTGTATATTCGGTTTGGTGTGAGATGAGTTCAATCGGATACGTGAGGTCCCATATTGTGGATTTGTTTGCCTATGAATGTATTGCATGCATCAGGTCTGGTTCCGTTCGAACGCGTTCTCGAATGCTATACGAACGCGAACCTTATGTTTACCATTTGAACACGTTTACAAACGCTACGCGAACGCGCACGCACTTTCTTAGTTTCATCATGCATCAGGTCTGGTTTCGTTCGAACGCATTCTCGAACGCCATACGAACACGAACCTTCTGTTTATCGTTCGAACGCGTTTACAAATGCTACGTGAACGCGCACGCACTTTCTTAGTTTCATCATGCATCAGGTCTGGTTCCGTTCGAACGCATTCTCAAACGCTATACGAACGCGAACCTTCTGTTTACCGTTCGAACGCGTTATCAAACGCTACGCGAACGTGCACGCATCTTCTTAGTGTTTCATGCATCAGGTCAGACTCCGTTCGAACGCGTTCTCGAACGCTACACGAACGCGCGCCCACTGAACTGAGTTATTTTCATCAGATTTCGTACCTAGTTGTCCCTAGTAGCTATTCCTTCGTATGATAAACCTGATTGTTTCTATGCATTATGCAAGACTGTGTAGGTGTCGATCATCTGTATTCCCCACATGTATGAGTATAATGTGTTTATTAACTTGTATGATTGCCGTGTGTTAATCTTTATGTATGTAAATTGAGACATAGATTACATACTAATAGGCTGTATGCAAATTCGGATATGTGTTACATGTAAATTTAGATGAACTTGTTGATGTATGCATGTGAATTTAGAAGCATGATACTCTTGGAAATAAGTGTTACTTAAACTTGATTAAATTATTACATAAATCCTTTCATTACAAATGACATAAGTAAGGGACCATTCTGAACCCAACGGTTTAAGGTCTTCCCATGCGAGGGGTGAGTGCGGCCTTAATCTTATTTTCCCGGTTCACACCGGGTGGCGACTCCATTATTCTTCGGTTTAGACCCCGTGGCTACTCTGTACTCCCAACCAGGCCGCGAGCCTGGAACAACATGTGTCGCCCAGTTTCTATGTCCCACAGCCCCCATGCGTCAGGTTTTCCAGGGTTAATTTTTAGAAACATATATTTTAGAACATATAATTTTACAGAGAAAGTTTTCTAGAAATAAAGTTTTCAGAAACAACAGTTTTTTTAGAAACTTTCAGAAAATATTTTCACAAAGGTTTCTAGAAAGAGAACAACTTTCAAGAATGAAAAGTTTTCAGAAAAGATCCGATTTGATTTCTAAATTACAAGTTTTCATAAAATATTTCAGTTTTCATTTTAAAACTGTCCACTCACTTAGATCATTCAAATGATCTAACCCCCACTCCCGATGTTTTTTTTACAGGTTCATGGAGGACGAGCTCGGGAGGATGGATATTGATGGCAGTTACTACGACATGGAGGCCACCCGGTCAAGTCGGAGAGAGAGCCCAATTAGAGTCAGAGAAAAGTCATGTATCAGTCATTAGTATTGTGTTGGTCATTGTATAAAGTTAAAATGTATATCAATAAAGATATAAAAGCGAGTGTTATTGAGTATTCAGTGATTAATGTTGAACTTGCATATCATGTTGCCAAGTTTGGGCAATGGTCCCATACATAAGATTTTGGATTGAGAAGAGTATTAGTGTTATTCACAGTTAGAAAGTCAGATTCTTAGGGGGATAGTATGACCTATCCCCTCCCAGTAGCATCTTCCGGATCGGGGATGTTACAGTTCAACATCCTCATCTTCAAGTAATTATAATCGGTTACGGTGTAGAATGGAGGTCTAATGGTTGGAAATCCCTCGGCGAGATTTGATGAGTTACTTGTAAAGGCCATGATCTATTCTCGGATGGTAAAGTATTTGTTGAAAATACCCCGCTCTAATACCAAATGAAAATTACCTACAAGCACACAACAAACAAACTCTATATACACAAGAGGGGGTGAATTTGGTTATTGTCTAATAATGCAGAATTTAAAATATTTACCAATTAAAGCTTTAGTCGATTTTCTCTATCTCAATGTATCATTTATATGCAAGTTTCTAAATAATAATAAACAAATAAAAAATCAAACTTGCAATAAGTAAAAAGTTTAAGGGTTAGAGAAAATGACACCGTGATTTATAGTGGTTTGGCTAACAATGCCTACGTCCACTCCCCCAAGCCACGCATGAAGATTTCCACTATCAACCGAGTTTCCGTGGCTCACCCGCAACTAAGATTTTTACACACTAGGATGACTCCAAACCTTTACACTTTGAGTTTTAGATAAAGGCTCACTGAAGAACCTCAAGTATGATTTTTGTCTGTAGGCTCACTCGACAACCTTTACAATATGAGTTTTAGATAGAGGCTCACTCACAAACCTATCACAAGTGTTTGAGTAAAAAGATTTACAAACACACTTGAGTACTTATAGAGATAATGAAGATTCTAGGTGTGACTTGCATACCCAAGTGTTCTAAGCTCACTACAAAATATTAAGAAGGTGTTGTGTGTAAGCTTGATGTATGAGAGTGTATGATTATGAAGATTAAAGAAAACTTTTTATAAAGGTTCTCTTTTGTAACAACTTAGTTTTCGTGGTACAATTACGAAATTTATTTGTATATTGCGTGACATCTTTAAGCATTCAAACTTGCGTCATTAGCATGATATTACTTATATAAATTATTTTAGAAAAACGAGGTGAAAATTTTTCAGTTTCGTTGTACATTTAAATTTTAACGTGATCCGTACAGCCTTTGGTATTTTAACCGTAACATTTTCATACGATGTCTGATTTCAGTGGAATTTATATCGTCGGAAATCTTAGCCCAAGCCCTACAACTTTTATGTTGAACAAATCCCCAAATTCAGGCCCGAAATCTGTTAAAAACGCAGCTTAAATTTTAGATGTATAGTGATTCCGTGGACTGGTTTGATTTTTGATATGTGGCATCACTACAAACCATTTCTTTAACAACAAAAATCAGCCACATGTATAAAAACCCTTCACTATTCATCTCCTCTCTCTAGAAGCTAAAAAAAAACGAAATGGAGAAGCTCTCCTCAAGCCATTTCAACTTTTACTTTTAGCTTATATTTTTCTCATGCAATTGATACTTCCTCAAGCTCCATTCCAACTCAATTAAGCTTCTATTTCTTTTTTCTACTCATAATCTTGAGAATATGACATGATTTGTTTATCCCCATTTTCATTCTTCATAAACACTAGAGTTTAAATTTGTGCATTCGGAGTTATTGATTTGATAGTATGCATAATAATGCATTAAAGGTAATTTAAGCATTGAATAACTTTGTTTTGGTTGAATGCCCAAAATTCTTTGCTTAAATAGGGGTTGGCCAAATCTTGTGACAGTGAGGGTTTAAGTTCTTTTTATCTTTGATGACGATTGACAAAGATTTGTGCTTAGGATATGATTATGACATGAGTTGGGGTTGTTGTAAATCGATGGCATCCTAATTTGCATGATGCTTGCCATGGCCAAAAAGTACAATATATGTTAGGGGGCTGTTTTGTGGCTTTTATTTTGATAATAGATGATGTTCATGTATTTGATAATGATTTTTCAAGTGGTGTATTAATTTAAGCTGGAAATTACTAAGGTTGTAAATTCCTTATGTTAGACGACACTTACATTATGTGTTGGGGATTTGATTATAGATGATGATGTTATGGTTGAGTGTGTTGATTCTTTTTCATGAATTACGTGAGTGGGCTTATGATTTTGATAATAAATTGTTATGATTCATGCTTAGAATGATGGCATGACATGAGTATGTATTGATTTGAGTTGAAACTTTTAAAGTTGCAAATAGGATGCCTCGGGTGATTACATGGAGGACTAAAGGAATATGAGATTCTTTTTATGTGCATGATGACATGATATATTTTGTGTGTTATTTTGTTAAATTATATATTTGATGAGTTAAAATTTTGTCAAGTGAGATGTTAAAATGCATGAAACTTTATGTGCTAAAGGTTGTGAAATGATGGGTGTAAGTCTATGGTTGTGAATGGTGATGTGGAGATGTTGAGTTTGTATATGTTTATGTATGGCAATGACTGTAAGTTTAAATGATGACTAGCATGTGTGGTGTGGGATTATGTTTGTCTCTTTTATTGAAGATTGGTTGTTGTCTTGAGGTGTATTAGCATGAGTTGAAGTTAGATATAAAAAAAAATTCTAAGTTGCAAGTGTAGTGCTTTGGTCGAAGGTGTAGGCTAAGTAAAGGCTTTGATGTTGGTTGTTTAAGTATGTAGGTTTGTCAAAATGATGAGCATGAAGATGAGTTATAGTGATTGCCTTAATAGTTATATGAAAACAAACTTGAAGAAATAAGTCTGATATGCATGTGTTTGATGTAGTGTAAACTTTTATGGTATGGAAATTATGTAGTGATGGTAAGTATTACGTTTTGAGTATGAAAGTGTACTTGTGATAATGGTAAAATATGAGTTAGTAATGGTCTGATTAGAAAGCTTTAAGGTTCTATCAAGGATGTCTTGGTTAAATTTTTCGGATTATATTAAAGCTGGATGTTAAGTTTGTCTAAATATAAATCATATAAGTGCATGATGATAAGCATAAAAGTGATAAGTTGTAAGGATAATGGACATGTAAGATTGATAATAGTGGGTTAGGCCAGATTTAGGCATTCGTAGACCCATAGCTTTGGGCATTTCTAGTGGCCATTTTTGTTATGCCAAAATATCCTATTAGTATTTGCATAGGCATGTCATGCGTATTCGGAAAGTAAAGCTTAAAGTCGATCATATGAAATTCGGATTGAATGAGTATGTGTGATATATTTTACTCTTAATGATTATGACATGTTCGTAATGTAGAGAATTTGGAAGCTTGCATAAGTTATATACTTTGGATTATGTGTAATTTGAAGTTTTAATATTCGAGGAGGTATGCGTGTAAGTTGTTTTGATTCACTCCAGGTACGCCTTATGAACCCATGTTTCCTGAAGTAAAAATAACAGTATGAATTTGTAACATCCCTGATTTAGAAGATGTCACCGGCAGGGGATAGCCGTACTAACCCCATAAGCCTTTGATTATCTAACCATAAACAGATACTAATACACTTTTCTCTATTTGACTATATTTTGTATGAGACCGTAGCCTAACTCAAAAGCATAGAAAACAAACTCAATATTAATTACTGTACTTAGTAACAATTATTTTTGCAATGACTACACACAAACAATAACTAATAAAAGATTTATACTAGACTCTGACTCAACTCTTGCTCTATCTCTGACTCGTATTGGTGGACTCCACCCCTAGTGACTGCATCAGTATCCGTCCTCCTGAGCCCGTCCTCCGAGAGTACCTACAAAACAAGGAAACTGGGAGAGGGTTAGACCGTTAAATGATTTAAGTGAGTGGACGAAAAACTGAAATACTGAAATAAAGTCATTTGGTTCTAAAACCAAGGTTTTAACGAAATAACTTATAGGAAAAATTTCTTTCTGAAAACTTTACTTAAAACCTCTTTAATAAAACTTCTCTTTCTAAAATCTGCTTTTGAAAATCTGGTTTATGAAAACTATTTCTTATCTTTGATTTTCTGAAAACTGTTTACTGAAAATCTGAAAACTGTAAACTGCTATGTATCTGAAAAAGTTTGACGTATGGGGGACGGCGATACGTAACGCCCCAAGTGTAGGCACTGCATTTTGTATATAAGTCCCGATGATGAGTCTCGTACGGAGGCACTACTCTTTAGGTTACGGAAGTCACGGGAAATGAATGTCGGAATGGGAAATTCAGAATAAGTATGTCATCAGATTCAATTCACATGTTCACTGCGTTCGTGAACACGTTCGAACGTCAAGTAGATTGCGGGCGTTCATGTAGCGTTCGAATCGGCGTTCGAACGGTGTCGATATTTCTGATTTTTTTGCTAGCCTCACGCCCAAGCCTAATTAGCCCACCAAAACCCACCCAAAAATAACAAAACACATATTTAACACATGGTGAAATTAAAACAAATCAAATAAATCCATTCCTAATTTGAACAAATCACCTCCTTAATTTAATTAGATGTTTTCCTTGTGAGATATTAATTATAAATATTCCCCGATAATTGCTTGATCTCATTCCTATTCAAACAAGAGGAACCCTAGCCTTTGCCTATAAAAGAAACACAAATCCAACCCTTGCTCTCTCCTAGCTCTACACGCCCAAGACAAGAATAACAAGCAAAATAATTATCTTCTCCTCCTCCATCTAGCAACCGAAAACATCACCCCTAAACACTCATTCCTTGCACGCATACAGCCCTCTAAAACAGCCCCTGCAGTGACCAAAATTTGTCCTTGAAACAGCCCTGGGTGACTGAATAAACTGCCTTAAAACACACCACCGTAACCACCGAAAATAGTCCCCAAAACTGTACTGCAGTGACCGAAAAATCACCCCCCAAACAGTAGCCCAAACACCGAAAACAGTAGCAAAAAACAATCACTTAATATAGCAAAACAGTGACAAAAAACTGCACTTTAAAACCCTTAAATTACGCAAGAAACAGCAGCAAAATAACAGTAAAACAGAGGAAACGACAGCTCAAAACAGTGAAGCAGTGAACAAGAACAGTGGACCAGTGAACCGGAGGAGTAGCGGAGTATCAACCCTTCCGACGGCCGTGTAACACACTTTCGAGAGACGACCTAAGAGGTTAGACCTGAGGGCACCCTTCTTATTTATTCTCATATTTTTTGTTGTTTTTTAGAATTCCCTCGCATGAGAGTCGTTTGTTGATATATGTTGTGGTCCTTGAATAAATGGAATAAGTGTTCTCTATTGTGGTATATCGGATGGAAACCCGGACGTAAATTCCGTAGCCGAATCCGAATGGACGGTATTGCGGTTTTAACTCGGGATACAATGCCACGTACCACTTGAGATATTCACACATTTTGTTTCATCCAACCTTGTATTCGAGCATGATTGGGTTGCTAGTATGTTATTTATTTTTTAAGCATGATTTAGTCGTTAGTATGCTTTTACTTTCCGCATGTTACTTGCTTGTGTATTGATGATATAGTGCGCATGGGCTTAGTATGTTGGTCTAAAGGTTCTCTATTTGAGGGAAGAAAAGTCTAAAAGGCTACCTTTACGACAATACCTTGCCGCGCCGGACGAAGTGTGTTTGATTGAATGTGAGATATGTTTAATCGAGCATACGAAGTCCTATATTGTTGTCTTTACTTTCTATGCATTGTGATGTAATGCGCATGGGCTTAGTATGTTGGTCTAAAGGTTCCCTATTTGAGGGAAGAAAAGTCCAAAAGGCTACCTTTACGATAATACTTTGCCGCGCCGGACGAAGTGTGTTTGATTGAATGTGAGATATGTTTAATCGGACATACGGAGTTCCACTATATTGTCTCGTTTATTTGTATGTATTGTAATATAACGCGCATGGGCTAACTAGGGTGGATTAAAGGTCCTCTATTCGAGGGAAATGCCTGAAGGTTACCTTTACCATGATGTTTTGCCACGCCTTTTATTATGTCATTTACCGTTTGTATATCATTGCTTCATTTACGCATGCATTGCATTCTCGTGCGCATGGGCTAACTAGGGTGGATTAAAGGTCCTCGATTCGAGGGAAATGCCCAAAGGCTATCTTTTCCACGATGTTTTGCCGTACCGGACGAGGTGCACCCGATTGAATGTGAAACGTGTTCCATCGGGCACACGACGTCCTACATTGTGTATTTTTTTATCCATATATGTGTTTGTGTCATTTCAGATGCCATTTTGGCAATCTCGTTCGAACGCGTTTCCAAACGCTACATGAACGTATACATTCTGTCTCATCTCGTTCGAACGCATTTACAAACGCTACACGAACGTATGTATTCTGTCTTATTCCGTTCGAACACGTTTACGAACACTACACGAACGTATGTATTCTGTCTTATTCCATTCAAACGTGTTTACGAACGCCACTCGAACGCGCATGCATTTCATTGTATCATGCATCAGGTCTCATCCCGTTTGAACGCGTTTACGAACGTTATACGAATGCGGACATTCAGTTTATCGTTTGAACGCGTTATCAAACGCTACTCGAATGCTTGCATACTGTTTACCGTTCGAACGCGTTTACGAACGCTACACGAACGCGCACACACTGAACAGGTTCCTTCATCATGTTTCATGCATGTTCATTCCCTTAGTCATTCCCTTCCCCATCATATGCTTAGTTAACTCTCTTCAATATTTATGCCTTTACCGTTATTGTTTGTTTATATTTTCCGCATTTATTCGATATGCTCATGAGATTATGTGCTCATTTTTATCATCAATGCCTTTATAATTGTTATTAGTTACATTATACACTTAATTGCCTCTCTTTAATATGCATGCTTGTACAATTATTGTTTATTCGCGTCTCTGTGTTTATCAATATAATGTGTTCATGAAATTATATGCTTGCCGTTATTCCAATTTATCTTTTTTTATGCATGAACTTAGAAGTAGATTATCCTTGGAAATATATGTTGCTTAGGCTTGGTAAGATTATTGCACAAATCCGTTCATTACAAGTGGCATAAGTAAGGGACCATTCTGAACCCAACGGTTTGAGGTCTTCCCTTGCGAGGGGTGAGTGCGGCCTTAAATCATTTTCCCGGTTCACACCGGGTGGCGACTCCATGTTATTTCTCCGGTTGAGTTTCCCCACGAGCTATTCCGTACTCCCAACCGGGCCGCGAGCCCGGGACAGCGTCGCCGATTTCTGTGTCCTACAGTCTGGCGACTCCATTGGGGATAGAGAATTGGCACCGAAATAATGTCTTGTAGTGATTGTGATTTGTGCTTTAGTTAACTGTGTCTATCGTGGGTTGAAGGGGTTTAATCAAAGGCATTGTTAAGGCTAGGTGATGGTTTGGTGTCTTCCTTCATTCACTACCTTTCTACAAGGAAAAACTGTGAAGGCACCTAGATAATCATGTACTCGTAGCCTACTGTGATGGACTAATTTGGAGGACTCGTTGTTTATTCCTGTCACCAAGCGATAAGAGCCTAAGAGGCTTGGGTTTATAAGAGAGTTCGCTCCGCCCTCCCTCTGGGGAATCTACAACGGGAAATCCATTTAACAGTCAGTCACGCACCATAACTCGTTGGCACGTACCTTAGTGTATAAAAAATATGAGCTCACTTGGTCGTTCGAACCCTTGAGTGGGGAGATCTAGTTATGGGCAATCATTCGCCAGTGAGAGTCTTTGTCTACACTCCCGCCAGCCCACACGTAGACCGAAGTTGTGCGACCTATAGCAACTATTTCCTTGTGCTTATGGACCATCCTCATTTGGATGCAGTTGGACTTCTTGTCAGAAATGCGAACTTGTTGGGCCATTTAAACTGGGACGAGTTCGTATTGTATGAAAATTAGGCCAAAAGCTTCTGAAATGTCGATGGGCCGCTCTGTAGAAATTATTGCTTTATGCTTGAATTATCTCTTTATGCTTGTATTTGGGGACCATCCTCATTTGGATGCAGTTGGACTTCTTGTTAGAAATGCGAACTTGTTGGGCCATTTAAACTGGGACGAGTTCGTATCATATGACAATTGGGCCAAAAGTTTCTAAAATGCTGATGGACCATCCTGTGTTTGGGCCCCTTATCATTTGAAGTTGTTTAACCATGTTGTCGCAAAGATGTAAACCTGTTGGGCCTTTTCAACTGGGACAAGTTTGCACCTTGCAATGATATGATTGAAGCTTTAAAATGATAAGAGGCCGACTTATATATTCCATGCATTGCACGCATACATGCTGACTAAGAATTTTAAAAGACACCATAGATTCTCGTTGGGTTAGGAAAGAGGGAAGACTTATCAAAAGGCCAGTAGCAAACATGAGTGAATCAGAGAACGAGGTATCCCGTATGGATCAGTTGTAAACAAATCTCACCAAGATTACTGAACAGTTGCAAGCCTTGACTTCCGCTATGGCCAATATGGCTGTGCCCCATGCTGGGGGAAACTCTGAGAATGAGAGGTGTGAAGACTCCGACTAGATTGAATGATGATATCCCGGATTTTGATGATGATATGGCTGAATATGCTACGGAGAAAATGGCAGGGTCTCAAACTAAACTGCAGAAACTCTGAGATTAGGTAGAGTCGGTTACCCGTAAGATGAGGGGCAAGCACAAAGACCTGTTGGATTATGAGGCAATGACGTTTGAGGAACAGTTGCCAGCTCAGTTTAAAATGTCGGATATAGCCAAGTTCAATGGAAACGGGGACCCAAGGGTCCATCTCCGGCAGTATGTTTCAGTTATGAGTTCAGTGGGTCTATCCAAGCGTCAGGTTCAGAAAATGTTTGGGATGTCACTCGAGGGGGCACCCGTGGTATGGTATCACAGCTTGGAGAGGAAGACCAAGGAGGATTGGAGGGAATTGGCAGAGGCCTTCTTGAGACAGTATGTTACAGATCTGGAGATCGACTTGTCACTCCGGGACTTAGAAAATACCAAGCAGAAGCCAGAAGAAAGCTTCAAGGAATATGTAGACCGTTGGAGGAGCCAGCTTTTGAAAATGCAGACTCGACCCTCAGAGAAGGACCAGATAAAGATGATTATCAAGGGTACTAAGCCCTCGATTTATGGAAAGCTAAGGAGAATGACCTCCATGATTACTGATTTTTGATAGTTGAGGGAGACTGTCATGAATATTGAAGAAGAAGAAGCTGAGAACATAAAGTTCTATAGCCTGAATAGGAGGCCCATTGGGGGACCCTCAGGTACCAAGCCTGTTGCTGCTAAGATTGCTGCTTTCCGGAACCGGTGTTTCTCCAACCTGGGTAGACCATTGTCTAAGGTATTGGAGAAATTAAAGAGATAGGGACTTCTGGAACCCCTAGAGACCAAACCACTTCCACACCCACCACCACCGCATCTCAACCTCAACTAGTATTGCCATTTCCATCAACAGAAGGGCCATGACACTGATAATTGTGCCCGCCTCCGCCATGAAATCCAGGACGTTATAGACTCCCAAAAAATACCCGACCCTGAAAAAGAACAGCCTAACACACACAAAAACCCCCTGTCGAATTACCACTCTGTCCCACCACCAACCTATATGATAAACTCTGGCCTACCCGAAACCCTTGTCCTCAAATCCTTTGACCACCAAGCTTTCTGCCTAGGAATTTGGGATAGCAACAATGAGAATGAAATAGAACAGAGGAAGAATTTCTCGGAAGATTTCTCCAGTAGTGTTGAAGAGGTGGTAAGAGGAATGACACGCAGCGGGCATTTCTACAGTGATACGGCTGAGAATGGCAAAGAAGTGTTGACAGAAGGGAGAAACGTGACAGAAAATGTGGATAATACTGAAGGGGATACAGTGTTACACCAGTTGAAGAAGACATGGGCACAGGTCAGCATCTCGGAATTGTTGTGTTCGTCACAGGAGCACAGGCGTGCTATAGTTGAAGCCTTGAGCAAAATAATAGTACCAGAGGGTGCTAATCCTCCAATGTTTGTAGGGTCAGTACATGAGGAAACCTTGCAGGCAATAACTTTTTCTGAGGAAGAACTCCCGGCAGAGGGAAGAAATCACAACAAGCCACTATTTATCAAGGCTGAAGTGAGGGGGAAGAAGACATCTTGTTTAAGAAATAAATGATGGCTCATCTATCAATGTTTGCCCTTTCAAGATTTTGGCAAGGTTGGGAATGAAGGAAACGGATATGGATCCCTCCAATATGACTATCAAAGCTTATGATGATAGCAAGCGAGGATTTGAGGGTACCTTTGCCGCAGTAGTCAAGGTTGGCCCGATTGAGGATGAGGTTGAGTTCACAGTGCTAGATATCCCAGCCACTTTTTCTTTGTTATTGGGAAGGCCGTGGTTACACAAACTTGGGGGTGTGCCCTCCACTCTGCATCAGGTTATTAAGTTTCCATACGAGCTGAGGTAGACAGTGATGTGGCTGCTTTGGAAATACAACCTTTCACAAGGTTCCAAGTGTCAGCAACTTTTGAGGAGTGGGTGGATCCTAAGGTGGCTAGGATCATGGAGAAGATGAAGTTTGAGCCGGTTAAAGGTTCAACATTGCCAAACTTTAAGGGGCAAACTACCCGGAGAGGGTTGGGATACATGTCTGACGAGGATAAGCCGAAAGCCAAGAAGAAAGGGTTGAAGCTTATGTAATGCTTTGTGAAGGCAACGAGATATCAGGGAGAACCTGAACCGGTAGAAGTCAATGGGATTGTGGTGCCCGGGTTTGAGATCTTTCAGGATGTGATAAGTAAGAAGTCACTGGCATCAGAAATTATGAAGAAGGAATGAGAAAAATGGGAAGAAGAGCTGATGAAGTTGGAGAGCCTGACCCTCGAGGAAAATGAGGAATACCCAGTTGTGGGAGATGAAGCATCTATGGAGGATGAATATTTTTATCTCTCTGATTTATTTGAATGTATTCCTGCATCTGCTGGCAATAAAGACAATCATTTTACTTACTCGTCTGAGTCTCTCCCTTTCAATTTGCAAAACTTGAGTATATTTGATATCAGCTCCACAAAAACAAATACATTTAACCTTGGTACACCTGAGAGTCCCAGGGAAATTCTAATTGCAAGAGAGGTTACCTCTGAGGAGCGGGAAAAATTAGAAGAAATATTAGCCAAATATGCCAAAGTGTTTGCTTGGTCCTATGAGGACATGCCTGGAGTAGACAAAAGCATTGCCCATCATACAATACCAACTAATCTAAATATGAAGCCAGTGAAACAGAAACTTCGACGGATGAGACCTGAGTGGGCCGAGAAAGTCATAGAGGAAGTCAAGAAATAAATAGATGTGGGGTTCCTGGAAGTGGTGAAGTATCCTGAGTGGTTAGCAAATATTGTGCCAGTACCGAAGAAAGATGGGAAGGTCAGAATGTGTGTGGATTACAGAGATCTTAACAAGGCTTGCCCGAAAGATGATTTTCCTCTACCTCATATAGATGTGCTAGTTGACAGTGCGGCTTTATCTGCCATGTATTCATTTGCAGATGGGTTTTCAGGATACAATCAGGTTCTCATGGCCGAAGAAGACAAGCACAAGACTACATTTGTCACCGAGTGGGGCACATATTATTACAAGGTAATGCCATTTAGGCTCAAGAATGCAGGAGCTACTTATCAGCGGATGGCCACTACACTATTCCATGACTTGATGCACAAAGAGATTGAAGTATACGTGGATGATATGATGGTGAAATCAGAGATAAGAATTGGGCATATAGAAGCACTGAAGAAGTTCCTTCAGAGAGTTGACAAATACAACTTGCGGCTGAATCCCAAGAAATGTGTGTTTGGGGTAACATCAGGAAAGTTGCTGGGACATACAGTGGGAATGGGAGGAATAGGGGTAGACTCTGAGAAAATCAAAGTAATCATAGAGATGCCAGCACCGAAGACTGAGAAGGAAGTCAGAGCATTCCTTGGGAAAATTCAGTACATCAGTCGGTTTATCGCCAAGTTGACGTCAGTATGTGAGCCTATCTTCAAACTGTTGAGAAAAGACCAGCCAGTGAAATGGAATGAGCAATGTCAAGCAGCCTTCGACAAGATCAGAGAATACTTGGTAAAGCCTCCTGTATTGAAACCTCCGAGACCGGGCAGACCCTTGATATTGTATTTTGCCATAGAATCAGAAGCACTGGGGGCAATGATGGTACATGCAGATGAGACAGGGCTAGAGCATGCAGTCTACTATCTCAGTAAGAAGATGCTTTCATACGAAGCCCGTTATCAAGAGGTAGAGAAGATCTGTTTGGCAGTGGTATGAGCGTCCAGAAAACTGCGGCATTACTTCCAGTCTTACAAGATCCAGGTGGTAGCCAAAGAAAATCCCTTGAAATATCTACATTCAGTGCCTTCGCTAGTGGGGAAGTTGGGCAGATGGTTAGTGTTGCTGACAGAGTTTGACATTGAGTATCTCACCTCCAAAGTAATCAAAGGGCGAGCCGTAGCAGAGTTCCCGGCATTACAACCTTTTGAAGGGGATCAGTACAAGTTTGAATTCCCAGATGAAGAGATCCAAGCGATAACAGTTCAAGGATGGAAAATGTATTTCGACGGTGTAGTGAATTGCAAAGGAGCCGGAATTAGGATCGTGATAGTGACCCCCGAGGGAGAGACCTTGCCTATGGCCAAGAGGTTGACGTTCAGAGTAACTAACAATATGGCTGAGTATGAAGCATGTGTTTTTGGATTGACTGCATTGATAGCCTTGAAGGCTGAGAGCATGGAGGTCTACAGAGATTCGATGTTGGTAGTCCAACAGATGCAGGGAGAATGGGAATTGAAGGAAGAACGGTTGAAACCTTACCTTTTTCACCTCAGAAAGTTGGCACAGGCTATCCCCGATTATAATTTTCAGCATTTGCCGCGAGAAGAGAATCAGATGGCAGATAGTAGACGCATTAGCTACACTTGCAGCGACTTGGAAAAATCCAGAGAAGTTAGTGATGAAACCACTGGCACTGACAACAGCAAGCAGACCCGTTTATTAGATAGAAAGAGTTCTGGAAGTGGAGGTCGACGACAGAAAACCTTGGTACCATGATATTCAGCAATACCTGGAACTCAGAGAACTCCCAGAAGAAGCCAGCAGAAAAGAAAGGATAGCTATTCAGAAGTTAGCTTCTCAGTATGTGGGTTTGAAAGGAGAATTGTACAAGAGACAGACAAATGGCGTTCAGCTGAAGTGTTTGAGAAAAAAAGAAGCTCAAAAGACAATGAAAGAAGTACATGTCGGGGTATGTGGACCGCACATGAATGGGTTGAACTTGTCTCACAAGATTGTAAGACAAGGCTTCTACTGGTTGACCATGGAGACAGACTGTGCAAAGCTGGTAAAACATTGTCATGATTGTCAAGCACACGATAATTTGAACCATCTGCCTCACACAAAATTACACGGGCTATCAGAGCCATGGCCTTTCTCAGCATGGGGAATTGATATGATCAGGGAGATTCGACTGAATGCATCGAATGGACATTGTTTCATAGTAGTGGCAGTGGACTACTTTTCAAAATGGGTGGAAGCCAAGTCATTTCATAGCGTCACAGCAAAGCAGATGGCAAAGTTCGTAGCTCGGAACATCATATGTCGATATGGGATGCCGCATCATGTAGTGACAGATAACGGAGTTCAGTTTCAAGGGGAAACGAAGGCAATGCTACAGAGATATGGGATAGGACATCACAAGTCGTCACCTTACCGGCCACAGGCAAATGGGGAAGTCGAGGCAGCCAACAAGACTGTAAAGAAGATATTAGCCAAGATGACAAAAAACTGTAAAGATTGGGCCAACAAACTACCATATGCCCTGTGGGGGTACATAACATCAATAAGAACAGCAACATGAGCCACGCCTTACTCTTTGGTCTATGGAATGGAAGCAGTACTGCCAATGGAAGTTGAGATATAGTCCTTGAGGGTATTAGCAGAAACAGAGTTACCTGAACAAGAATGGGCCGCACAGAGATTTGAACAGTTAGCACTACTGGATGAAAAGAGGATGAAGTCCTTGCATCACATGCAGATATATCAGAAGAGACTAGCCCGAGCATTCAACAAGAAGGTGTGTCATACTAAGATCAGAAAGGGTGAATTGGTAACTAAGCAGTCGAGGCCGTCGATGACAGACCCAAGAGGAAAGTTCAGACCTAACTGGGAAGGACCTTACATAGTGCAGAAAGTAATGGGAAATGTGGCAGTGAGACTGTCAGATTTGGAAGGGAACGAGTTCACCGAGCCGATCAACGTGGACATATTGAAACAGTACTTCGCTTGAGAAAGAGAAGACCTGGCAGAAGACCTAACCCAACGGGATAAGGAATTCATGCATGCATGCATACGCAAAACATATCTGCATTGTTTTTTTGTGTTTTGTTTGTTTTGTATTCACAGGTTTCACAGAAGAAAAGAAGAAAGCGACAAATGCAAGCCAACCAAAAACAACAACGCATCAGTATCAGTCTGAGGGCGAGGCCCACATCAGTATCAGTCTGTGGGCCGAGGCCCACATCAGTATCAGTTTGGGGATGAGTCCCAGGGCCGAGGCACACATCAGTAGCAGTTTTGGGATGGGTCCCAGGGTCGAGGCTCACACATATCATCAGCAATTTTGGGGATGAGTCCCAAGGTCGAGGCCCAGATCAGTTTCAGCTTGGGGGCGAGGCCCACATCAGTATCGGTTTAGGGGCGAGGCCCACATCTGCATCAGTTTAGGGGGCAAGGCCCATATCAGTATAGGTTTGGGGGCGAGCCCACACTAGTATCAGTTTTGGGGATGAGTCCCAGGGTCGAGGCCCACATAAGTATCAGCTTGGGGGCGAGGCCCACATCAGCATCAGTTTTGGGGATGCATCCCAGGGTCGTGACCCACATCAGCATCAGTTTTGGTTATGAGTCCCGGGGGTGAGGCCCACATCAACATCAGTTTTGGGGATGCGTCCGAGGGTCGTGACCCACATCAGTATCAATTTTGGGGATGAGTCCCGGGGGTGAGGCCCACATCAGCATCAATTTTGGGGTTGAGTCCCGAGGGTCATGACCCACATCATCAGTAGTTTTAGGGATGCGTCCCAGGGTCGTGACCCACATCAGCATCAGTTTTGGGTATGAGTCCCGAGGGTCATGACCCACATCATCAGCAGTTTTGGGGATGCGTCCCAGAGTCGTGACCCACACCATCAGCAGTTTTGGGGATGCGTCCCAGGGTCGTGACCCACATCATCAGCAGTTTTGGGGATGCATCCCAGGGTCGTGACCCATATCATCAGCAGTTTTGGGGATGCGTCCCAGGGTCGTGACCCACATCATCAGTAGTTTTGGGGATGCGTCCTAGGGTCGTGACCCACATCATCAGTGGTTTTTGGGATGCGTCCCAAGGTCGTGACCCACATTATCAATGTTATCGGGATACGTCCCAGGGCCGAGGCCCCCATTATCGGTTGCAGTTATCGAGATGCGTCCCAGGGTCATTGGCCCCATGCATCATCAATTTTGGGGATGCATCCCAGGGTCGTGACCCACATTATCAGCGGTATTGGGATGCGTCCCAAGGTCGAGGCCCCCGTTGTCAGTTGTAGTTATTGGGATGCGTCCCACGATCGAGGTCCACTACATCATCAACTCAGCTCGAAGCAGCAGGCAAGTCAGGTGGCTGCTGGCGAGCCAGGTAAGTAAAAAATGCATTGCACAACTTTGATAGGATTGTCATTGTCACACACTACACAAGTCCCATAAAAGTGGGGGCGACTGTAGGCACTGCATTTTGCATATAAGTCCCGATGATGAGTCTCATACGAAGGCACTACTATTTAGGTTGCAGAAGTCGCGGGAAACGAATATCGGAAGGGAAAATTCAGAATAAGTATGTCATCAGATTCAATTCACATGTTCACTGCGTTCGTTCATGCTGCGTTCGTGAACACGTTCGAACGTCAAGTAGATTGCGGGTGTTCGTATAGCATTCGAATCGGCATTCGAATGGTGTCAGTATTTCTGGTTTTGTTGCTAGCCCCACGCCCAAGCCCAATTAGCCCACCAAAACCCACCCAAAAATAACAAAACACATATTTAACACATGGTGAAATTAAAACAAATCAAATAAATCCATTCATAATTTGAAAAAATCACCTCCCTAATTTAATTAGATGTTTTCCTTGTGAGATACTAATTAGAAATATTCCCCCATAATTGCTTGATCCCATTCCTATTCAAACAAGAGGAACCCTAGCCTTTGCCTATAAAAGAAACACAAATCCAACCCTTGCTCTCTCCTAGCTCTACACGCCCAAGACAAGATTAGCAAGCAAAATAATTCTCTTCTCCCCTCCCTCTAGCAACCGAAAACATCACCCCTAAACACTCTTTCCTTGCACGCATATAGCCCTCTAAAATAGCCCCTGCAATGATCGAAATCTATCCCTGAAACAGCACTGCGATGACTAAATAAACTGCCTTAAAACACACCACCGTAACCACCGAAAATAGTCCCCAAAACTGCACTGCAGTGACCAAAAAATCACCCCCTAAACAGCAGAGCAAACACCGAAAATAGTAGTAGCAAACAATAGTCCCTTAATATAGCAAAACAGTGACAAAAAAAACTACAGTTTAAAACCCTTAAATTACCGCAAGAAACAGTAGTAAAACGGTAGCAAAACAGAGGAAACGACAGCTCAAAACAGCGAAGCAGCAAACGAGAATAGTGGAGCAGTGAACCGGAGGAGTTGCGGAGCATCAACCCTTCCGACGGCCGTGTAACACCCTTCATGGGCTTAGTATGTTGGTCTAAAGGTTCCCTATTTGAGGGAAGAAGAAAGTCCAAAAGTCTACCTTTACGATAATACTTTGCTGCGCCGGACGAAGTGTGTTTGATTGAATGTGAGATATGTTTAATCGGAAAATAAGGAGTTCCACATTATGTCTCGTTCATTTGTATGCATTGTAATATAACACGCATGGGCTAACTAGGGTGGATTAAAGGTCCTCTATTCGAGGGAAATGCCTGAAGGTTACCTTTACCACGATGTTTTGCCGCGCATTTTATTATGTCATTTACCCTTTGCATATCATTGCTTTATTTAAGCATGCATTGCATTCTCGTGCGCATGGACTAACTTGGGTGGATTAAAGGTCCTTGATTCGAGGGAAATGCCCAAAGGCTACCTTTTCCATGATGTTTTGCCGCGCCGGACGAGGTGCACCCGATTGAATGTGAAACGTGTTCCATCGGGCACAAGAGGTCCTACATTGTGTATTTTTTTATCCATATATGTGTTTGTGTCATTTCAGATGCCATTTTGGCAATCTCGTTCGATCGCGTTTCCAAACGCTACACGAACATATGCATTATGTTTCATCTCGTTCGAACGCGTTTACAAACGCTACACGAACGTATGTATTCTGTCTCATTCCATTTGAACACGTTTATGAACGCTACACGAATGTATGCATTCTGTCTTATTTCGTTCTAACGCGTTTACGAATGCCACTCGAACGTGCATGCATTTCATTGTATTAGGCATCAGGTCTCATCCCGTTCGAACGCATTTACGAACATTATACGAGCGTGAAAATTCTGTTTATCGTTCGAACACGTTATCAAACGCTACTCGAATGCTTGCATATTGTTTACCGTTCGAATGCGTTTACGAACGATACATAAACGCGCACATACTGAACAGATTCCTTCATCATGTTTTATGCATGTTCGTTCCCTTATTCATTCCCTTCCCTATCATATGCTTAGTTAGCTCTCTTAAATATTTATGCCTTTACCGTTATTGTTTGTTTATATTTTCCACATTTATTCGATATGCTCATGAGATTGTGTGCTCATTTTTATCATCAATGCTGTAGGTTTCTATAATTAGTCCCAAAGAAAGTATAAGCTAAAGAAATACACATTTTATACATGAAAAGCTTGAAGCATGGCGGAATCATACTTACAAAGCTTGTGACGAAAATGATGAAGAGAATCCTTGAGTCTTCAAGGTGGAAGTTTTTTCGGCCAAGAGCAAGAGTGAGAGAAGCTTTAAATCTTCTAGTATTCCAAGCTCCAAGGTTGTTTCCCTATCACCTCCTTTGATTCCTCATTGTGCTAGCAAAAAAGGAGAAATGAAAAACAATTTTTCTACCCTTGTGGAAGCTCACGGCGTGAGCAAGAAGAAGGAGAGGGAGAGTGCCTTTCAATTTTCTTTTTCTCTTTTTATTTTGTTTCAAAAACCGTGAGAAAGAAAAAGAAAAAGCAATGATGAGATAACATTTCCAAAATGATTTTTTGTTAAAAAACCCTTCAAAAACCGTGAAAGGTTTTCCCTCCAAAAATCCATTAAATGGCCTCACCTACTTACATTGAGAATAGAGACAATGTATCATCCCATAAAGGTGACTAGATACATCCATCAACTAGTCATGTCAAGTAATGAGACTTCGCGATGTGATTTGCGGGTCCCACTCGTTTCAAAATACGAATGTGTCCGCAAACACTTTCGGGCTCAATTTCGCTAATTCCGAATTAACGAATTTCCGTCGCGACGAGAATTAAATAATTACGCCTAGCGGAATTACTATTCAGATCGCTAACGAATTAATTCTAAATTAATTCGTTTGCCCGAATTAAAATCCGATTTTAATTCCTCGTCGAAATCTAATTTCATTTAATAA
This sequence comes from Zanthoxylum bungeanum, assembly GCA_019454045.1. NCBI lineage: Eukaryota > Viridiplantae > Streptophyta > Magnoliopsida > Sapindales > Rutaceae > Zanthoxylum > Zanthoxylum bungeanum. The sequence continues at coordinate 150,402 of SKCR01026514.1, forward strand.
TATATCGAATATATTATTTTATCGATTAATTCCAAATTAATCATTCTCTCTCTCCTAATAAGGTTTTATCCAGATAAAGTTTCTCCGTAATTAATCCAAGATTAACAAAGTTCGAATCAAACATCATAGGTGAATCTTCAGGAAGCGACCCAAGAGATCTCCGGATATGTTGGCAGTAAATACGGTCGTTGGATAATCCAAACACGTACGTACCTCGTACTACGTTTTTACCGATTTACAAGACAAGGTTGGCTTCTAGCAAAGCGCCATGCCTACCCAATTCTCCAGAAATATTCTTACTGGAATATTAGATCTTTATCAAGCGTAGTATACCGTAGTATCGCGTACATCGATCCAGTATCAGACGATCACATGTTAGGCCTGGGGCTGGAAATGTGTCTGCCCCGTACGAAACATATATCGGACATCAAACAACTAGTCTCTTTAAATCGGACAATCCTGACCTGGTCATATTATCCCGACGGTTGCAACCTTTTATAGAGTACTAGTTCTGTATCCTGCGTGATCATCATCTCCATATGTCTGAAGTGATACTTCCATCTTGACATCACATCCAGTACACTACGATTCTCGATAAACCCAGAAGAGGCGTACACAGAACCGGTTAAAGCCCGAACCACCAAAACCAAAGTTTACCGATTGTCGCAAGTACTAGCGATGCAAGTCTCAGGTTAAGACCATATACACCTACCCTGATGCGGCCTCCCATAGACACGCAGACATACTACCAATGGGATTCCGCTGGGTCTATCCAGAGCGAAGCTGTTTTCCGTACCATCGGTAAAAACAAACCTCCTATCGCACTTGCATAAGTATCCAATACTTAAATATATGAGAACTATGTCGTTGTGCCATCACAACTCGCACAAGTGCAATACTAGTCTATTCCGCATTATCGATGTCCGATCTCGATAATACTCCGACTAGGGATATTTAATGATTAAACCTTTTATATTGATACTGTCTCATATCATCTCAATACGGAACTAATCATATGGACTTTTGCCATTAATATATCAAAGTAAATAATTTTACAAAACGGCAAAAGGCAATTTCATTATCACATAGTTGATTTTGTACAATAATACAATATCATTTACAAAACAGTGACGCTATGGGTCATAATGTCTAACAATCTCCCACTTGGGCTATAGCCAATCACTCAAGCATCTAGTACCTGAACTATGTATATGTCGTTCAAACACATCCTGAAGAACAGCCTTCGTCAGCGGATCTGCAATGTTGTCATCCGATGCGACCTTCTCGACTTTTACATCGCCACGATGTATAATCTCCCGAATCAGATGGTAACGCCGAAGAACATGCTTGGATCGTTGATGAGACCTTGGTTCCTTAGCTTGTGCTATAGCCCCGTTATTGTCACAATACAATGGCACGGGCTCAGCTCAGGAACGCTAACAGAACTACTCCTAATCCGCCTTAGAATGTTCGGATTCGATCTAACTGCCTTTGCTGCTTCTGACGCAGCAATATACTCCGCTTCTGTGTTGAATCGGCAACAGTATCCTGCTTGGAAGATTTCCAGCTCACTACTCCGTTATTCAAACAAAAAATGTACCCAGATTGCGACTTGAAGTCGTCCTTGTCGGTTTGGAAACTTGCATCGGTGTACCCAGACACCTCAAGTTCTCCACCTCCATAATTAAGAAAGCATCTTAGTTCGTCTAAGATACTTAAGGATATTCTTAACTGCCATCCAGTGACCTTCACCTGGATCGGCCTGAAAGCGACTACACATGCTCAAAGCATATGACACATCAGGTCGCGTACATATCATGGCATACATGATCGATCCGACTGCCGAGGCGAACGGTATCCGACTCATGTTATCTCTCTTCTTTAGTCTTAGGACACATGTCTTTAGACAGAAGGATACCACGCGACATTGGCATCAATCCCTTTTGGATTGATCCATGTTGAATCGCTTCAACACTTTGTCAATATATGTACTCTGGGAGAGTCCAAGCAGCTTTCTAGATCTATCCCGGTAGATCTTTATTCCCAGAATAAAGGCTGCTTCTCCCAGATCTTTCATGGAGAATTTTAATGAAAGCCAAGCTTTCACCGACGTTAGCATGGGAATGTCATTGCCTATAAGCAATACGTCGTCGACACATAAAGGACAATAAAAGTCAGTGCTCTCCCACTAACCTTCTTGTATACACAAGGGTCATCATCGTTTTGTATGAAATCATATTCTTTTATGATCTCATCAAAACGCTGATTCCATGACCGTGATGCTTGCTTCAATCCATAAATGGATCGATTTAACTTACAAACCTTGTTTGCAAGTCTAGGTACGATAAAACCGTCAGGTTGTTGCATATAAACATCCTCCAAAAGGTTTCCGTTAAGGAAAGCAGTTTTAACGTCCATCTGCCATATCTCGTAATCGAAATATGCAGCTATTGCAAGCATTATCCGAATGGATTTAATCATGGCAACGGGTGAGAAAGTTTCGTCATAATCAATACCATATTGTTGACGATACCCCTTTGCTACAAGCCTAGCTTTGTACGTTTGAACGTTGCCATCCATGTCGGTCTTCTTCTTGAAGATCCATCTGCATCCAATAGGCATTACGCCTTCTGGTGCATCAACCAGTGTCCAAACTTGGTTGGAATACATGGAATCCATCTCGGACTTCATGGCTTCTTGCCATAAAGCGGAATCAATATTCTGTATTGCTTCCTCATACGTAGTCGGTTCATTATCCTCAATAAGATTAATATCTACATGAGGCGAGATCAGGAATCCATACCTCTCAGGTATCGTCCTGACTCTCTCCGACCTACGCGGTCCTTGTGTATATGAAGATTGTGGTACAGACTCATCCTGGATGGTCTGTTTATGTTCCGTCGTTGATTCATTGCCAGGAACAGTATCACTACGATTTTCATCGAGCTCCACTTTCCTCCCACTTACCACTGCATCTAGGAATTCCTTCTCAAGGAAAAATGCATGTAGAGCAACAAATACTTTGTTCTCTTGTGGGTGATAGAAGTAATATCCTTTGGTTTCCTTAGGATATCCCACGAAAAGGCATTTATCTGATTTGGGTTCTAGTTTGGTACCTTCCAAACGTTTAACATATGCCCAGCATCCCCAAATCTTCAGGAAAGAAAAACCTGGTTTCCTCCCTGTCCATATCTCATATGGAGTCTGTTCAACAGACTTTGACGGAACCTTATTCAAAATAAGTACTGCACTGGTTAAATGCGTATCCCCAGAAGGATATAGGTAGCTCAGTGCGACTCATCATGGACCTTACCATGTCTAACAAGGTACGGTTTCTCCATTCAGACACACCGTTTAATTGCGGTGTTCCAGGAGGAGTCCACTGTGAAAGAATACCATTTTCTTTCAAGTAATCTTGAAACTCATAACTTAAGTATTCGCCACCACGGTCCGACCGCAATGTCTTAATACTCTTGCCTGTTTTTTTTTCTACTTCGTGTCGAAACTCTTTGAATTTCTCAAAAGTTTCCGACTTGTGTCTCATTAGATACACATAACCATAACGAGATGCATCATCCGTAAAGGTTACGAAGTAATGATATCCACCTCTAGCCTGGCTAGACATGGGCCCACATACGTCGCTATGAACGAGGGCTAACAGTTCTGTGGCACGTTCACCTTTACCACTAAAAGGTGATTTAGGCATTTTGCCTAAAAGACAAGATTCGCAGACATCATATGAATTAAGATCAAATCCGTCCAAGTACCCACTCTTCGAAAGTGTGGATATGCGAGTCTTGTTAATGTGTCCTAGACGACAATGCCACATGTAAGCTTCATCTTTTAGATTACTCTTTTTGAGCCTTTTGTTTGTTATTTTATGTTTAGGAGATTCATTTATATTCAAAATATAAAGGCCATTATTTGCAACAGCAGTGCAAATTTCTGCATCATTTTTATATAAATAACACCCAGTGTTTCTAAATACAAAAGTGTACCCATGCTGGGTTAACAAAGATACAGATATGATATTCCTAGTCAAACTAGGTATATAATAACAGTTCAAAAGTTTAAGCACATGCCCCGAGGGCAATTCCAAAACAAAAGTCCCTACAGCCAAAACAGCAACTGGAGTTCCGTTTCCGACTCGTAGATCAATCTCCCCTGAAGCCAGCATCCTGCTATTCTGCAGATCCTGCAAATCAGTACATATATGAGCAGCACAACCAGAATCAAAAATCCAATTTTTAAAACTAGAAGTAGTCATATTTATCTCAATAACAAACATACCAGAGGCTAGTGCCTTGCCTGCCTTGATATCCTCCCTGTGTCCCTTGCCCATTCGGCAGTCACGTTTCCAGTGACCCTTCTTGCCGCAGTTGAGGCAGACATCTGAGAGACTTGTCCTTGGCTTCCCAGAAGCTTTTGTCAACTTGCCTTACCCTTTTTCTATGTTTCTTCTTCCTCACCCTCAGTAGCTTTGGGCCAGCCCTTGCCTCTGAGAGTGAGCTTTGGGCGAGCCTGGCCTGTGCTTTGCCCCCCCCTTTTTGGAGTTCTTTTTCAGACTCCTTCAAGATGGATAACAGCTCTCCAAGAGAGTCATCCGTGTCCATCAACTTGTAGTTGATTATGATTTGTTTCCAAGAATCAGGAAGTGACTGTAAGATCAAATCTACGGTCAGCTCAGCCTCCAAGACTATTCCCATATTGGCCAACTCATCAATATCGGCGATCATTTGAGCCCATGGGCCTCAACTGATGCGCCTTCAGTCATTCGGGCGCGGAAGAGTTTCTTCACCAACTCGTACCTTTCCATCCGCTTGTTGGTGCGGTGGAGATCTCTCAGTCTAGCCATCATATTATAAGGATCCAAGTCCTTATTCTGGCGACGAAAGTGCTGAGTCATCGAAGCTAACATAACAGCCTGAGCAGTGTCACAATCATTGCTGTGAGTTTTCCATAACTCCAGCTCAAGTGGGTCAGTGGGCTTAGGCGGGAGAGGTATCTGTATAGTATACAGCATCCTCTCAGCCCCAAGGACTATCCTTAGGTTCATTTCCCAATCAGCGAAGTTTGTGCCCTTAAAGACATTGTCACCCATGATGATGTCTCGGACATTTCCCTTGCTTGCCATCTCAACTACGATAGTCCAACTATCTAGTTAACGATAAAATGGGTACAGTCAAACTGTCACAAAAAATAACAATGTATTAGTCCAACTAATTTTAATAATAGACGAAATAAATTGAAAGACGCGTAAGGCTACGTATCTGAACGAAATTGCAAATTCAATACTAGCCTCCCACTATTTTTATCAAGTCTCTAACCCTCTGTAGAGAACTCGGGAAATCCTATTTCCTAGTGGGCTAGGATCCCGTTAAATAACACACAATCTTGACTTTGGCCAACAAATTGTATGCTATTTACTAGGTAGATCTCAAAGATCAATTGGATCCAATCCAATTCCTAGATCCGGTTAGGTGGACATCCAAGTCCAAAACATATGTATATTTACTTATGCCAATGTATCTAATACATTCCTAACCATATATCCTCCGAATCATCTAGGCCTTGGCTTTGGCACAACAAACCTAATGATTCCAGTTAAGCGGGACCCATTGACAAGGAAAGTTTCGTAATCAATGTCGTTGGACAAGAAGTGATCTTGACTTTGGCCAACAAATCACAACTTGGACAAGACACCGATGGGAACAAAACTCTCATGATTCAGTACATCCTCAATTGACAAAGGTCTTGACTTTGGCCAACAAACCAATGCCAATTTTGGATCTTGAACAAGAATCATTCAATGGAAGGATAATCGCTTAATATAAATTGAGGGATTTTTGCGTAATTGGCAACCAATTTATTATCTTTATTAGGTCTCATCATCATACACCCTTAAGCATGCTTCTAAAACATCATAAAGTGTGCAAAGTAAATTAATAGTGATATACGGATGGATATTTAAAACAACTTGTTCCTAGAACAAATCACTCCCTTTCCTCTCCCCGCTAGCAATATTCTACTTCTACCCAATTTACATAATACAATAAGAGAAACCTCATTTACATTGAGGGGAATTAGGTGAGAAGAGAATACAAAGAGATAAAAGAGATAAGGCTGGACACGCAGGTCCAATTTATAAATTCTAAATTTACAATAATTTCTAAAATTACCCTTTCCCTTCTAATATCCATCCGATATACACTATTCATTCATCACATACATATATATTCAATCAAGACATGCTATACAACCAATCAAATCCAATTAATTAGTCTTTGTTTAAGTGATCATCCAATGTTCAAACAATGGTTTGATTTTACGCGAGTCCAACTCGTTTGAGAATAAGTACATAAGGTACGAATTCACGAATTATATCGAACTACCCGTTAAATCCAATTTAAGTCGTATTCAATACTAATTCAATTTATTTAATTCCAAATTAAATGTTTACACTTTAATGGCTTTTAAAGACTTAGATTCTATATCTAATTCTAATTGGGTCTCCAAGCCAACCAACATCCAATGTTTGTTTAATTAAGGTCCGATGGGCTTTCAATGATTTATCAAGGCTGGGGCTTTGGTCAATGTGGGTCAAACCCAATTACCAAGTCCAAATAAGGAATCACCCTTAAATGCCATAAAATCAATTTCCAGCCATAAGGCCCAATTAACATTAAAGCCAATTTAATTAAATTTTAATATTCCAAATTTTAAAATTCAATTAATTAAAGTGTAAATCCATGATTAATCATTAAACCAAATATTTCAAAAACACAATTTAATTTATTAATCATCACTTGTTCAAAACACATGTCCAACATTTATTTGAACAAAAATCAAGTCCTTTAACATGTCATGTTGTATTCGGCCAAGAGGGATTTTTGCGGTTCGATTTGTTTTTCAATCCAATTGAATCACTAATCTATTACCCGTTTATTTTTAAGTCATCAAATGAACTTGTACACAAAAATTCCAATTCAGTGCAAGGATCTCCATTTTTCGGTCATAGCAACAATTTTGGGGAAAAAATCATCCAATGTATTTTCTCAAAATTGATCATGTATTACTTCATATTCATACATAAATCATACTTAAGTCATCTAATGAACTTGTGCATGAAAAAATTCAAACCAGTGGAAGCACCTCCACATTCGGCCAAAGCAACCATTTTGGGGAAAAATCATCCAATGCATTTTTCTCAAAATTGATCATGTATTATATCATATTACATACATTTAAGCATACTTTAGCATCAAATTTCACAAGAACATGCTTCAATCAATTTTCCCTAAATTAACCCTAATGTATTTCATGTTTAAACATGGCTCCATGATACCATTGTAGGTTTCTATAATTAGTCCCAAGAAAGTATAAGCCAAAGAAATACACATTTTATACATGCAAAGCTTGAAGCATGGCGGAATCATACTTACAAAGCTTGTGACGAAAATGATGAAGAGAATCCTTGAGTCTTCAAGGTGGAAGTTTTTTCGGCCAAGAGCAAGAGTGAGAGAAGCTTTAAATCTTCTAGTATTCCAAGCTCCAAGGTTGTTTCCCTATCACCTCATTTGATTCCTCATTGTGCTAGAAAAAAAGGAGAAATGAAAAACAATTTTTCTGCCCTTGTGGAAGCTCACGGAGTGAGCAAGAAGAAGGAGAGGGAGAGTGCCTTTCAATTTTCTTTTTCTCTTTTTATTTTGTTTCAAAAACCGTGAGAAAGAAAAAGAAAAAGCAATGATGAGATAACATTTTCCAAAATGAATTTTTTGTTAAAAAACCCTTCAAAAACCGTGAAAGGTTTTCCCTCCAAAAAATCCATTAAATGGCCTCACCTACTTACATTGAGAATAGAGACAATGTATCATCCCATAAAGGTGACTAGATACATCCATCAACTAGTCGTGTCAAGTAATGAGACTCGCGATGTGATTTGCGGGTCACACTCGTTTCAAAATACGAATGTGTCCGCAAACACTTTCGGGCTCAGTTTCGCTAATTCCGAATTAACGAATTTCCGTCGCGACGAGAATTAAATAATTACGCCTAGCGGAATTACTATTCAGATCGCTAACGAATTAATTCTAAATTAATTCGTTTGCCCGAATTAAAATCCGATTTTAATTCCGCGTCGAAATCTAATTTCGTTTAATAATATATCGAATATATTATTTTATCGATTAATTCCAAATTAATCGTTCTCTCTCTCCTAATAAGGTATTTTATCCAAGATAAAGTTTCTCCGTAATTAATCCAAGATTAACAAAGTTCGAATCAAACATCATAGGTGAATCTTCAGGAAGCGACCCAAGAGATCTCCGGATATGTTGGCAGTAAATACGGTCGTTGGATAATCCAAACACGTACGTACCTCGTACTACGTTTTTACCGATTTACAAGACAAGGTTGGCTTCTAGCAAAGCGCCATGCCTACCCAATTCTCCAGAAATATTCTTACTGGAATATTAGATCTTTATCAAGCGTAGTATACCGTAGTATCGCGTACATCGATCCAGTATCGGACGATCACATGTTAGGCCTGGGGCTGGAAATGTGTCTGCCCCGTACGAAACATATATCGGACATCAAACAACTAGTCTCTTTAAATCGGACAATCCTGACCTGGTCATATTGTCCCGACGGTTGCAACCTTTTATAGAGTACTAGTTCTGTATCCTGCGTGATCATCATCTCCATATGTCTGAAGTGATACTTCCATCTTGACATCACATCCAGTACACTACGATTCTCGATAAACCCAGAAGAGGCGTACACAGAACCGATTAAAGCCCCGAACACCAAAACCAAAGTTTACCGATTGTCGCAAGTACTAGCGATGCAAGTCTCAGGTTAAGACCATATACACCTACCCTGATGCGGCCTCCCATAGACACGCAGACATACTACCAATGGGATTCCGCGGGGTCTGTCCAGAGCGAAGCTGTTTTCCGTACCATCGGTAAAACACAACCTCTTATCGCACTTGCATAAGTATCCAATACTTAAATATATGAGAACTATGCCGTTGTGCCATCACAACTCGCACAAGTGCAATACTAGTCTATTCCACATTATCGATGTCCGATCTCGATAATACTCCGACTAGGGATATTTAATGATTAAACCTTTTATATTGATACTGTCTCATATCATCTCAATACGGAACTAATCATATGGACTTTTGCCATTAATATATCAAAGTAAATAATTACAAAACGGCAAAAGGCAATTTCATTATCACATAGTTGATTTTGTACAATAATACAATATCATTTACAAAACAGTGACGCTATGGGTCATAATGTCTAACAAATGCCTTTACAATTGTTATTAGTTACATTATGCACTAAATTGCCTCTCTTAATATGTATGCTTGTACAATTATTGTTTATTCGCGTCTCTATGTTTATCAAATATGTGTTCATGAAATTATATGCTTGCCGTTATTCCAATTTATCTTTTTTTATGCATGAACTTAGAAGTAGAATATCCTTGGAAATATATGTTGCTTAGGCTTGGTAATATTTTTGCACAAATCCGTTCATTACAAGTGGCATAAGTAAGGAACCATTCTGAACCCAACGGTTTGAGGTCTTCCCTTACGAGGGGTGAGTGCGGCCTTAAATCATTTTCCCGGTTCACACCGAGTGGCGACTCCATGTTATTTCTCCGGTTTAGTTCCCCCACGGGCTATTCCGTACTCCCAACCGGGCCGCGAACCCGGGACAACGTCACCGATTTCTGTGTCCTACACCAAGACCACTAGTTTTAGGGATAAGAATGGCATGCTTTGAGGGACGACGATACGTAACGCCCCAAAGTCATGGTTTTGCATTCCTGGCTCCAGCCCAATCCGGGAGATGTTACCGGCAGGGGATAGACCGTACTAACCCTATAAGCCTCTGATTCTCCAACTATAAACAATCATTAATACTTTATTTTCTTAATTATATATAATATATATGGGACCATGGCCCAAGTTTAACAACTTTATACATGCAGACTCAACATCAGTAACTATATACATAAAAACACATGTTTTTACATTGACCATCATATAACTAAAAACTAATACATGACTTTATTTGACTTAGGCTAGACTATCACTTTTCTGACTTGGACTGGTGGACTCCAACCCTAATGACTGCATCATTATCCATCCTCACGAGCTCATCCTCTGAGAACACCTGCAGCCATAGAAAATTGGGAGTGGGGGGTTAGATCGTCGTACGATCTAAGTGAGTGGACGAAAATTTGAAATGCTAATATAAAACATTTTAGTTCTAAAATCTCATTTCAGAAATAAATTTATATGAAATTCTTTTCCTGAAAACCTTTTCTGAAATCTCACTGAAAATTATTTTCTAAAATCTGTTTTTTTTTTTCTAAAATCTGAATCTTTGAAAACTGTTTTCTGGAAATCTGGTATCTGAAGCTGATCTGTAACTAAAAACTTGACGTATGAAGGCGTTACGTATCGACGTCCCCCCATACACCTAACTGGAGCTAGCAGTGCAAATTCATGTCCTTGGGGCGTTACGTATCGCCATCCCTCAAGGCATGCACTACTGTCCCTGAAAGTGGTGGTCTTGGGGCGTTACGTATCACCATCCCCCAAGCCACGAAACTAGAAGTGGGGGTGCGGATCTATGCTACCCTCTAAGCTCTGAAACTAGGGTCTATGGGCGTTACGTATCGCTGTCCCCCTAGCCCTGATCTAGGATCTGTGGGCATTACGTATCGTTGTCCCCCCAGTCTTCTATATGTGAACATGTTCTTTGTCCATCAATTCCAACTGTAACAAGTTGCATACTGGGTGGGTTTTTCCCTCATGCCCTGAAAACATAAAACTCATGTTTTAAATCTCAAAACTGTATCAAACATTTTCTGAAAACACTCTTTCTTAATTAAAACTCAAAAGTGTGAAAGTAAATCAGATATCAAAACTTAATAAATAAAACCAGTTTAAGAAAAAAGTTCCGCTCACCTATTTCGGAATCTAGCTGACACTATTTCGCTTAATCGATAAACTTGAGATTCCTACCGATAAGCTTATTCTCTTTGATTTCCTTCATCCTCTAAGTCCTCATTTGTTGCCAATCATCTTCTTAACTCATGGGGGTTGGTAATTGTTTCACTCATTTGCTTCTTCTTCTTTCTTCTTATTCATTCTTTCTCTTTCTTTCCATTTCCCTTTCTCTCCAACGTTTTCTTTCTTTCTTTAAGTTTCAAAATTTTTGTGATTTGTGAATATTATACTCTTTATATAGTGGGGTTAGCATGATATTTGGAAAGGTGGGAAAAAATGTGGAAAAATGGAGAAGGTTAGAGATTCTTCTAGTTAAGTTCAGAATTTATTGTTCATTCAAATTTTGTTCTGCATTTTTGACCCTCTTCTGGTCCGATTTTAGGAAAATGATGAACGTGAAAGTTGTAGGTCTCAATCTCATCTTTCCGACGATATACAATACATGGAAATCGGAGCAAATATAAGAACATTACGGGCCAAAAATCATAGGTTGTCCGTTAGTGAAACATCGTACAATTCGGTATCGGAACTTCGGGGAGTATCGATTGTCCCCCAAGGTCACTTCATGAGTGCGTACATGTTCAACATAATTTATTTTACGAATATTCATCTCAGAATGAAATGGTAGTCGAAATTTATTGGTCGAAAAGGTTACCGGTCATTACAAATTCTCCCCCCTTAAATAGGATTCGTCATTGAATCATTTCTTGTGTCTATCTTGCGGTTTTCCTAGTTTCGAGAATATCTTGCGATTCTACTACACTTATCTTCTTATCTTCAATCTTAGTGAAGAAGAATGTAACAAGCCCAAACAAGAGTAGAATGCCAAGTAGATCTAAGCAGAAGTTTTGGAACTTGAAGAAAGAAGCTTATGAACAGTCGAAGTTTGCAATGAGAGTATAGAAAGTTAATAGCTAAGTGATGAGAAAGAATATTAAGATCAAGTTGGACAAGTGGAGCTGTAGACACTGCATTTTTTGCATGAGCCCAATGATGAGCCTCGTATGGAGGCACTATCTGAAACGTTGCGGAAGTGTAACATCCTCGATTTGGGAGATGTTACCGGCAGAGGATAGCAGTACTAACCCCATAAGCCTCTGACTAACTACCTATAACTTATACTAATATACTTATTTTGATTTGACTATACTTTGTATGGGACCGTTGCCTAACTTGAAAACACTGAAAACAAACTCAATATTAATTATTGTTCTTGATAACAATTGATTTTTTATACAAAGACTACACACATCAGAACTTATACAAGACTCATATTTGACTATGACTTGTACTTGACTAAGACTAGACTTTTACTCAAACTCTAACTCGTACTGGTGGACTCCATACCCAGTGACTGCACCAGTATCCATCCTCTCAAGCTCTTCCTCCGAGAATCCTGCAAAACATAAAGACTGGAGTTGGGGTTAGATCGTTATTCGATCTAAGTGAGTGGACTAAAAAATGAAAAACTATTATAAAAACTTTTGTTTCTCAAACCGAAAACTCATAAAATATATTTTTAAGAAAATTGGTTTCTATTTTTAAAAATCTGAACTTCTTTCTTAAAATCTCTTATAAAACTTTTGTTTCGGGAAAACTTTTTTTCTAAAAGCTCTTTAAAAACTGTATCTGAAATATGAAATCTCTGTCTGAAATCAGTATCTCTGTCTGAAAAACTTAACGTATGAGGGCGTTATGTATCGTCGTCCCCCCATACGCCTAACTGTAGACAGCAGTACAAATCCATGACTTTGGGGCGTTACGTATCGCCGTCCCCCAAAGCATGCCACTACTGTCTCTGAAAATAGTGGTCTTGGGGCATTACATATTGCCATCCCCCAAGCCACAAACTAGAACTGGAGGTGCGGATCTATGCTACCACCCAAGCTCTGAACTAGAGTCCAGGTACACGATCCTATGCCGCCATTCTGGCTCTGAAACTATGATCTAGGGGCGTTACGTATCGTTGTACCCCTAGTCCTCTACATGTGCACATGTCCTCTGTCCGTCAATTCCATACTGTCTCAAGTTATATATTGGGGTGCGTTCTTACCTCATGCCCCGAAAAACCATAAACTCATGCTTTAAAAACTTTTCTGTCTAAAACATAACTAAAACAAAACTTAAAACATAAATTCCATGAAATAACAGTGACAAAAGAAGTCTAACGCCCAAAAGCGTAAAAATAAATCTGATATGAAAACTTAATAAATAAAACTAGTTAAAGAAAAGAGGTCCACTCACAGTGTTTGAATTTGGCTGGCACTGGATCCTTGGTCGAAGGAGAATGCGGTCCCTATGGATATCCTATGATCGGAATTTAATTAGAATCAACAGTTATAAAATACGATTCATAATTAAATAAATTTCCTTAACCTAATCAGATTTCCTTATTAGAACCTTTTTATTCCTCAAATGAAATGTAAAATAGAAATCCAGATTTTCAATTACGCGTCGCATCTCCTAAATTTTTTTCCAATTTCTAGTCGTCGCGTCGTGATGCGCTGTCGTCTTCCTGGGAAAATTCTGCCCTGCCGAACTAGTCCCCAAAATCCAAACTCACATAACCCAAATCAAATTCTACTTGTACAACACATCCATAAGTAAATATATACCATCTAATTCATCAATATAACACACTCCTAACATCAAACACATCAATCCTCATCATCCTAACCAAATCAACAAATTGAATAACAAATCTAAAACTACCAAAACACCCATTCTTTTCGGTTTGATTCTGGTTAAATCTTATATCCTTTCATACTTACTTACAAAAATCATTACTCACGTTCTTTTCATTATTCCGTAGTTCAAGAATTCATCTTTATGACAATAACAGCTTCGCACTAACCTATTCATTCGTTTCCGTACTATGATATGAACCTACCAAACCACCTATACCCGCGGCTAAACCATCCCAAACCCGTAGTGGTTTGGTCATCTTAAGCTAGGGCTGGGTACCTCATATGATTACTCAATCAAAAATTTTCTTTGTTATTACTTACCATTAACTTTTACTTATTAAGTGTTATTTCCTACCGTCATTGCACCTTAACAGTTCCACTCCCTAAACTTTTCTTAGTACTCTTTTCATCCTTCACTTCATTCTACCATCTACTAAGAACTTTCTTGGTCTACATTTGTAGGTCTCAACCCTTTGAGCTTTCCTTACTTATTTTTTTATATCCACTCGTCTTCTATACTCAATTGCATGCTAGAATATCTTCTCTCAGTTGATTTTCACACTATGGTAGACTTATTTCTTAGTTCTATATTATACTACACTTCTGTCAATACTTACTTAGTATTTCCTCTCCTGTTTGTTGTTGCGCCTTAACAATTTCACTTTCAATACTTGTATTAGCTCACCTTTTTATTTACTCTTCTACTTCGTTCTATAACTGAATCTACTATGGGTCAAATCTTATATGTCCTTGGTTATTCCTAACGTTGTCCTATACATTCTTATCGTATGCTTGACTAGTACTTTTTCTCTTTACCACCTTATCTAATAGCTTCTCTTTAAATCTCTTACTTAGGCTATCTCTTCATTTTCTTTTTATTCTGATTTTTTGTTGTTCTTAAGAGTCGTAAGTTTCGATCATCTATCACTACACTTATACTTGCTTCTGGAATATCTCAAGGTTACACTTTAGGTCCATCTTTGTTACTGGTATCGATCGAGGGTTGGGAGGGTGAGAACTAGTCTTGAGGCCCTTCTGTTATGGTGTCTCAGTGACGCATATTTTATTTTTTGCCTAAGACTCTCGTGTATACCTATCTGGTGTCTTTTCCTACACTGGGTCTTACTGCTAAAACTTATCTGACTTGCCTTTTTTTACTTTACTCCCGGTTATTTACATCAATGAATCACTCCACATTCCATACAAAGTCTTTCTAAAAGTATACTTCCTAATAAGTTCCTTATACTGTCACTTTATCCTTTATGTTCCTTAGTTTTCTGCGGTTACTATATTCTTTTTCTGGATACTACTATAATCTCTTTGCTATCTATCCTAAAAGGCTCATTATGCTATGAAGGTTCATTTCTTATCTTAGTTCCTCAACTCCTTACTCCTTTACTCCCTTGAAAACTCTATTTACTGCAACTACTAAGGTCATCTTCTACTAAATCTTTGATCCATACACTACTCCATACCTAAAATCCTTTCTTCCCAATACCATGAAATTCTTTATAAGTTGTTCACTATGCTTCTACCAATCGTTCTCCATAATCTTTTGTACTTTTAATGTCTCTACCTTTTTGAAGGTTCCTTGTTTCTATGAAGGTTTTTCGTACTTAGCTCAACTTATTGTAACATTAGACCTTCTTATCTCATGTTTCGTGTCTATATTTCTGTGGATTCATCGAGTTGGTTGTCGAGCCCTCTCGTAATTTTTCTATTCTAATTGTTGCTCTCCTTTACTGGTTCTATTCTTTACTATGGTCTAGGGTCCCACAACTTTCATCGATTCATTACTCTTTTATTTCCTTATTATATTATCTTTACACCCGAGTACACTGAGTTTCCTTGTTATTCCTCACATTTCTAATATCATTGCCTATCCTATTTTCTTACTTTACTCATTGTTGCTAAGACTAACGGTGGGTCATCCCTCTTATTTTTTTCTTTAGCTCTAAACTTTTTGTTCTTTTCTATAAACCTTGATCTGATCTTTTTTATTCTATTGTCCATACTGGTACTCTTATCACTTCTTAAGTATTTCCAATTTCATAGGTCTATTCTTATATTCTTCTACGGGTCTCTACTTGCTCGGCTTATTTGTGGGTTCTACGACATTTGTTTTATTTGTAATCTTCTACTGGTCTAGGAAGCCTTATTTGTTAGATAATTATGACCCATAACGTCACTATTTGTACAGATCATGGTGTTGTTGTACAAATTAACTATGTGACAAAGGAGATTGGTCTTTTATCATTTGTGATTAGATCACCTAGATATATAAATGATAGGAGGTCCCTATGATTTGTTCCTGGATGGAGAATGATATGAGACAGTATCAGTCCACGAAGGATAAATCATTAAATATCCCTAGTCAGAGTATTATCGAGATTGGACATCGATAAATACGTAAAAGACTAGTATTACACTTGTGCGCGTTGTGAGGGCACAACGACATAGTTCTCATATATTTGGGTATATGATACTCATGCAAGTGTAATAGGAGCTTGTGTTTTACCGATGGTACGGGAAACAGCTTCACTCTGGATAGACCCCCTCGGAATTCCATTGGTAGTATGACTATGTGTATATGGAAGTCTGAAATCAGGGTAGGTGTATTTGGTCTTAACTTAAGACTTGCACTGCTAATACTTGCGACAATCAATATACTTTGGTTGCGGTTGTCCAGGACTTTAACAGGTTCTGTGTACGCCTATTCTGGGTATATTGAGAATCGTAGTGTGTTGGACGGAAATATCACTCCAGTCATAGTGGAGTTAATGGTCACGTAGGATACGGGACTGGTTCTCTTAAATGCTACAGCTATCGGGATATTATGACAAGGTCATGTATATCCGATTATAGAGACTAGTTACCAGACATCCTACATGTGCTTCGTACGGGGCAGACACAATTCCAGCCCCAGGCCTAGCACGTGACAGTCTGATACTGGATCGATATACACAATACTACGTATACTACGCCTGATATAGATCGCTTATTCCTGTAAGCATGTTTCTGGAGAATTGGGTAGGCATGGCGCTTTGCTAGAAGCCAACCTTGTCTTGTAAATCGGTAAAACGTAGTACTTGGTACTTACGTGTTCGGATAGTCCGACGACCGTATTTACTGCCAACATATCCGGGGATCTCATGGGTCGCTTCCCGAAGATTCACCGATGACGTATGACTCGCACTTTATTAATCTGGGATTAATTAAATGAGAGAGAAAATTAATCTGGGATTAATTACGGAGATATTTTATTTGGATAAAATATCATTTAAAGAGAGATAACGATTAATTTGAAATTAATCGATTAAATATTCGATATATTAAACGAAATTGGATTTCGATGCGGAATTGAAATTAGATTTTAATTTCGGCGAACGAATTAATTTAGAATTAATTCGTTAGCGACGTGAATAATGACTTCGCTAGGCGTAATCATTTAATTACGTCGCAACGAAAATTCGTTAATTTGGAATTAGTGAACCCGAGCCCGGGATTGTTTGCGAGCGCATTCGCATTTCGAATTCGAGTGCGACACGCAAGTCAAATCAAGCGTCAAATCATTAGTCACATCAAGCGTCAAATCAAATGTCACTTTGAGTGATGTGACAAGTTGTCACTTGATTGAGTGATGTGAGTTGATGTGAATAGTGATGGAGGTGGTTGGAAAAGTTAAAAGGCTTGTACCTTTGACTTTTAGAAAATTGAAATGTGTATATGCTTAATTAATTTTGGAAATTAAAAATGTATATACACAATTTCTCTTCTCACCAAAAACGATCTCTTTTTTTTTTTCATTTTGGAGCCAAAAACTCCTTCTTCTCTCACACGGTCTAGGACCGATTTCTCCCTTCTATTTTTCTGGTTCTTACCGTGACAGTGAAGGAGAAACAAGAGTGAATTTTGTGGCAAAATTACAAGGAGCTAGCACTCAAATGAGTCTATACAAAGGTGATAGGGAACTCACTACATGAGCAAGGAATGACCAAACAAAGCTTGGAGCTTCATGGATCAAGCCAAAGCCGAATTTGTGGACTCAAAATTCAGCCACTGCCGTGACTTGGAGAGGGCAGAAAGTTGAGTGTTCTTCGTCGCATCTCAACCGTTCGATGTGAGTATGATTCCGCCATTCTCCTTTGTGTATTCATACTTGTTTCTTGCTTGATAATGATCCTTGGGATGTTTGGAAAACACCAACAATGGTATCTTGAGCTAATATTGAGCATGAAAATGATTTAGGGTTAAATTGGGCAAAATTGATTTTGAGCATGTATAATGAAATTGGATGAATTAGTATGCTTAATTGATGTTTAATTAAGGATTGATTAGATCAATTTGAAGAAATTGTGTTTGGAACAAATTTCCCAAATTTTGGAAGTCTTGGCCGAAAATGACATGAACCCTAATGTCTTGGTATTTTGATTTTGATTCATTGGATGAGTTGGAAATCAATTGGGGATATTGATTTAATGGTGAATTTGATTCAATTGGATTGGATTTGTAATTTGGCATAATAAACCCTAAAAGCCGAGAGTTAGAGAGCCCTAAATGCTTGGTGATTTTTGTTTCGTTGATCATTGGATGACTTGAAACGATTTAGTATGTTGATTTAATGTCGATTGTGGAATTAATTGGATTGAAACCGAATCGGACACAAAATCCCCTTCAATTGCCGAGAGCCTTAAGCATGTTTGGGTTTGATTTTTTGATAAAATGTGTTGGACACTAATTGATGTAAATGAGCATGATTAATTAGGCTAATTCGTATTTTGGAAATATTGATTTGGGTAATTAATTGTGTAATACACTTTATGTAATTAAATTGGGAATTTGGAATTTTTGTAATTTAATTATGTTGGGCCTTAAATTGGATTTGGGCTTGTTATGTTGTAAATGAGCTTATTGGGCTTGGTTGTACCAAGTTGGGTTTAGGCTAAATTGGTTGGATCCAATTAGGCCCAAAACCGCCTCCATAAAGCCCAAATGCGACTTAATGGACCTTTAAAGTTTAATTGGGCCTAATGGGCCTAAATTGATTTCTGGGCTTATGGGGTAACTCCTTGATTGGACTTTGGTTATTGGGTTCGACCCGAGTTGACCAAAAGTCAGCCCATTGGACTTTAATTAAATAAACGTTGGACGTTAATCGGGCTTTGAGACCCGTAACGATTAAATATGGAATTTAAGTCGTAAAAGTTCATTAATAAAGTGTAGTATTTAATTTGGAATTAAATAGCGAATTAGTATTAAATAAAATTGAATTGGATTTAATTATGTAGTTTAATTTAATTCGAGAATTCGTACTTTGAGTACTATTCGCAAAATGAGTTTGACTCGAGCAAAATCAAATCGTTTTTTGAACATTGGATGGTCATTAATTATCAGATTAATTAATTGGATTAGATTGATTGATAACATGCTTGTGTGAATACATGATTGTGATGCATGAATAATGTATATCGGATGGATATTAGTTGGGTGGGGCAATTTTAGAAATTGTTGTAATAAATTTGATTTATTAATTGGACCTGCGTGTCCAGCCTTATCACCTCCATACTCTTTGTATTCTCTTCTCACCTATTCCCCTCAATGTAAATGAGGTTTCTTTAGAAGTTTAGTGTAACGGGTAGAAGGAATATTTGTGCTAGCGGGAGAGAGAAAGGGAGAGATTTGATCTAGGATCAATGTGTAAAGTATCCATCCGCATATCATTATTATTTTATTTATACGCGCTTTATTATGTGTTTAGAATGCATGTTTAAGGGTGTATGATGATGAGACCTTAACAAATATAATAAATTGGTTGCCAATTTGCACGCGAAAAACCCTCAAACAATATTAAGCGTTTTTCCTTCCATTGAGTGATTCTCACTCAAGATCCGAGACTGGCATTGGCTTGTTGGCCAAAGTCAAGGCCTTTGTCCGTCGAGGATGTGTTTGAATCACGAGAGCTTTGTTCCATATTGGTGTCTTGTCCAAGTTGTGGTTTGTTGGCCAAAGTCAAGACCACTTCTTGTCCATTGACATTGATTACGAAGCTTTCCATGGTCAATGGGTCGCGCTTAACTGGATCACTAAGTTTGTTGTGCCAAAGCCAAGGCTTAGTTGATTCAGAGGAAAAAGGTTAGGTAATACATTGGATGTATTGGCATATATAAGATATATGTTTCAGACTTGGATGTCCCCCTACCGGATCTAGGAATTAGATTGGATCCAATCGATCTTAGAGATCTACCTAGTTAATTATCATACAATTTTTTGGCCAAAGTCAAGATTGTGTGATATTTAATGGGATCCTAGCCCGCTAAGAAACACGGTTTCCCGAGTACTCGACAGAGGGTTAGAGGCTCGCCGAAAAATAGTGGGAGGCAAGAATTGAATTTGCAATACTCGTTTAATTACTTGCCATACGCGCTCAATCACAAATATCATTCGTCAATGTATTAAATGTTAGTTGGACTAATATTTAAATGTTATTTTTAATAAATAGTTGGACTATATTCAAACTATTCATTATAGTTGATTTTATAATTGGATTATAGTAATCAATATAATTGATTTTAATCTATTAAATTATAGTTGATTAAATAGTTGGACTATTGTAATCATTATAATAAATAATACCTAAGTCGTTGATTAAATAGTTGGACTATTAGAATCAAGATAAAATTGAAAGATTGATGTTTAATACATAATCCTAGGGAAAATGTATTTCAATGGTTTAATTTTCAAATTGGGAATAAAATTTCAGGATGGTCCTTGAAAATAAGAAGTTTCTTTATTTGATAAAATAACATATTATCCCTAAGCCCGGAGTTAAGCAAATAGTAGAGCATAATCTTTGGAAGATTTATATAATGATAACTTTAGTGCTTAATCCATTAAGCTTGTCGCAGTAGACTCCTTAATTTCTGAATCAGAACTAAGGATTAGATCCTTAAAGTATGATAAAGAAATTGAAGGATCTTCATAAATCTATACTTAGATTTTAGAAGTACTAAAATTACAATAATAACTCTTGGAGAGTTAATGACTATTCTCAAGGAGACAAAGTCAAAGTTTGCAATTAGGCAAGTAGCGCATGGCGCACCTTACTTCGATATTCTAGAAGGCCAAGGCTTGGCCAAAGGCTTCTGGAACGTTAAAAAAGGGGCAAAGGCAAAATCATTATAGTCTTCTATGAAGATAAAGGACATATCCCAAAATGTCTGCCTAAATGTGGCAAACGGGATCGCGGAAGCGTGACTGCCGTTTGGACAAAGCAGACATGAAGGAAAAGAAGACAGGCAAGGCTCTGACTTCAAATATTTTTGTCAACATTATGTTCACTACTAGTATTAAAATTGGATTTTAAATACTTAGTGTGGTACATAAATATATTGATGTTCAGAATCTGTTTTGAACAGGATACTGACTTCAATAGAGATTTATCTGCGAATTGAAAACGGGACAAAAGTCGCTGTTTTAACCGCAGGTACCTAAGTTTAGGAACTACCTTCGGGTGTGTACCTAAATTTGGAAACTGTTATAATGTAACTAGTTTGACTAGATATATTATCTCTATATCAGTGTTTAACTCGTTGCGGGTGAACCTTTATATTCTAGAACACTAAAGTGTTTTATTATATAAAAATGATATTGAGATAAACACATTAGATGTGAATAACAGAATTTATATTTTGAATATAAATAAATCTCAAATATATAACATGACAAACAAATAGCTCAAACTGATTTGATCAGATGAAACTTTTGTGGCATTGTTGTCTGGGACACAATCAAACAAGAATCGTATATCCGCATTTTTGAAGAGTGGGTACCAGGACTAATTTGATTCCATTCAAATAAAGTCTACGAATCTAGTTTATTAGGCAAAGTGCCTATAATACTATTTACTTGGTAAAAGTGTAAATGCCACAGATCTGTTAGCCCTAGTTCATAGTGAAGTAAGTGGGCCCATGTCTAGCAAGGCTAGATATGGATATGAATATTTTGTGACCTTTACGGATGTGGCATCGCGTTATGGTTATGTGTTTCTATTGAAACACAAATCGAAAATTTTACAGTTTCGACACGAAATAGACAAATAGATCGGCTAAAGTATTAAACCGTCACGGTAAGACCGTAATGGAAAATACTTAAGCAATAAGTTTCTCATATACTTGAAAGAGTAAAGTATTCTTTCAATGAGGACTCCTCCCGGAACACGTCATTTTTGACGGTTTGTCCGAACTGAGTAACCAAATTTTGTTGGACATGATAAGGTTAATCATGAGTCGCTATGAGCTACCATTTCCTTCAACGAATACGCATAAGCAGTGCAAGAACTTATTTTTAATAAGGTTCCATAATAATCGGTATGACAGATTTCATATTAGATATAAACCGGAAAGAAATCGAGTTTCTCATTCCTGTAAATTTGGGATGCTAGGCATTTGTTTGGATGATACCAAACTAAAACCCAAATTGGATAAGTGGCAATTGTAGGTTATCCTAGGGATACCAAATTATAGTACTTATACATCTCACTAGAGAACAATGTAATTGTTGCTCACCATGCGGTTTTCCTAAGACGAATACCGATATGCAGTGGTAAGTGGGAGGATAGTAAAACTCGATGAAAATCGGAGTGATACTATTCAAGGCACCGATTCCTAATGGAACATATATAGTTCATCAAGGATGAAACTATACCATTAATCTTCGAATACACAAGAACCGCGTAAGTCGGAGAGAGTCAGAAGACAACCTGGGGTATGGGTTTATGATCTCACCTCATAAAGATGTCAATCTTATTGAGGAATACCAACTGACTACGTATGAGGAAGGGATACAAGGTATCAACTCCCAAATATGGCAAAGTGCCATGAATCCGAAATGGATTCCATGTATATCAACCAATTTTGGATACTAGTTGATGTACCGCAAGGCATTATGCCTATTGGTATTATAAGTCTTCAAGGAAGACATACATGGATGGCAACATACCAACGTACTAAGCTAGGCTTGTAGCGGAAAAGTATCGTTATCAACATTGTGTTGATTACGATTCAACCTTTTACCTGTTGCCACGGTAAATCCATTTGGATAATGCTTGCTAAAGCTGCGTGTTTCATTTATGAAACATGTCAGCTTAACAGGAAAATCACTTTCCTAAAAAGGAAACCTTTCGGAGGATGTTTACAACATCATGTTGGTTTTGTCGTACCAAAACTAGCAAACGAGGTTTACGGGTTATTCGATCCATGTTTGGATTGAAGCAAGCATTAGGTTCTTGGAATTATCGTTTTGATGTACTCATAATAGTTTATGGTTTAATTCAAAATGAAAATGATTCTTGTGTATATAAGGAGGTTAGTGGGAGCGCACTGACAGTGGCTGTCCTATAAAATAATGATAATATGTCATTTCTTGGAAATGATATTCCCATAAAAACTATCGGTGAAAGCTTGGCTTTCGAGAAAAACTCTCCGAGAAATCGTACATTGAAAAATGTACGCGACCTGGTGTCTCATACGCTTTGAGTATATGGATTCACAAACAGGCCAATCCAAGTGATAGTCACAGGATTGATGTTAAGAACATCCGTTAGTTTCTTAGAGAACTAAGGATGCTGCCTTAAAATATGGAGATGGAGAACTTGAAGTGACTGGGATCACTGTAGCAAGTTTCCTAACCGATAAAACGACTATAAGTCGCAAAAGGTACTACAAAGTTTGAATAACGGAACAGTGAGCTGGAAATCTTCAAGCCAGATACTGTTACCGTATAAACAACAAATGCGGGTTATTACTGCAGCTGAGGCGGCAATAGAAGCCATTTGGGTCGATAACAAATCTAATTAGATTAGATATAATTTTGTTAGCAGCTGAGCTACGCGTCAGCAAAGGCTAAAGAATTAAGGGTCTCATCAACGATCCAGATATATACTTCGATATTCATCTGATTCGTTCGATCATACATCGTGGCGATGTGATGATCGAATAAATCAGATGATCATGCAAATCCGCTGACGAAAGCTTTTCTCAGCAGTTTGAGCCAACCGTACATATTTCGGGTGTAAGACACTCGTGTGACTGGCTATAGGCCAAGTGGGAGATTGTTGGACAATTATGACCCATAGCGTCACTATTTATACAGATCATGGTGTTGTTGTACAAATTAACTATGTGACAAAGGAGATTGCTCTCTTATCATTTGTGATTAGATCACCTAGATATATAAATGATAGGAGGTCCCTATGATTTGTTCATGGACGGAGAATGATATGAGACAGTATCAGTCCACGAAGGATAAATCATTAAATATCCCTAGTCAGAGTATTATCGAGATTGGACATCGATAAATACGTAAAAGACTAGTATTACACTTGTGCGCGTTGTGAGGGCACAACGACATAGTTCTCATATATTTGGGTATAGGATACTCATGCAAGTGTAATAGGAGGTTGTGTTTTACCAATGGTACGGGAAACAGCTTCGCTCTGGATAGACCCCCTCAGAATTCCATTGGTAGTATGACTATGTGTCTATGGAAGTCCGAAATCAGGGTATGTGTATTTGGTCTTAACCTGAGACTTGCACCGCTAATACTTGCGACAATCAATATACTTTGGTTGTGGTCGTCCAGGGCTTTAACAGGTTTTGTGTACGCCTATGTTGGGTATATTGAGAATCGTAGTGTGTTGGGTGTGATGTCAAGACGAAAGTATCACTCCAGTCATAGTGGAGATGATGGTCACGTAGGATACGGGACTGGTTCTCTTAAATACTGCAGCTATCGGGATATTATGACAAGGTCATGTATATCCGATTATAGAGACTAGTTACCAGACATCCGACATGTGCTTCGTACGGGGCAGACACAATTCCAGCCCCAGGCCTAGCACATGACAGTCCGATATTGGATCGACATACACAATACTATACATACTACGCCTGATATAGATCGCTTATTCCTGTAAGTATGTTTCTGGAGAATCGGGTAGGCATGGCGCTTTGCTAGAAGCCAACCTTGTCTTGTAAATCGGTAAAACGTAGTACTTGTTACTTACGTGTTCGGATAGTCCGACGACCGTATTTACTGCCAACATATCCGGGGATCTCATGGGTCGCTTCCTGAAGATTCACCGATGACGTATGACTCGCACTTTATTAATATGGGATTAATTAAATGAGAGAGAAATTTAATCTGGGATTAATTACGGAGATATTTTATTTTGGATAAAATATCATTTAAAGAGAGATAACGATTAATTTGGAATTAATCGATTAATTAATATATTCGATATATTAAACGAAATTGTATTTCAACGCGGAATTGAAATAAGATTTTAATTCGGGTGAACGAATTAATTTAGAATTAATTCATTAGCGACGTGAATAATGACTTCGCTAGGCGTAATCATTTAATTGCGTCGCAACGGAAAATTCGTTAATTTGGAATTAGCGAACCCGAGCCCGGGATTGTTTGCGAGCCCATTCGCATTTCGAATTCGAGTGCGGCACGCAAGTCAAATCAAGCGTCAAATCATTAGTCACATCAAGCGTCAAATCAAATGTCACTTTGAGTGATGTGACAAGTTGTCACTTGATTGAGTGATGTGAGTTGATGTGAATAGTGATGGAGGTGGTTGGAAAAGTTAAACGGCTTGTACCTTTGACTTTTAGAAAATTGAAATGTGTATATGCTTAATTAATTTTGGAAATTAAAAATGTATATACACAATTTCTTTTCTCACCAAAAACGATCTCTCTCTCTTTTTCATTTTGGAGCCAAAAACTCCTTCTTCACACGGTCTAGCACTGATTTCTCCCTTCTATTTTTCTAGTTCTTACCGTGACAGTGAAGGAGAAACAAGAGTGAATTTTGTGGCAAAATTTCAAGGAGCTAGCACTCAAAAGAGTCTATACAAAGGTGATAGGGAACTCACTACATGAGCAATGAATGACCAAACAAAGATTGGAGCTTCATGGATCAAGCCAAAGCCGAATTTGAGGACTCAAAATTCAGCCACTGCCGTGACTTAGAGAGGGCAGAAAGTTGAAGTGTTCTTCGTCGCATCTCAACCGTTCGATGTGAGTATGATTCCGCCATTCTCCTTTGTGTATTCATACTTGTTTATTGCTTGATAATGATCTTTGGGATGTTTGGAAAACACCAACATTACTTTGACTTACCTTAATCTTTGTGCTAACCTGGGTTTTCTTCTTTATACCCTTGAAACTTCCTTGATGCTTTTTCTAGGTGGTCTGCCTCTCAAGGTCCTTTCATTTCTAGAAATGGTCTCCCGTTGGGTTTTCTTACGATCGCCTATACTCATGCTGACAGGAATTGCTTACATCTCATTGGTAATTTTCTTTATGGCTCGGGGAGCTTCTTCGTCATTGTTCTAGTACTTTATGTCCTGATGGAGTCTATTGCTCATGTAGGATGGGTATGAGATAGACTCTATCAGGATAGCTTCCTTAACTGGTATCTCGAATGAGTGCAGATCTGGGTAGGTCGAAGCCCTATCTATTGGATCTCTTGGCTATGGGGAACTAACTGTTGTTTCAGTCGCCACTCATCTTGTTTTCCTACAAGTCTGAGTTCGGAAGATCTAAAGTCTCTCTTTCTCTATGTCATTCCGTATCCATTAAAAGGTTCCACAATCATCATTGACTTTCTTACTTCCTCTATCTCATAATGGTCATTGATACTCGGGGGAACTTGCTACCTATACGGGATGGTTCAGAAAAATATTGGATCAACTCGGAGAAATTTTTCTGAGGAAGAAAGGTATCGTGCTTGAGGGAAAGAACCTTTTCTTAGATTTACTCGGCTTTTATTCTGGTCTAGTCTTACTATGCTAATCTTTACTACTATTTCTTATATTATCCTTTATTACTTAATTCCATGTTTTTGATTCTTATTACTATAGATTTCAGAATTTCTTATCTGTTTCTATTTCTCTATCTCTATTTTCTTTCAATTACTTAGATATCTACCTTCTGTATCTTACTCTACTTCCTAACTTTTCTTTTTCTTCCTATTTTCCTGAATAGGTACTTATAGGTCTTTACTATCTATAGGAAGTACTTGAAGACTATTGGTTCAGCTTGAAGGAGTGTTCTGAGGAGGGAAAGGATCTTACTTCTAGGTGCTCTATTACTTGTTCGGGCTTTTCTATTCCCTAACATATTCCTGGGTAGATATCCTCAAAATCTCTCTGCCTTAATCCATCTTCTTACTATTCTTTATCTCTGACTACCTATACTCTTATGTATTCCTGGATGCTTTCTTATAGCTTTCTTTCCTCACTTCCTCGATAACCTTTCTTAAAATCATTCTGCCTGGTTCCATAGCTTGTTTATTCTTATGGTACTAGATCGGTATAATCTCGAGAAGATTTCTTATCTGGTATCTAGAGTGAAATTGTTCTTACATGGAATGCTATTTGAATGATCTAAGAAGGTTTACTAACCTGTCTATGGCGCTTTGAAGACGTACTCGAGGATCGGATACTGGAGAGGTAATGCCTCATATACGGGTATCCCAGACATACTGCGTATACAAGACCCCAGCACTCTGCCCACTGTAGTCACTGACTTCCTAAACCATGCTCTAATATCATCTTTGTAACATCCTTGACCTATGAGATGTTACCGGCAGGGGATAACAGTATTAACCCCATAATCCTCTGACTAACTACCTATAACATATATTAATATACTTATTTTGATTTGACTATACTTTGTATGAGACCGTTGCCCAACTTGAAAACACTGAAAACAAACTAAATATTAATTATTTTACTTGATAAAAATTGATTTTTTATATAAAGACTACACACATCAGAACTGATACAAGACTCATATTTGACTATGACTTGTACTTGACTAAGACTGGACTTTTACTCAAATTCTGACTCGTACTGGTGGACTCCATACCCAGTGACTGCATCAGTATCCATCCTCTCGAGCTCGTTCTCCAAGAATCCTGCAAAACATAAAGACTGGAGTGGGGGTTAGATCGTTATTCGATCTAAGTGAGTGGACTAAAAAATGAAAAACTATTATAAAAACTTTTGTTTCTAAAACCGAAAACTCATAAAATAACTTTTTAAGAAAACATGTTTTTGTTTTTAAAACTCTGAACTTCTTTCTTTAAATCTCTTATAAAACTTTTGTTTCGGGAAAACTTTCTTTTATAAAAGCTCTTTGAAAAATGTATCTTAAATCTGAAATCTCTGTCTGAAATATGTATCTCTGTCTGAAAAACTTGACGTATGAGGGCGTTACGTATCGCCGTCCCCTCATACGCCTAACTGTAGCCAGCAGTGCAAATCCATGACTTTGGGACGTTACATATTGCCGTCTCCCAAAGCATGCCACTACTGTCTCTGAAACTGGTGGTCTTGGGGCGTTACGTATCGCCGTCTCCCAAGCCACAAACTAGAACTGGGGGTGCAGATCTATGCTACCACCCAAGCTCTGAACTAGAGTCCAGGTACACAAACCTATGCCGTCATCCTGGCTCTGAAACTAGGATCTAGGGGCGTTACGTATCGATGTCCCCCTAGTCCTCTACATGTGCACATGTCCTATGTCCGTTAATTCCATACTGTCTCAAGTTACATACTGGGGTGGGTTTTTACCTCATGCCCCAAAAAACCATAAATTCATGCTTTAAAATCTTTTCTGTCTAAAACATAACTAAAACAAAACTTAAAACATAAATTCCATGAAATAACAGTGACAAAAGAAGTCTAACGCCCTAAAGCGTAAAAATAAGTCTGATATCAAAACTTAATAAATAAAACTAGTTAAAGAAAAGAAGTCCACTCACAGTGTTTGAATTTGGCTGGCACTGGATCCTTGGTCGAAGGAGAATGCGGTCCCTATGGATATCCTATGATCGGATCTTAATTAGAATCAACAGTTATAAAATACGATTCATAATTAAATAAATTTCCTTAACCTAATCGGATTTCCTTATTATAACCTTTTTATTCCTCAAATGAAATGTAAAACAAAAATCTAGATTTTCGGTTACGCGTCGCATCTCCTAAATTTTTTTTCCAATTTCTGGTCGTCGCATCACGACGCGCTGTCATCTTCTTGGGCAGATTCTACCCTGCCCAACCAGTCCCCAAAATCCAAACTCATATAACCCAAATCAAATTCTACTTCTATAACACATCCATAAGTAAATATATACCATCTAATTCATCAATATAACTCACTCCTAACATCAAACACATCAATCCTCATCATCCTAACCAAATCAACAACTTGAATAACAAATCTAAAACTACCCAAACACCCATTTCATCAAAAAATAACTACCCAAACTCCATTATTTCAAGTCACCAAATCTTCTTTCTTTCTTTCTCTCCTCCTCCTCACGGTTCTTCTCCCTTCTTTTCTTTTTATTTTCTTCATTTATTAAATCTCCATTTAACCCCGAAATTACTATTCATCCAAATTTTGACTTATGTTTTTGACTAGTTTCTAGTCCGATATTGGGAAAATGTTCAACGCGGAAGTTATAGGTCTGAATCTCAGCTTTCTGACGGTATAAAATTCATAAACTTCAGAGATTGTATGAAAGAGATACGCCCCAAATATTATGGGTGGTCCAAAGGAAACACGGTATAGTCTCGTCCCGGGACTTCGAGAGATTTACCGATTATCCCCAAAGTCATCTCATGAGCATATTTGAGTCTCAACATAATTTATTTTATATTATCTTCATCCAACCTTGGATTCGAACTCACTAGCCCGCCTTGGATTTGCTCAGTCAGTTTCTATTTCAAACCTTAGCCTCAGACACAGCCTTACACCCTTCAACTTCGGCCCATCCACATGTCCCATGACATAATAGTAACTAAACTACTGATCGTTACAGGAAGTGGCAAAGAACGAACGCCGGAAGGAAGGAAAACCTCCAAAATTAGCCCCTCATCGGATTCGAACTCACTAGCCCGCCTTGGATTTGCTCAGTCAGTTTCTATTTCAAACCTTAGCCTCAGACACAGCCTTACACCCTTCAACTTCGGCCCATCCACATGTCCCATGACCCACCATGCACGCCAAACACCACACAAAGCCCATGCAGCCCATGCCAAACACCACACAATCGGCCCATGAACCCATGCAATCCATCCAAATCTCATGCAATTCACATGTCAAAATCCCCTCATCAACACTTTCCAATTTAACAAGATTTTGGGATCCCATCCAATTTAACAAGATTTGGGATATTCTCATCATCAAGTTTAAGAGATGTTATTCCCAAAATAATTTAAGAAAATATATTCCCCAAATCAATATGATTTATTTCCCTATTTGGAGATCCTTTCAAAATATTATAAAATGGACACTTTTTCATCATCAAATGGAGGTTGGACGGCAAACATAAAACAAAAAAAAAACATCTTCTTCTTCTTATTTGGGCATGAACAACAAACAAAAAAAAAACCCTAGGCCTTTTCTTCTTCAATCACCGAAACAAAAAAACAACAAACCTTAAGCCATTACCGAAAAAACCACAACAAATAGCCCACCATCCAAAAAAACAGTGCCAAAAAACCGCCAAAAAAGCCAGCAAAATCACCCAAAAAACCGCCAAAAATAGCAAGCAAAATCACCAAAAAAACAACAAAAAACAGTCAGCAAATTCCCCCAAAAAATAGTAAAAATAGCAACCCAAAAATAACCAAAACAGCAGCCAAAAATAGCAAAAATATCAGCCCAAAAACAGTAAAAATAGCAGCAAAAAATAGTAAAACAGCGCCCAAAAATAACAAAAACAGCAGCCCAAAAACAACCAAAATAGCAGCCAAAAAAAAAATAACAGCCCAAAAACAGCGAAACAACGAGCAAAAATAGCAAAACAGTGAGAAAAAATAGCAATCAGCAACCAGAAACAGCAAAGCTTCAATCCTTCCGGCGACGGCCTAACGCACTTCCGAGAAAGCAATTTAAAAGGTAAGACCTGAGGGCACCCTTTACCATATTTATATTATAGTTCCGGACGCTGCATGTCTGGCGGGACGTGAAATATGTCCAGCCGGGTATGCGAAGTCCTACATCAAAGACGACCAATTTTTTGGTCACATTCTTTTCTTTCTTCGGCATTTCGTTATTTATCTTTTTATTTATTTATTCACTTTCATCGTTATTTTATTATTTCGCATTTAGTTTGTTATTTATCTTTTTGTCTTTTATTTTTATTTTATTTGCTCATGTTGGTGATTATTCGCATATGTATTATTATATTATTTCATGTCTACTTTTTTTAATTTACGTTGCATTAATGTTTATGTGTGTTATTATCCCTTGTGGTATATCGGATGGAAACCCAGACGTAAATTCTGTAGCCGAATCCGAATGGACGGTAGTGCGGTCTGTACTTGGGATACAACTCCACGTGCCCCTCGGGAAATATTCATACATGCGTGATTAACCCCCATTTTTGTTTGCTATTTATTTATTGACGCTTTTCTTGCTTTTGATTGATTTTCATTATTGCATCTCGTACTTCTTAATTTAATATGCTTTTGGAATCATATTATTGTGATTATTATTTGCTTGGGTATTGACCGGCGTAATCACACACATATAACGCAAGTGCACGTATCGTTCAAGTAGTATAAATGTATCGATCACACGAGGACTTAATTCCTACTATTGTTATTAATTGTAGATACTATTTATTTAAAGGAATCAAATTAAAGGAGAAGAGAATGATTGCTTGATTGATTGGTTGAATGTGGATTTGCTAAATAAATAAAAATACCAAAGAAAATACTAAGGAAAATAAACAAAAGACACAAATATCTAGGGTTATGATTCCACACAATATTATTATAAAAATGAATTGATTCTCTTATATATATGTAATAAATCAGTTTGCTAACCTGGAACACGAAAATATGCAAAAGCCTCTGTCGATGGTCAGATGCAAACACCCAAATAACCCAATTAATCATATGTCTATGTTAATAAGTTACGTGAATTCATTAAGTTCAAGTTCCAATTATGGCTACCCCCACCCGACAGGTATATTCATATCCTATAAGGAAATCAATTAAAGGGTTATCTATCCTCAAGGAAGATCGTGAGCTATTGAATGTAAGGCTGAAACCTAAAATCTCTTTTCCAAGTTCATTTCAAGTTTACCACATCAATCTTATTGGTGATCAGGCAACAAGAAGCATTAAGCTTAAAATTCAATAAACAAACTAAAAAAATACCCATAATATAATTAAATCAATTATTAAGCATGTGAATATTGTGTTTCATCACTTCCCTAGAATACAAATAAAATGATGGGGTTCGGGGATCCGCTTTTAGAAATCTCACTTTATTATAATATGGAAATTGTCAGTGTTACCCAATTAGGTTGAACCAACCATAAAGGCGGTGTTATTATTTATTCATAAACCAGTTTATAGGTGGTAATCATCTGTCACCTAAAGACCGACCATATAGGCGGTGTCATATTATGTTACATAAATAAAACCAGCCATTAAGGCGGTATCAACTTTTAATCCATATTATTAAATTACAATTTCCATATTATAAATTAAGTGAGATTAATCTACATTTACTATTTCTAATTTAGAAATCTCCCTTATTATAATATATAAATTTGTGTGATAATTACCAACCGACCATATAGGCGGTATCATGATTAAGTCACATTTAATTAATTACAACTGACCATACAAGCGGTATCCATGTTTAGTCAGGTTAAAATCAATTTATTATTAAGTCCAACCGACTAATAAGGCAGTATCCAATTAAGTCAGGTTTTAAGATAATTTATATATTATAATTGAGGGAGATTAATATAAATTATAAAAGTAAAAAGCTTCACCCTTACCCCAGCAGTAAATTAACTACTGAACATAAAATAAATAAAAAGTAAATAAAATTAAACTATTACTGAAAGTAAAAGTGCATAATTAAAAGTGTAGAAAGTAAATAAATAAATAAAAATGCTTAATTTAAATTACAAAAACTAAAACAAACAAGATGCAATCCTTAAATTCCTTATAGAAACCTAAGGAAGGCATGATTTGAATTATGAAATTAAGCTGAATTTATAGGCGTCACTGAGCTTCACGCGTCGCGACGCGCCGTCGATTGCTGCCACGTGTCACGCGGGTTGTGGAGATGGTGACACGTGTCGCGCTTTCATCGGCAGCTGAATTATTAGTGTCGACAGCATGAGATGACGACATATATCCGGCGCATGTTAGCGTGATCTGCTGTGATGTTGACACGTGGCAGGCGCATTTTAGCAAATGATGATGATTGTCGGCAGCATGTGATCGCGACACGTGTCCGGTGAATTTTAGCATATTTGAGGTGATGTTAACATGTGGCAGGCACATGTTAGCATGGGCACATGATAACAAACTTCATTTATCTGTAAAATAACACAAAACACATCAAAATATTCATAAAACCCAAGAAACTATACAAAATATTAGGTTAAAGGAGTGGGAAATAGTGATATATTTACCACTCATCACACCCTCAAACCTAACATTTTGCTAGTCCTCGAGCAAAATAACAAAATAAAATAACATAAACATCTTTAAAATAAAATTAAACTAAGCCACTTTTGTAGGGATCACGGTTTCATTTAGCATATGCAACAAGCCTTTGAACCCCTAGGTGTCCCTAGGGGACGAGTTGTAGTCTCATGAGGGCTTACAGTGACGATAACCATAAACGTCAATCTAAAACTAATGCACACAGAAGTAAAAAAGACAATAAAATTAATACACACAAAAGAAAAAAGACAAGAGAAAATAGAATAAACAAGTTAGTGACTAAACAAGTGAAACTCCTTATCCAAGTTAATAGTTGTTTTCTATCTTTCTAAATTATCGAATAAGTAAATTATCCGATTATTTTTACCATTCTTCATATACACAACCAACAAAGAATTAATGAGCTCATTGTGCCCACAATATTCATAAGTGTAGTTGAAAAGAGGGTAATATTTTTGTCCTAAAGTTATATCAGAATTCACATCTTTTTTAGCAATGAAATATTTTTCTCATTTTTTCTGAATTTCTTTTTTTTTTTTTTTGCGAAAAGGAAATAAAGCAACATCTTCAATCCATGTAACGAGCTTTAGGTCAGTGACTCCCAAGCCAGTTGGCTTGAGGACACTAGGTGTTAAGCCACCCTTAAAGACTTAATTACTCGGATTTTAGATGTCCCTTTTTTATTTTTTTATAACATCTTCGATCCATGTAGCGAGCTTTGGGCTAGTGACTCCCAAACCAGTTGATTTTAGGGCACTAAGTGTTAAAACACCCATACGGACTTAATAACTCGGATCTCAGACGTTTTTTATCCCATCGCTCTTTTTTATATGCTTCTTCCAATTAAACTAGAGCACTGAATATTACAAACTTCTCAATTACAGCTCATGTCTGTATGTTACCATGCATGTTGATAATATTTGTCGACTGAGCATATGAAGATTCATTTTTAGTCAGTATTATGGAGAATTTACAAATTAAATAATTCAAAATGAAATAAACAAAAATTAACTTGTTATGAAATAGGTTGAGATACGTCTCAGAAGTGGAAATTCCTTACACAGCTACCTCACACCAATTTCACCTGATTAATCAAATTAAAAATACAAAAACATAAAATATATATTTTTTTAATTTTTGCAAAAAATTTTAATTTTTTGATTTTTTTTTGATTTTTTTTGACTAAAAATCAAATAAAAACAACACTATAAAAACAAGATACTATTCAATTATTCTCTCCCCAAACCTAAATGAGACATTGTCCCCAATGTCTTAAAAAGTAGAAGAAGAGTTTAGAAGATAGTACCTGGTTAGCTGAAATTCTACATCTAAAATGAAAATTAAAGGTTAAGATCCAGATTTATCCGACGCTTCTTACCATAATCATTATCAAACCAGTTAATATTGGAAATTATAGGGTCAATTTGTGGTTCAAAGGCTAAGATTTGGTCAATTAAATCTGGGGCAGTTCTTGCTGTGAAGAGGAGTTCCTTTACAGGTTTTGACACGAACCCATTTCTCTGGGCATCATCAAAAAACACACAAAGAAAATCATAAAATCCATCAACATTCAATAGTCCAATCGGTTTCTGGTGTATGTTCAAGTTCGCCCAAGATAGTACTGTAAAAATTTCCTCCATTGTGCCCAAGCCTCCTGGCAAAGCAATAAAAGCATCAGCATGGTTAATCATTTCCACCAGTCGTTCAGACATACCTGGCACAATCAGTTCCTCTCCGTTTGATGGTCCAATAAGATTCGCCTCTGCCAAGGGTTTTGGGATGATTCCTAGAACTTGACTGCCTTATTCTTGTACAGTCCTTAAAACGATCCCCATTAGTCCAAGATTGCCACCACCATATACTAAGTGCATATTCCTTTCAGCTATGACTCGACCCAATTCTTGTGCTGCCGCAACGAACTCTGGCTTACAACCAACACTAGTACCATAAAACACACATATATTTACAACTCGTCTTCTTGAAGTAGCTTCCATTTTTTTTTATGTATTTCTTTCTCAAGTCTGGATGCCTCCAAGAGTGCAATGATGAGTTGAATTTATAGCACCTGAAAAGGGTGAGTAATAATAGCACTAGTATCTTCCAAGGGACGATTATTAGCTAAACAATAAAAGAAATCGTGAAATATCAAAAAGTCTGGATCCTGTCAGCGATAATAAAGATAATTACAACAGAAAAGAAAATCAAAGCAAATATTAAGGCAACAGAATTGTGTACGCAATACGCCACTCGCTTGGTATATAAATCCATTAGGATGCGTCTCAAGAATTTATTCCTTACTCAGCCATCACTAATGAATTAGCTCTCATCTTTGTGATTGCCAAACACCATTCCTTCGTCTTGCTTTGCCTCAAATACTCTGTTTGTGCCTTTCCCTGAAAATATCACACTAAATTAAAAACTCTACAACATGTATACACAAAATAAAAAAACAGAAATTACAACAAATTTCATGGGTTGCCTCCCTACTAGCGCTAAATTTTTCATCTTCAGCCAGACGTGACTGAAATCCATCTATCAAGGAGGTTTCAGAGTGGTCTTGGATGTTCGATTAAAGACAATCATGTGAGCGTTGTTTTTGAAGGGTCTCTTCCAACGGTAAAGTGGCAGAAAGAATTTTGTTTCATTCAGTGCTTGTTCTACCTTTCTAAACTTTGTCGCTCCAGTGGTTCCTCAAAAGAAAGAAAGAAAATCAGGAGGTATTGTATGGTGCTTGACTTTGAATGGAAGCTCCATTCTGTCAAGATTCGGGGTGATGTCTTTGATTTGTACTCCTAAAAACAGTGATGTTTCCCCTGAATGCCCGAGATCTTCTATATGGTCAGATATTTGCTCCTCTATTTGTATTGTATCTTGCTCCACCTTTTCTTCACAAATGTATTTTAAAATTTCCTTGTTCATCTCTTCATCTGTCATCTGTGAAATGCATGCTCCATAAGTGTCAACCTGAGGATGTAAAGATATGTTTGTTTTTAGGTCTCCATCATTTGTGGTTGATATGACTGGATCAGGTAGATCTTCTTTAGACATTTGTGCAATGGAAGTTCCAAGATCTTCATTTTAAGGATACATAATTTCATCCTCAATTTTTGTTGGCACAAACAGCTCTGCTTCTTCATCCTCGTAGAGTCCGAATAATAAAAATCAAATCGAGACTTTGCTGGTTTGGGTTCCTGAACTGATACCTCGGATTCCTGATACTGCTCAACATTCTCCTCTACTAAAGTGTTATCGTGAAATGCTTGGTACTTGAAGGATTCATTAATGTCATTTGCAAATATTTCGTAAGGTATGTAGCTCTGGTTTTCTGATAATTGCCTCGTTTGATCAGTCAGTCTCTGAATGGATATTGTTTGCCTGTGAATACTTTCGAATTGATTTTGGAATGTTTCAAACATTGTATCCATCCTTTCATCTTGTTTCTTGATCCAATCTTTGAGTATGTAAATCATCTGATCTTCCTCTGATGGTTCTGGTTCTTGATGAAGATCAAAGGTTGATGGTGGATAAGATGGAAAATATGGGTCAGGGAAATATGCTGGTTCATTATATGAAGGTCTCTGATAGTTCTGCCACCCTGAATTGTAGTAGTGGTTTATGCTCGGGTGGTTACTATCACATATCTCACATCTCCTCATTGCGTTCTGTTGAGCAAATGTAGTATTGCTTGGTTCTAACATACAGTGACAGTTATTGGGCTGAACAACAGGCCTAAGAAAATCAGACTGCTGCTCTTAGGGGTGGGCATCAGATCGAATCAGATCCGATTTGATCAGATCCGATCCGATCCGATCCGATTAGCAAATCCGATCGAATCGAGTTGGTCCGGTTCGACAGATTTCGGATCGGATCGGATTTTATATGATCCGATCAGATCCGATCAATTTTTTTTATTTAATATGCAAAACAACGTCGTTACATATTAAATAAAAAAAAATTGAATTATTTCGGATCAGATTTTATCCGATCCGATCCGATCCGCTCGATTTGTTTGACTCAAACCCACCGAATTCGGATCGGATCGGACCAATCCGATCCGAAATAGGATGATTTCGGATCGATTCGATCCGATTCGAATTCGGATCGAACCAATCTGATCCGATTGGATCGGATCGAGTTCGATAAGATGATTCGATCCGAACGAATCAAACAGCCTTGGGCATTTCGGATCGGATCGGATTCGATTCGGTCTGATCCGATCAGAATCCGATAATGCCCACCCCTAGCTGCTCTCTGATTTGGGGTGTATCTTCACCTCGTAAAATTTGTAATTCCTTTATCACCCAACTAAAATTCATTTTCAACCACCTGAAAATAAAGAAAGAAATAAAAATTACAGATAAAAATAAAGAAAATAATATACAAGTAAATTAGATAGCTTCAAAATTAATAACTCAAGAAAAATAAGTCTCCGGCAACGGCGCGAAAAACTTGACCGACGTAATCACACACGTATAACGCAAGCGCACGTATCGTTCAAGTAGTATAAATGTATCGATCCCACGAGGACTTAATTCATAATATTGTTATTAATTGTTGATACTATTTATATACATGTATCTAATTAAAGGAGAAGAGAATGATTGCTTGATTGATTGGTTGAATGTGGATTTGCTAAATAAATAAAAAAATATAGATACAAAAGAAAATACTAAGGAAAATAAACAAAAGACACAAATATCTAGGGTTGTGATTCCACACAATATTATTATAAAGATGACTTGATTCTCTTATATATGTGTAATAAATCAGTTTGCTAACAAGGAACACGAAAATATACAAAAGCCTTTGTCGATGGTCAGATGCAAACACCCAAATAACCCAATTAATCATATGTCTATGTTAATCAAGTTACCTGAATTCATTAAGTTCAAGTTCCAATTATGGATACCCCCGCCCGACAGGTATATTCATATCATGTAAGGAAATCTATTAAAGGGTTATATATCCTCAAGGAAATCATGAGCTATTGAATCTAAGGCTGAAACCTAAAATCCATTTTCCAAGTTCATTTCAAGTTTACCACATCAACCTTATTAGAGATCAGGCAACAAAAAGCATTAAGCTTAAGATTCAATAAACAAACTAAAGAATTACCCATAATATAATTAAATCAATTATTAAGCACGTGAATATTGTATTTCATCACTTCCCTAGAATAAAAATAAAATGTTGGGGTTATGGGATTCGCTTTTAGAAATCTCACTTTATTATAATATGGAAATTGTCATTGTTACCTAATTAAGTTGAACCAACCATAAATGCAATGTTATTATTTATCCATAAACCAGCTTATAGGCGGTAATCATCTGTCCCCTAAAGACCGACCATATAGGCGGTGTCACATTATGTTACATAAATAAAACCAGC
The DNA here is from genome assembly GCA_019454045.1 of Zanthoxylum bungeanum. Taxonomy (NCBI): domain Eukaryota; kingdom Viridiplantae; phylum Streptophyta; class Magnoliopsida; order Sapindales; family Rutaceae; genus Zanthoxylum; species Zanthoxylum bungeanum. The sequence continues at coordinate 189,073 of SKCR01026514.1, forward strand.
CATTAAGGCGGTATCAACTTTCAATCTATATTATTAAATTATAATTTCCATATTATAAATTACGTGAGATTAATCTACCTTTACTATTTATAATTTAGAAATCTCTCTTATTATAATATATAAATTTGTGTGATAATTACCAACCGACCATATAGGCGGTATCTTGATTAAGTCAGATTTAATTAATTCCAACCGACCATACAAGCGGTATCAGTGTTTAGTCAGGTTAAAATCAATTTATTATTAAGTCCAACCGACTAATAAGGCGGTATCCAATTAAGTCAGGTTTTAATATAATTTATATATTATAATTGAGGGAGATTAATCTAAATTATAAAAGTAAAAAGCTTCACCCTTACCCCAACAGTAAATTAACTACTGAACATAAAAGAAATAAAAAGTAAATAAAATAAAACAATTACTGAAAGTAAAAGTGCATAATTAAAAGTGCAGAAAGTAAATAAATAAATAAAAATACTTAATTTAAATTACAAAAACTGAAACAAACAAGATGCAATCCTTAAATTCCTTATAGAAACCTAAGGAAGGCATGATTTGAATTTGGAAATCGAGCTGAATTTATAGGCATCACAAGGCTTCACGCATCGTGACGTGAGCAACATTGCGCGTCATGACGCACCGTCGATTACTGCCATGTGTCACACGGGTTGCGGAGATGGTGACACGTATCGCGCTTTCGTCGGCGGCTGAATTATTAGTATCGGTAACATAGGATGATGACACGTGTCTAATGCACGTTAACGTGATCTGCTGTGATGTTGTCACGTGGCAGATGTATTTTAGCAAATGATGATGATTGTTTGCAACATGTGATGGCGACACGTGTCCGGCGTATTTTAGCATATTTGAGGTGATGTTGACACGTGGCAGACGCATGTTAGCATGGGCGCATGATAGCAAACTTCTCTGATTATGACACGTGTCTGGTGTATTTTAACAGGATCCGGCGCACGTTAGCGGTCGCGACGCAGAAAGCTTGCGCGCCACGACTCCCAAATTATAATTTTGCCCTTTTATCCGTTTTTCATTGTTTTGGCCCTGAATTGCTTCCACAGAGTCCTAAAACTTTATTTATCTACAAAATAACACAAAAAACATCATAAAATTCATAAAATCCAAGAAACTATACAAAATATTAGGTTAAATGAGTGGGAAATTGTGATATATTTACCACTCATCAGGTATGTTATTACATTTTTATTTGCTTTTATGTATGAATTGCATTAAGACTTGGCTATACCATTGTGTGAACCTGTCCATTATACTGGCATAAGTAAGGTATTAGTGATATGCCCTATACCCAACTTGTGAATGGGCTATATGTACATGTATTTGTAATATTTTCATTAATTAATAAAATGGAAATCTTTATTATACGCGTCTTACATAAATTATATGAATCATCAAACACTGTAATAATTCCCTTGGAGTAATAAGATGATGGCTTCCACGCCTTATGAGAATCATTACTCTCAAACATTCCTAGTCATAGTTTTGTGAATAATATGGGCGTTCACAAAGCGGAGAGACTAGCATGATGATATGATCCGCCCTTAAGTGGGGTAGCCGATCTCGTAGGCTACTAGCGGAGATCCGTCCACTTGGTGTATCACATGGATGCATGAATTGCCTGTGTCCATCGAACTGACCGCCGAAAGTTTTCACATGGAGTGTTTATCCCATGTGTCTGTGAGAACTTTCATGTATCGATTGTATGACTAGTCCTTAGACTTGAGGTCCTTACAATCTTATGTGTGGATCAAATAAATTTGACATTCTCCTTCCCCGTTTCAAAAGATCCGGTCATAAGGGTATGATTGGGTCATTTGTTGAAACACATAAAGTTTGTAAAGATACAACAGAGAATCGCCACTCTCTCGGATAATATTTTCTTATAAGTGTAGTATTCCAGTTCGCGGGTTGATATGTGTGATCAGTGCTTGAGACTGTGGCCGCAGCGGAAGAATCATGTAAGATTCTTAGGTTAGTACCATTCATGACACTATCAACATCATACCTTTGACTATATATGTAGACATTTTCCATACCCTAGGTCAAACGGTGGGGATACAGTGAGGCGATGGACCGTATCATATGTAAATCGCATACATAATGGGTATATATATCTTTCCTTCTCATTTGGGGGCCTTGGCATGTTGCTAGATGTCAACCTTGGTAATTGAAATCGAACAACCATCTGATCGGATGATAATTTATGTTCGATTAAATTATCACGATTCATTTCATGTCCAACTTGAGGGGAACCCAAAAGGTCACACACAACAAAGTCGAAATCAATGGTTAACAATGCACAATACAAATTTAACAGCAAATATGATTTTTGTAGGAATTGTTCATAAATGGTTCAGTGTGTTTAATTATTGAACAGATCATTTATGAGGTTCTATAGTGGCTTAGGGATTGGTGAATGACGATATGGGCACTTTGGGAATTGGAATAAATAAATAAATAAAATGTGAATAGTAATGTGAATATAACATGAATAGTAATATTAGTAAAAAATTTATTTGTTATTTGTTTTGAATTCCAATTCGGCCCAAACTTTTATTAGGGTTTTATAATCTCATTAAACCACTAAATTAAAATCCAATGGCTAAGATTAAATTAGCATTTATCCCACATCGGATTCTTAATTTATTTTGTTGTCTTTGGAGCACCTATATAAACCCAATGAATTCTTCACAAATTTTTGCACCAAACCTTTCATATCTTGGGTTTATATAAGTGAGCAACTCTAAAGTTTAAGAGTAAGCCACTGATTTTGAGGATCCTTAAGTCTAATTGACTAGAGGAACCTCGAGTTAAAATTTTTGAGGTATTTGCCTAGGCTAGCACCAAGGGCAAAATACCCGTGCACTCAAGGCGTAGTCTTGCCGTTGAGTTTTGGCTTTGGTGTGTGCACCTTTGGAGGCCACACACTTGGGTGGCTCTTTGGAACATGGAAGAGCTTGCTGAGTTCGAGAAAAGCTTGTTGATTGGAGGGAGGACTGGTGGAGTCTTCGGTTCAAGTAAGTCTTTTTCTTTCTTTATTTTAATTAGAGTTCTTATGATAGTTAGCATGTTTAGGTTTATGTTCTTTACATGTTTTATGAGTGTTTATGCTTAGAATATATAGTAACATGCCCAGGCTTGTAGAATAATAAAAAAAAATGGGTCTTGGGCAAAGGGATAGCGGCATCATAATTTGATTTATTTAATTTTCCGCTGCGCACTCCCGGCCGCTTCCCAACAGTGATATCCGCACGCTGTTTTTGTTTTGATTAGTTCTCTCTCATTTAAACTCGAAATTGGGTGTGTAAAAGCTCGTTGGAAAGCTAACACCCTGAAATTAATTTTAGGCACAAGTTTTACATGATTTGGTTAAGATTTGAATTGTGAAATTGCATTTAAAGTTCACGCATCTGTAAAAAATGTGAATAGTAAATTTATTTGAACAAAAATAAAATGCAATATCATAATTAAATATTAATCAAAGTTATTTAATGCCTAAAATAATTCCAACATATTAAAACTCATATGCTTGATGATTCTATGTATGATTAGAATTGGCATGATTATTTTAGGGTGCAAGCATCTAGAGACTTTCTAAGGAAATAGAGAGTGTATTGTTTATCCCTTAGCTAAGTAATTATTCCGTGATGAACTTAGAGATTTATTACCTTTAAGGCTAATAAATATAAATCACTTGTTTATAATAAAATACATTATAAAAGATACAAGTGGGGTGGGACCAATGCGTTAATAAAACTTTCCAAACTAAAGTTAATTTAACCAAAGGTATTACTAGAGTTAGATAATGATTTGGTGTCTTCCTTCACTCACTACCTTTTATAGCCAAAAGGAAAAGTTGTGAAGACATCTAGATAATCATTTACTCAAAGCTTACCTTAAAGCATATTTAAAGTGTTGGACTAATTTGGAGGATCTATTGTTTATTCCTGTCACCAAGGCAATAAGAGCCTAAGAGGTAAGGGTATTTAAGAGAGTTCGCTCCACCCTCCCTCTGGGGAATTTTCAATGGAGGAATCCATTTGACAGTTATTCACTTAAACTTGCTAAAATCCTCAATAATAATTTAAGTCTAAAATTTGCCTCCCATTGTAAAGTATAGACCCAAAAGGCTTAAACCGTATTGGCAGGACTAGGCTTTACCAGACTGACCAATACCAATTTGTCCCTAAATCGTACTATTGACAATGGTTTGACTTTTCTGAGTCATAAGACGCATCGACCCTTAGGCGTGGTCTTATAACTTAGTGGCAAAGATTGGGTGTCCACAAGGACTAGCATAAGCTATGGCATGTTTGATTGCCCAACCCAATGATCAAGGAATTGTGATATATATCATAAATTGGTTGGGAACCTACCTAATTATTGTATTTTATAACGACTGGCCCTAGTCGGAGTTATGAAATGATGATAATGGGATCCTTTCCCAAAAGAAATCCATCATATTGGGGTTGATGTGATTTGCTTAAAATTTTAAAACAATTGAGTGTGAGCAATTTCATAATGTTAAAAGCCCATGTTACTATGAAACATTAATGAAAACATATTCCTAATTTTAACATTCTCTCTTAACAGGTGGGTTAAAATATTTAACAAACATTCAAATGGAAAACAGAGTATCACTTCGTTCCATCCTTGATGAGCATAAGCTCAAAGGGGACAACTACAATGACTTTTTAACCTTAAAATTATCTTACGACAAGAAAAGATTTTATATGTTCTTGAAAGACCATTTCCCCATGAACCCGCAGAAGATGTTGACCAAAATACATTTGATGCTTGGAAGAAACACGTCGATGATGATGAGCAAGCAGTTTGCATAATGTTTGGCTCTATGTCGGACGAACTTCAGAAAGCTCACGAAGATATGGATGCTCAAACCATCATCTTTCACTTGAAGGAGTTGTATGCAACTTCCGTTCATACCGTGAGATTCCAAGTGTCATGTGCCTTATTCCAAACAAGGTATAAGGAAGGATCTGTTAGTGGACATGTGCTTAAGATGATTGGCCACATTAAAAAATTGGCCAACCTCGGGTTCATCATGGATCATGAGATAGGTCACGATCTAATTCTTCAGTCCTTACCAAAAGACTTCTCTAACTTTATTATGTAGTTTCATCTGTCTGATAAAGAAGCTACTTTAGCAGAATTGCACAATCTGATAAAGCAAGCAGAGAAGGACTTGAAACCGGAGCTTAAAACCTCCGTCATGCTTATGGGTACGGACCTGAAGCCACGAGGCCCAAAGAAAAATAAGGCCAAGGCCAAGGCTCCAGATCACCTAAAGCCCAATGGTAAGGTGAGAAGAAAAAAGGAAAGGGGAAATGTTTCTTTTATGGAAAGAAGGGTCATTGGAAGAAAGACTGCATATCCTTGAAAGCCAAGGAAGCTAGGGAAGCCCAAGAGGCCAATAAGCCCAATGCTTCAGGTACGTTGTATATGATTGAACTATATTCTCAAAACTCTGAACATTCTACTTGAGTGCTTGACACCGATTGTGGGACTCACTTGTGTAACAATGTGCAGGGCCTGAGAAACAGTAGGAGACTCCGTCATGGGGAGGTTGACTTACGCATGGGTAATGGAGAAAAATTGGCTGCATTGTGCGTGGGGACTTATTCATTAGTTTTTCCGAATGGTTTAGTTTTAGACTTAGAAGATTGTGTTTATGTACATTCTCTAGTAAAGAACATCATTTCAATTTCTTCTTTATGTAATAAAGGCTTTTCATGCCTAATAAGTTGTAATGAATGTTCTCAATGAAATAAAATATGGAGATGGTATTTTGAATAATGGTATCTATGTCTTACAAACTAACAAAGAATGTTCAACCTCTAATATATACAACGTTAACTCGAATAATCTCAATGAATCACTTCTATAGCACAGTCGGTTAGGTCATATCAATGAAACAAGATTAACTAAACTACATAAGGATGGGTATTTCAGACCCTTCAAATATGAACCTTATGGAACTTATGAGTCTTGTTTACTTGGTAAAATGACCAAATTACCCTTCAAAGGTAAATGACAGTGTGCAGCGGAGACATTAGAACTCATACACTCTGATGTATGTGGACCAATGTCAGTTACCGCTAGAGGTGGATTCTCCTACCTCATTACCTTTATCGATGATCACTCGTGATATGGGTATGTGTACCTTATGCGGTACAAATATTAAGCCTTTGAGAAATTCAAAGACTTCAAAGCTGAAGTAGAAAACCAGCTTAATAAAAGTATTAAGTCACTAAGGTCTGACCGAGGTGGTGAATACTTAAGCAACGAATTTCAAGATTACTTGAGAGAAAATGGCATTGTTTCCCAGTGGACTCCACCGGGAACTCCAAAGCATAATGGGGTCTCCGAAAAGAGAAATCAGACATTATTAGATATGGTCCGATCAATGATGCCAGGCACGAATCTACCTCTTTCATTTTGGGGTCTTGATTTAGAAACTGCAACACTACTACTAAACCAAGTTCCTTCCAAGACTGTTAGTCAAACACCATATGAGTTATGGTCTGGGAAACGTCCTAGTCGTAGTTATCTAAGGGTTTAGGGATGTGACGCATATGTTAAGCTCACACAAACTAACAAATTGGATGATAGGGCAGTTAAATGTAAGTTTGTAGGATATGCCTAGAACTCAAGAGCATACGTGTTCTATGTCCCAAATAAACAAAGAACATTTGTCTCACGAAATGCTAAATTTCTAGAGAATGAATTCGTTCTTAAGAAATATAGTGGGAGTAGACTTGACCTCGATGAGGTACGAGAAGAACAAACTAACATAGAACTAAGCCCCAGGCCCCTCAAAAGGGCAGAGATGGAACAACCACAAGGTTATGAACTTAGAAGGTCTAGTAGGGAAAGATATGAGCCTGAAAGATATGGTTTCCATATTGATGAGGAACATGATCAGGTCATTGATAATGACGATCCCACCAGTTATGATGAAAAAATGTGTGACATTGATTCAGTCAAGTGGTTTGAGGCCATGAAATCTGAAATAGACTCTTTGTATCAGAATCAAGTCTGGGACTTGGTGGATGCACCTGAAGAGATAAAACCCATAGGCTGCAAGTGGATTTACAAGCGTAAAACTGATGCAGAAGGCAACATCCAAACCTATAAGGCTAGGTTGGTGGCGAAAGGTTATAAACAAATCCAAGGAATTGACTATGACAAAACCTTCTAGCCTGTTGCAATGATAAAGTCCATTCGAATTTTACTGGCACTAACTGCACACTTTGATTATGAGATTTGGCAGATGGATGTCAAAATAGATTTCCTTAATGGGAACCTCATAGAGGAAGTCTATATGACACAACATGAGGGGTTTGCATATAAGGATGATCATAATAAAGTATGCAAGCTTAAACGATCCATTTATGGACTCAAGCAAGCCTCCAGAAGTTGGAATATATGATTTGATGAGACAATTAAAGAATTTGACTTCATCAAAAATATAGACGAGCCTTGTGTTTACAGGAAAAGTAGTGGGAGTGTTGTTATATTTCTTGTATTATATGTCGATGACATATTAATCATCGAGAATGATATTCCTATGATGCAAGCCACCAAGCAATGGTTATCTCAGAATTTCTCCATGAAAGATTTGGGAGAAGCAGCCTACATCCTCGGCATTAAGATCTACCGTAATAGATCTAAGAGGTTGTTAGGACTTTCTCAATCTACAATAATAGATAAAGTTTTAAAAAGATTCAAAATAGAAGATTCCAAAAGAGGTAATTTACCTACTTGTCATGGAATCAAATTATCTAATGAGCAATGTCCACATACTCCTTCAGATAGAGAGCATATGAGTAGGATCCCTTATGCTTCAGCAATAGGATCAATTATGTACGCCATGCTATGTACAAGACCTGATGTCTCTTATGCTCTTAGTATAACGAGCAGATATCAGGCAAATCCTGGTGAGCAACACTAGGCAGCTGTCAAAATAATCCTCAAGTATCTGAGAAGAACTAAGGAAGTGTTTTTGACATACGGAGATTGTTCTGAGATGAAAGTCATAGGTTATTGTGATGCGAGCTTTCAGAATGATAGGGATGACATCAGATCGCAAACAGGATATCTGTTTACTTTGAATGGCAGTGCTGTCAGTTGGAAAAGCTCAAAGCAGTCAACTACAGTGGACTCCACCACTGAAGCTGAGTATATTACAGCATCTGAGGCAGCTAAAGAAGCAGTCTGGATAAAGAAGTTCATCACAGAGCTGGAAGTGCTTCCCACGATAAAGAATGGCGTCACGATGTACTGTGACAACAATGGCGCCATTGCTCAATCAAAAGAACCACGGTCCCACCAGAAATCAAAGCATGTACTCAGGTGATTTCATCTCATCAGGGAGATTTTTGAGAGAAAATAAGTTATTACAGAGAAAAATACCCACAGAAGATAATCTTGCAGATTCCCTTACGAAAGGGCTGACTCAACAAAAGCATGATAGGCACACCCGAGAGTATGGTGTCCAGATTTATACTAGTTGGCTATAGTGCAAGTGGGAGATTGTTAGGGATATGCCTTATACCCAACTTGTGGATGGGCTATATGTACATGTATTTGTAATATTTTCATTAATTAATAAAATGGAAATCTTTATTATACGTGTCTTACATAAATTATATGAATCATCAAACACTGTAATAAAGCCCTTGGAGTAATAAGATGATGGGTTCCAAGCCTTATGAGAATCATTACTCTCAAACATTCCTAGTCATAGTTTTGTGAATAATATGGGCGTTCACAAAGCAGAGAGACTAGCATGATGATATGATTCACCCTTAAGTGGGGTAGCCGATCTCATAGGCTACTAGCGGAGATCCGTCCGCTTGGTGTATCACATGGATACATGAGTTTCCCGTGTCCATCGAACTGACCGCCGAAAGTTTTCACATGGAGTGTTTATCCCATGTGTCTGTGAGAACTTTCATGTATCGATTATATGACTAGTCCTTAGACTTGAGGTCTTTACAATCTTATGTGTGGATCAAATAACTTTGACATTCTCCTTCCCCGGTTTAAAAGATCCGGTCATAAGGGTATGATTGGGTCATTTGCTGAAACACATGAAGTTTGTAAAGATACAACAGAGAATCGCCAATCTCGGATAAATTTTCTTATAAGAGTAGTATTCCAGTTCGCGGGTTGATATGTGTGATCAGTGCTTGAGACTGTGGCCGCAGCGGAAGAATCATGTGAGATTCTTGGGTTAGCACAATTCATGACACTATCAACATCATACCTTTGACTATATAGGTAGACACTTTCCATACCCTAGGTCAAACAGTGGGTATATATATATTTCCTTCTCATTTGGGGGCATTGGCATGTTGCTAGATGTCAACCTTGGTCATTGAAATCGAAAAACCATATGATCGGAGGATAATTTATGTTCAATTAAATTATCACGATTCATTTCATGTCCAACTTGAGGGGAACCCAAAAGGTCACACACAACAAAGTCGAAATCAATGGTTAACAGTGCACATTACAAATTTAACAGCATATATGATTATTGTAGGAATTGTTCATAAATGGTTAAATGTGTTTAATTATTGAACAGATTATTTATGAGGTTCTATAGTGGCTTATAGATTGGTGAATGACGATAGGGGCACTTTGGGAATTGGAATAAAAAAATAAAATGTGAATAGTAAAAAAAAATTTATTTGTTATTTGTTTTGAATTCCAATTCGGCCCAAACTTTTATTAGGGTTTTATAATCTCATTAAACCACTAAATTAAAATCCAATGGCTAAGATTAAATTAGCATTTATCCCACATCAGATTCTTAATTAATTTTGTTGTCTTTGGAGCACCTATATAAACCCAATGAATTCTTCACAAATTTTTGCACCAAACCTTTCATATCTTGGGTTTATATAAGTGAGCAACTCTAAAGTTTAAGAGTAAGCCACTAATTTTGAGGATCCTTAAGTCTAATTGACTAGAGGAACCTCGAGTTAAAATTTTTGAGGTATTTGCCTAGGCTAGCACCAAGGGAAAAATACCTGTGCACAAGGCGTAGTCTTGCCGTTGAGTTTTGGCTTTGGTATATGCACCTTTGGTGGCCACACACTTGGGTGGCTCTTTGGAATGTGGAAGAGCTTGCTGAGTTCGAGAAAAGCTTGTAGATTGGAGGGAGGACTGGAGGAGTCTTCGGTTCAAGTAAGTCTTTTTCTTTCTTTATTTTAATTAGAGTTCTTATGATAGTTAGCATGTTTAGGTTTATGTTCTTTGCATGTTTTATGAGTTTTTATGCTTAGAATATATAGTAACATGACATGCTTGTAGAATAATAAAAACAAATGGGTATTGGGCAAAGGGATAGCGGCATCATAATTTGATTTTTTAAATTTTCCGTTGCGCACTCGCGGCCGCTTACCAACATAAGGGACCATTCTGAACCCAACGTTTTGAGGTCTTCCCTTGCGAGGGGTGAGTGCGGCCTTAAATCTTTTCCCAGTTCACACTGGGTGGTGACTCATTTATTCTCCGGTTTTATCCCCCGCGGGCTACTCCGTACTCTCTGCGGGCTGCAAACCTAACAGTGTCATGGTCACCGAACATCATAGGCATAGCGGTAAACCCCGCTTCGCTCCTACAGATGGCGACTCAACTGGGGATAGAGAATCGGCCCTGAAACAATACCTTGTAGTGTCTGTGGCTTTGGCTTTGGTTACCCAAGTCTCATATATTTTGCATACCCTTCTTACCCCGATGGCGTCATGTATCATGATGTCATTTTCACTCAAGGCGGCGGATCGTTATGTGATGATAACCATCACTCGTTGGCACGTACCCTAGGGTATAAAAAAGGCACGCTCACTTGGTCGCTTGAACCCTTGAGTGGAGAAGACATAGTTGTGGGCAACCCTTCACCGATGAGAGCCTATATCCATACGCTTGTAAGCCCACATGCGAACCATAATTATATGTCCTATAGAAGCTACCCCCCATGCTTGCGTTTGGGCCCATTATCATTTGGATCCATTTGGACCTATCGTCATAGGATACAAACTTGTTGGGCCACTTAAACTGGGACGAGTTTGCATCTTATGATAATTGGGCCAAAAGTTTTCAAAATGGTGAGGGACCACCTTGTGTTTGGGCCCCCTATCATTTGAAGTTATTTAGCCACCTTATCGCAAAAGTGTAAACCTGTTGGGCCTTTTCAACTGGGATAAGTTTGCACCTTGCGATAATCTGATTGAATGCTTTAAAATGATAATGGGCCAACTTGAATGAAAACCTTGATAGGCTTAGAATGTCCAAACATGATCCGAATATGCCAAACGCATGAGTCTGATATCCGCACTGGCTTTCATCCAAAAAGGATATGCCTTGTTATGGCATATTTGTATACTTTTGGATACCTCCAAGTCCATCCCCACCACAACCGTGATTACCAATGGCCTAATTCGTTGTTTCTAGGCAATGGCACGATCCCCATAATAGGCTTAGTCAATTTTGTAAATGGGCGGTCTTTGTCTTTTACCGATAGAAATGTACTGAGGTAGCCAAGGTTCACCCTTATAGCGTAGGAGAGAACGATTTTATGTACCCCACTTTGGTGCATAAAATGAGCCATACCTAGGGCAGCAATGGACACCACGAGTGTGGGAGGAATAAGGTCGGAAGGATATATGTTTTTTTGATACCCACATGCATCTCATGCATCGCATGCACACACGTATCATGCTAACGCCTTATCTTAAAATCCATCATAGATATTCGTTGGGTTAGGGAAGAAGGAAGACTCGTTAAGAAGAGGTTAGCAACCATGGATATGTCAGACAACGAAGGTTCCCGCATGGATCAATTGGAGACCAACTTCACCAAAATTACTGAGCAACTACAAGTTGAGAAGGATGACCTCCGTGACTAGTGACTTTCGAAAGTTAAGAGAAACTGTCATGGATATCGAGGAAGAGAAAGCTGAGAAGATTTTACGGCCAGAATAGAAAGACCACTGGGGGGCCTTCAGCAAAAAAAAATTTATTCATTTTGTCTTTAATAGTTAATCATAAGTCCAATGATGAAATTATTTACTTTAGGGTGAAATCTTAGAAACGATAAGTTCTTGGTGTACTTTTATCTGATACTTTGAGTATTTGATATATGTTAGACTCGTAAGCACTTAATTATAGGTTTTTAGCAGTGAAAACCTGAGTAGTTGGCAAAGTGACTAGTTGAAGAAATTGTAGGTCGATGAATGACTGTTTGCTTGGATGTCTATCCTGATTTGCTTGTGTTATGATGTGTGGTATGGTTGAAAATAAAAGAAAAGTCTTTAGAAAAAAATTAAACCACCTATAGCAGATAAGCGTGAAGCTACCCATGGGCGAGTATTAGGACCACCATGAGGAGAAATGCTACCTTAAAGGGTAGGTGTGTTGAAAAAAAAAGAGACAAAAGAAAAGAAAAAATAAAATCATACCATATTGAGCACATAAAAATCAATTACAGAGGATAATTGATATATCTAGGTTGGTTTGACCCATCAATCCCAATTTTTGAAACGAAATCATTGAGTAGGCTTACCTAGGAATAAAGTTGTAAATGAAACTTTGCACACACACACTGTGAGTCTGGCTTAGATGATTTATTCAAAGACTTGGATTTGAGTTGCAGGTTCTCTGGTTTCATTACTGGGCATTCTTTGAGGACAATAATATGTGTAACTATTGGGACTATTTCATAGCCCGTAATATAATATGTCGATACGGAATGTCACACCACATAGTGACGGACAATGGAGTCCAATTTCATGGAGTGGACTATTTCATGCCCAGAGATCGAAGCATCTCACACCCAACATGGTTCGGGAATGAAGCACAGAGGTCAAAGCACCTCGCCATCATCAAAGGGAGGTTTGACCGGCGTAATCACACGTGTATAACGCAAGCGCACGTATCGTTCAAGTAGTATAAAAATTATCGATCCCACGAGGACTTAATACATAAGCTATTAATTTATGAAGTCAAATTTCACGAGTATCTAATGGATTGATTGTTTGATTGGATGGTGACTTAAATTTAAAACAAGTAAATAACATTACGCGAAAATTGATTGAGGAAAATTCAAGATTTAGAAACTATCCATGGTTGTGAATCTTTCCAATATCTTTTTAAAAGATCAAGTGGTTATTTTATGTTTGTGTAATATATCGGTTTATTAACCTGGAACATGAAATTATGTAAAAGCCTCTTCCGATGGTCAAATACAAATATCCAGTATAACACAATTAATCATATTCCTATGTTAACCAAGTTATCTGAATTCATTAAGATTAAGTTCCAATTATGGCTACCCCCGCCCGACAGGTATATTCCTATCATGTAAGGAAATCTATTAAAGGGTTATTTATCCTCAAGGAAGATCGTGGGCTATTGAGTCTAGGGTTTAAACCTAAAATCCATTTTCTAAGTTCATTTCAAGTTTACCGAATCAATCTTATTAATGACCAGTTAACAAGAAGCATTAAGACTAAAACTCAATAAATAATCCTTTATATTACCCAAACCATGAAATAACCCCTTTATTAACCGGTGATATTGGAATTCATCACAACCCCAGATAACTGATTTAGTTACGACACATATTTACGGGTAGTAAAAGCTTAAATAAAATAAAAGACATAAAGTAAATTGCTGGAAATTAAATACTGAAAAGTAAATGACGGAAAGTAAATGCTGAAATTAAATACTGAAAATTAAATGTTGAAAAGTAAATGCTGAAAGTAAATTGCTGAAAAGTAAATGCTGAAAGTAAATTGCTGAAAAGTAAATAAAGTAAAAGTGCAATAAAAGAAAATGCTGAGGTAAAATGATCCACTTTTATTACTACTATTTTAGATATCTCCCTTAATATAATATATTAACTTTACGTGATAATTACCAACCAGCCATATAGGCGGTATCCTGATTAAGTCAAATTAATAATTAATTACCAACCGACCAATTAGGTGGTATCTAGTTTAGTCAGGTTAAAACCAATTTAAATAATTACCAACCGACCAATATAGATGTATCCTCATTAAGTCAGGTTTTAACTAGTTTATATATTATAATTAAGGGAGATTAATCTAAATATTAGTAATAAAAGTTTTACCTTTTACCCCAACAAGGGGAGTTACCTCCCCATTGCTTGAAAAGTAAAAACTGAAAAAGTAAAGAAGGGAAAGTATTATGCGTAAAAGTAAATTGCGGAAAGTAAAAACTGAAAAGTAAAGAAAAGAAAGTGCGAAAACGGAAATTAATTACTGAAAGCTATAAATAAACAAACAAGATACAATCTTCTTAGTTATTCTTAAGGAATTTCAAAGAAGAAAGTATGAATTTACAAATGAAATGGCTTGGTATTTATAGGCAAAATTTTACCTCCATCAAATCATCCACCAAATCCATTATTAATTGCTCCACTAATTGCTCCACCAAATTCATTATTAATTCTATCAAGTTTGGTGGGAGTTTGACTATTTTTATTATTTATTTATTTATTTTTTTGCTTTGAAAATGACTTTAATAATTGCGCATAAAACACTTCTGGATATTTCATCCATTTCGATCATGCAATCTTCAGAATTCGAAATTATTTAATTCTTCAAAGTTGTAGATATTTGAATTTCTTTAATCTGGAACTTGAATCAGCTTAATCTGATATCGGAGTAAATAGTTATGCCCAAAGTACGAAAATCGCACAAAATTGGAATTTTCGAAACTGCACTTCGTTATAACGCCCTTTCAAGTTTCCAATCTCCAAAATTAATATGTAAAGTCCAATTTTTACCCTTATTTGACCCACATTTCATCCTAAATGATTTCATTGAGTCCCAATATTATTTTATCTGCAAAATAAACTAAAAAAACATCAAAACGTTCATCAAACCCGAGAAACTAAACAAAATATTAAGTAAATGAGGCGGTAAATATTGATATATTTTCCGCTCATCACACCCCAAACCTAACATTTTGCTAGTCCTCGAGCAAAACAATAAAATAAATACAATAAACAATTAAAATTAAACTAAGCCACTTTCGTAGGGATCACGGTTGCATTTAGCATATGCAACAAGCCTTTAAACCCCTAGGTGTCCCTAGTGGACGAGTTGTAGTCTCGTGAGGGCTCACAACAACGATACCCACAAACGTTTTACAAAAGTAAAAAGATAATAAAACTAATGCACACAAAAGCAAAAAGACAAGAGAAAAGAGAATAAAGAAGTTAATGACTAAACAGATGAAACTTCTAATCCAAGTCAATAATTGTTTTGTTTCTTTCTAAATTACCGAATAAGTGAATTCTCAGATTATTTTTTTACCATTCTTCATATACATAGCCAACAAAATATTAATCAACTCATTTTTTGCCCACAATAGTCACAAGTGAAGTTGAGAAGAAAGTAATATTTTTGTCCTAAAGTTTTATCAGAATTAACACCTTTTTAAGCAATAAAATATTTTTCTGATTTTTTTTTTTGATTTTTTCTTTAATTTTTTATTTTTTTTTATTTAGATACAATATCTTCCATCCTTGTAACGAGCTTTGGGTCAGTGACTCCCAAACCAGTTGGTTTTAAGGCACTAGGTGTTAAGACACCACCACGGACTTAATTACTCAGACTTCAGATATATATATATATATCTATATATATATATATTATATATATATATATTTGCAACATCTTTGATCCATGTAGCAAGCTTTGGGCCAGTGGCTCCCAAACCAGTTGGTTTTAGGGCACTAGGTGTTAAAACACCCCTACAGACTTAATAACTCGAACCCATACCTTTTTTCTTTAATCCCATCGATTTTTTAGATGCTTCCTCCAATTAAACTATAGCACTGAATATTACAAACTCGTCAATTACTTCTCATGACCGTATATTACCATGCAAGTTGATAATATTTGTCAACTGAGCATATGAAGATTCATTTTAATCAGTTTTATGGAGAATTTACTAATTAAATAATTCAAAATGAAATAAACAAAAATTAACTTGTTCGAAATAGGTTGAGATACGTCTCAGGAGAGGAAATTCCTTACTTGGCTATCTCTAACACCAATTTCACCCAATTAATCAAATTAAAAACACAAAATATTTTTTGATTTTTGTAAAAATTTTCAATTTTTTTTGGCTTTTTCGAAAAATTTTGACTAAAAATAAAACAATAAAAACAAGATACAATTTAACTATTCTCCTCCCCCAAACGTAAATGAGACATTGTCCCCAATATCTTAAACAATAGAAGAAGACTTTAGAAAACCATACCTAGTTAGCTGAAATTCTATATCTAAACGAAAAGTTAAAGGTTAAGATCCAGATTTATCCGACGCCTCTTACCACGATCATTATCGGACCAGTTTATCTTGGAAAGAATGGGGTCAATTTGAGGTTCAAAGGCTAAGATTTGGTCAATTAAATCTGGGGTAGTTCTGGAAGTAAAGAGGAGTTCTTTTACAGGCTTTGACAGGAACCCATTTCTCCGGGCATCATCAAGAAACACACAAAGAAAATCATAAAATCCATCAATATTGTACAGTCCAAGCAGTTTCCGGTGTATGTTCAAGTTTGCCCAAGATAGTACTGTAAAAATTTCCTCCATCGTGCCCAAGCCTTCTGGCAAAGCAATAAAAGCATCAGCACGATTAATCATCTCTACCAGTCTTTCAGACATACCTGGCAAGATTAGTTCCTCGCCGTTTGATGATCCAATAAGATTCGCCTCCGCCAAGGGTTTTGTGATGATTCCCAAGACTTGACTGCCTCCATCCTGTACAGCCTTTAAAACGATCCCCTTTAGTCCAAGATTGCCACCGCCATATACTAAGTGTATATTCCTTGCAGCAATGACTCGACCTAATTCCTGTGCCGCTATTTCGTATTCTGGTTTTACACCAACACTTGTACCGTAAAACACACAGATGTTTTCAACCCGTATTCTTGAAGTAGCTTCCATTTTTATCTGGATGCCTTTAAAGGTGCAATGATGAGTTGAATTTATAGAACCTGAAAAGGGTGAGTAATAATAACACAAGTATCTTCCAAATGATGATTAGTAGCAAAATAGTAAATTGTGAAAGGTCAAAAAGTAGCCTGGATTTTGTCGGAGAAAATAAAAAAACAAATCACAATTATTAGGAAAAGACAAATAGATATAATATTTACAATAATATAACGACTTGAATGACGTCTATGTGTCAGGGACAAGCTTCTCATCCAATTTTCTTATAAATTAGCAAACAGAGTCTTTTAGAGTCAGATTCCAGAGACTTAACTGTTGTCTTTCTTTACGGAACTGTGCATATAACATGCGAATTTTGTGATACACATATCCATTGGGATGCGTCTCAAGAGTTTTAGATATTTCATCCAAAGACTCCTTACTCAAGCCATCCCTAATGAAATTAATCTTATCTTCGCGGTTATCAGACACTATTCCTAAAGATCGACAACGAGTATCACAAAACATACGAGCACATTTATAACAAACACACATTCTTTTGGCTCTTCTCTTTTTAGCATATATGCTTCTTCCTAAACCAGGAAGATGTGAAATAAAAGAGTCAGAGGACTCACATGCCAATCGGACCCGTGCTTCAATAATCCAATGAATGTCAGTAGGCATACCTTTGATCATCAGTAGTCTCATCCGTTCCAAGCGAGCTTTGTAAACTTTCATCAGAATGTTTTGAGGGAGAGAATGAAATTTCTTGTGAAGATTTGCGAGAGCGTCTTCCATCTTGAAATGACTTAACCTGCAAAAACTAAACACACAAAAATCAAACACGCCAAATCTGAATATATACACAAATTGCATGGGTTGCCTCCCAGCTAGCGCTAAGTTTAAAGTCGTCAGCTAGACATGAGTGCCCGAACGTTAGGCTGGATCTGAAAGTGTGACACTTTCTTTTTGTCGCTCAAATGATTCTCTCCAGTAGTGCTTGACACGCTTGTTTTTAACCTTGAATTTTTTGTTGGAGTTGGGATCATGTAACTCAACGGCTCTATCTGGTAAAACTTTGGTGATTAAGAATGGACTTGACCACCATGATTTTGGCTTCCATGGGAAGAGTTTCAACCTTGTTGTTTAACAGTACCCTCTGCCCTGGTTCTAGTTGTATGCGCACTAACTTCTCATCATATTTCTTTTTGGCCTTTTCTTTATATAATTTGGCATTCTCAAAAGGCTGAATGTGAAATTCCTCCAATTCATTGAGCTGGTGGAACTGTTTCTCTTCTGTTGCTTGTAGTGCAAGAATTGGCTTCTTCAGTACGCAGTACTCTTTATCTTGAGGCTCCACAAGCAATTGACATGCTTTAAGTTTGTCAGTAGAACTTTGCATTGTATTGGAGTTCTGGATGGTACTATTTATCATATCAAGTTTGAAACATTCCTCATTCTTTTCATCATCTGGGAAATTCATGGCCTTGAAAACATTGAATGTTACTTCTTGGTCATGTACCCTCATTGTTAGTTCTCTTTTTTGTACATCAATAATGGTTCGACCAGTAGCCAAGAATGGTCTCCTAAGGATGATCGGCACATCTTCGTCTTCCTCCATATCAAGGACAATAAAATCAGCTGGGAAAATGAATTTGTCAACTTTGACCAGCACATCTTCAACTACACCTCTCGGAAATACGAGCGTTCTATCAGCAAGTTGTAAAGAGACTGAAGTGGGTATTGTTTCTCCAATCTGCAGTTTCCTGTAAATAGAAAAGGGCATCAAGTTAACACTTGCACCTAGATCACACAAAGCCTTACCGAAGTCATGTTCTCCAATGGTGCATTGGATAGTAAAACTGTCAGGATCTTTCAACTTTGGGGGAAGCTTCCTCTGAATGATGGCACTGCATTCTTCTGATAATGTTACTGTCTCGTAATCTCCCAATCTTCGCTTTCGTGAAAGAATGTCTTTCATGAATTTGACATAGCTAGGCATTTGTTCCGACGCTTCTGCAAATGGAATATTGATATGCATCTTTTTAAAGATCTCCAGGAATCGAGCAAACTGCTTGTCCAATTTGTTTTTCTAGAGACGCTGTGGAAAAAGTGGAGGTAAAGTAATTCTTTCTTGATCTTTTTCCTTTGCTTATTTTTCCTCCATCTGTGGAACTACATCTTTTGGAACTTCTTCAATGGTTGCCTTGATTCCAACATCTTTAGTGATTTCAGTTTCGCTTTTTAAGGTAATGGCTTGACATTGCTCCTTCCCTCGATTTCTTAAATTTGGTTATGTGTTGCTATGAAGGGTACCTTGCAGTCTGTAACTCTGAGCATTGGCCAGTTGTCTAATTTGATTTTCCAGTGCCTTTATAGAAGAAGTTAAGCTTTGATTCAATGCTGATTGGGCTTGAAACATAGCTTCATTTGATGCTGCTTGATTTTGAATTAATGTTGCTTGATTTTGAAACATAACATCGTACTTTTTTAACCGGGCCAGCACTTCCGCTATTCCTGGTTATTTTTCATGCTCATGGCTTTGCTGTTGGAATCCTTGTGGTGGATAGTTCTTTTGCCCTGAATTGTTGCTCCATGTGAAATTGGGATGATTCCTCCACCCTAGGTTGTAGGTATTGGAATATGGATTGTTTCCCTGTCTATTGAAATTATTGACGTAATTCATCGTTTATTTATGTTGGTTTATCTCTGGTGCTCCTCCATATGGTGAACTTGTGGATCCAATATTGCTTTGCATGCTAAGAGTTTCCAAGAATTTGCATATCTGATCCAGCTTGGCATTCACTGCTGTGTTGGCTCCAACTTCATAAATTCCAGCAATTCGTTGGATCAAGCTCCTTTCTGTTGGCCACAATGAATTATTGTTAGCCATTTCTCCAATTAGGTCTCAAGTTTGATCTTCTCCTTTTTCCATTAAAGCTCCTCCAGCAGCAGCATCAATTGTGGTTCTCATTATTCCAGAAAGTCCATTGTAGACGGTTTGGACTTGTAGCCATTTTTCAATTTCATGGTGAGGACATTTCCGAAGTAAATCCTTGAATCCTTCCCAAGCTTCGCAGAGGGATTCTGAATCTTGTTGCATAAATGATGTAATGTCATTCCTCAACTTTGCAGTTTTGGCTGGTAGAAAGTACTTTGCAAGGAATTTGGTGGCTAGAGTGTTCCAAGTTATGATGAAACCTGCTGGTAGAGAATGTAGCCAAGCTTTGGCTCTGTCTTTCAAGGAATATGTAAAAACTCACAATCTCATTGCTTCTTTAGCTGCTCGATTGTAGTTGAAAGTACCACAAACTTTCAGGAAGTTGCTGATGTGGGCATTTGGATCTTTAGTTGCATTCCCCCCAAACTGAACTGACTGTTGAATCATCTGAATGCATGTTTTGATGTCACATGCATTTGCTGGTAAGGGAGGAAGTACAATACAGGAAATGAAGCCATCAACCACCGGAATGGTTCTGTCTCGAATAGGAATTGGGGGTACAACTGAATGGCGTAAACACACACGTATAACGCAAGCGTACGTATCGTTCAAGTAGTATAAAAGTATCGATCCCACGAAGACTTAAAATCTTATCTATTAATTTTTATAAGGTCAAATGATTACTAGTATCTAACAGGTTGTTTGATTGATTTGAAAAGGTGACGATTCTAAATTTATAAATAGACAAGTAAATGAAATTGTTTTAAGGTTGATTTTAAGAAAATTCAATATTAAAAACTATCTAGGTTGTGATTTATTCCAATATTATTTAAAGATGAAGTGATTATCTTATAGTTGGGTAAAATATTGATTTATTAACCTGGAACACTAAATTATGTAAAAGCCTCTTCCGATGGTCAATTACAAATATCCAATTTAACCTAATTGAACCATATGTCTATGTCAACCAAATTATCTGGATTCATTAAGATT
The DNA here is from genome assembly GCA_019454045.1 of Zanthoxylum bungeanum. Classification (NCBI taxonomy): domain Eukaryota; kingdom Viridiplantae; phylum Streptophyta; class Magnoliopsida; order Sapindales; family Rutaceae; genus Zanthoxylum; species Zanthoxylum bungeanum. The sequence continues at coordinate 210,035 of SKCR01026514.1, forward strand.
AAATTCCAATTATGGCTACCCCCGCCCGACAGGTATATTCCTATCCTGTAAGGAAATCTATTAAAGGGTTATCTATCCTCAAGGAAGATCGTGGGTTATTGAGTCTGAGGTCTTAAACCTAAAATCCCTATGTCTAGTTCATTTTAGGTTTACCTTATCAAATTTATTAGTGGCCAGTTAATAAAAAGCATTAAAATTAAAACTCAATAAATAAATCTTTATACTACCCAAATTATAATTTAACCCTTATAAACCGGTGATATTGGATTTCATCACAACCCTAGATTATTTACTTAGTTATGACACATAGCTAGGGCTAGTAAAAACTTAAAAGACATAAAATGAAAATGCTGAAAAGTAATTGCAGTGAGTAAAATGCTGAAAAGTAAATTACAAATGAAATAAAATGCTAAGGCAAAAGGAATTACTTTTACTACTACTAATTTAGATATCTCCCATAAAATAATATATAAACTTGTGATATTATTTTACCAACCGACCAATCTGGCGGTATCCTGATTAAGTCAAATTAAGTCCAACCAGCCATATAGGTGGTAATATTTGTCCATAATCCAGCCATAAAGGCGGTACCAAAATAAATTTACCAACCGACCAATCTGGCGGTATCCTTGATTAATCAGGTTCAAACCAACAGAAAATAAATTTACCAACCGACCAATATAGCGGTTCCTTGATTAGTCAGGTTTAAACCAGATTAAATTGAATTGCCAACCGACCAATATAGCGGTATCCTTTATTAATCAGTATTTTAAATAGTAAATATATTATTTTTAAGGGAGATTAATCTAAATAGCAATAGTAAAATAATTACCTTTCACCCTAGCATAGGGAAGTTACCTCCTCATAGTGAATAGTAAAAACTGTAAAATAAGAAAGTAAATTACTATTATTACAAAAAGTAATTAAATTTATTACAAAGTAAAAACTAAAAATTAAAAACGAAACTTAGAGAGAGAGAAACTCACTAATTACATAGAAGGAGTGAGAGAGAAAGGTGTACTGAAATCTGAAATTTCGCCCTCTATTTATAGGAAAAATTTTCACTGTTCGCGCGTCGCGACGCGCAAAAGACTAAAATATCCCTGTTGACGCATTTTTGTCCGGTTTTGCCCCAAATTACCTCCAGTGCTGTCCAAACTTTATTTATCTGCAAAATAACAATAAAACACATCAAAACGTTCACAAAACTCAAGAAACTATACAAAATATTAAGTTTAATGAGTGGGAAATAGTGATATAAATACCACTCATCAACAACCTCCAAAGGTTAAGGTTCCATAATGATCAGTGCTTCTTGGCCTTCTCGCCTTTCCCTTCTTAATTGTCTGATGGTTCTTTCAATCTCTGGGTCAAGCGGTCGGATTTCAAAGCTTCTGGTCGTCTCATGTAGTATCTAAGAACCTGAAACACAAGAAAACAGAAATAATAAGTAAAAAAGAAAAACAAAATTAGACACAAGTAACGTATCTAACCCCAAAATTAATAGTGAAAGATAAATAAGTCCCCGGCAACGCCGCCAAAAACTTGATCGGCGTAATCACACGCGTATAACGTAACCGCATGTATCGTTCAAATTGTATAAAAATTATCGATCCCACGAGGACTTAATACCTAAGCTATTAATTTATGAAGTCAAATTTCACGAGTATCTAATGGATTGATTGTTTGATTGGATGATGACTTAAATTTAAAACAAGTAAATAAAATTACGCGAAAGTTGATCGAGGAAAATTCAAGATTTAGAAACTATCCAGGGTTGTGAATCTTTCCAATAACTTTTTAAAAGATGAAGTGGTTATTTTACATTTGTGTAATATATCGGTTTATTAACCTGGAATATGAAATTATGTAAAAACCTATTCTGATGGTCAAATACAAATACCCAGTATAACCCAATTAATCATATTCCTATGTTAACCAAGTTATCTGAATTCATTAAGATTAAGTTCCAATTATGGCTACCCCCTCCCGACAGGTATATTCCTATCCTGTAAGGAAATCTATTAAAGGGTTATTTATCCTCAAGGAAGATCGTGGACTATTGAGTCTAGGGTTTAAACCTAAAATCCATTTTCCAAGTTCATTTCAAGTTTACCGAATCAATCTTATTAATGGCCAGTTAACAAGAAGCATTAAGACTTAGACTCAATAAATAATCATTTATATTACCCAAACCATAAAATAACCCCTTATTAAACGGTGATATTGGAATTCATCACAACCCCAGATAACTGACTTAGTTACGACACATATTTACGGGTAGTAAAAGCTTAAATAAAATAAGAGACATAAAGTAAATTGCTGGAAATTAAATACTGAAAAGTAAATGACGGAAAGTAAATGCTGAAATTAAATACTGAAAATTAAATGTTGAAACTAAATGCTGAAAGTAAATTGCTGAAAAGTAAATGCTGAAAGTAAATTGCTGAAAAGTAAATAAAGTAAAAGTACAATAAAAGAAAATGCTGAGGTAAAATGATCCATTTTTATTACTACTATTTTAGATATCTCCCTTAATATAATATATTAACTTTACGTGATAATTACCAACTAGCCATATAGGCGGTATCCTGATTAAGTCAAATTAATAATTAATTACCAACGGACCAATCAGGCGGTATCCAGTTTAGTCAAGTTAAAACCAATTTAAATAATTATCAACCGACCAATATAGCAGTATCCTCGTTAAGTCAGGTTTTAACTAGTTTATATATTATAATTAAGGGAGATTAATCTAAATATTAGTAATAAAAGTTTTACCTTTTACCCCAACAAGGCGGAGTTACCTCATCATTGCTTGAAAAGTAAAAACTGAAAAAGTAAAGAAAGGAAAGTATTATATGTAAAAGTAAATTATGGAAAGTAAAAACTGAAAAGTAAAGAAAAGAAAGGGCGAAAGCGGAAATTAATTACTGAAAGCTGTAAATAAACAAACAAGATACAATCTTCTTAGTTATTCTAAAGGAATTTAAAAGAAGAAAATATGAATTTACAAATGAAATGGCTTGGTATTTATAGGCAAAATTTTACCTCCATCAAATCATCCACCAAATCCATTATTAATTGCTCCACCAAATCCATTATTAATTGCTCCACTAATTATTCCACCAAATCCATTATTAATTCATATCAAGTTTGGCGGGAGTTTGACTATTTTTATTATTTATTTATTTATTTTTTTGCTTTGTAAATGACTTTAATAATTACGCATACACACTTCTGGATATTTCATCCATTTCGGTCATGTAATCTTCAGAATTCGAAATTAAGATCTTTGAGTCTTCTTTAATCTGGAAATTGAATCAGCTCAATCCGATATCGGAGTAAATAGTTATGCCCAAATTATGAAAATCGCGCAAAATTGGAATTTCTGAAACTGCACTTCGTTAGAATTCCCTTTCAAGTTTCCAATCTCCAAAATTAATATGTCAAGTCCAATTTTTGCCCTTATTTGACCCACATTTCGTCCTAAATGATTTCATTGAGTCCCAATATTATTTTATCTGCAAAATAAATTAAAAAACATCAAAACATTCATCAAACCCGAGAAATTAAACAAAATATTAAGTAAATAGGGCGGAAAATATTGATATATTTTCTGCTCATCACACCCCCAAACCTAACATTTTGCTAGTCCTCGAGCAAAACAATAAAATAAAATACAAGAAACAATTAAAATTAAACTAAGCCACTTTCGTAGGGATCACGGTTGCATTTAGCATTTGCAACAAGCCTTTAAACCCCTAGGTGTCCCTAGTGGACGAGTTGTAGTCTCGTGAGGGCTTACAACAATGATACCCACAAAAATTTTACAAAAGTAAAAAGATAATAAAACTAATGCACACAAAAGCAAAAAGACAAGAGAAAAGAGAATAAAGAAGTTAGTGACTAAACAAATGAAACTTCTAATCCAAGTCAATAGTTGTTTTGTTTCATTCTAAATTACCGAATAAGTGAATTCTCAGATTATTTTTATACCATTCTTCATATACACAGCCAAAAAAATATTAATCAACTCATTTTTTCCCACAATAGTCACATGTGAAGTTGAGAAGAAAGTAATATTTTTGTCCTAAAGTTTTATCAGAATTCACACCTTTTTAAGCAATAGAATATTTTTCTGATTTTTTTTTTTATTTTTTCTTTAATTTTTTCTTTTTTTTATTTATATACAATATCTTACATCCTTGTAACGAGCTTTGGGTCAGTGACTCCCAAACCAGTTGGTTTTAAGGCACTAGGTGTTAAGACACCACCACGGACTTAATTACTCAGACTTCAGATATATATATATATTGCAACATCTTTGATCCATGTAGCAAGCTTTGGGCCAGTGGCTCCCAAACCAGTTGGTTTTAGGGCACTAGGTGTTAAAACACCCCTACAGACTTAATAACTCGGACCCAGACCTTTTTTTTTAATCCCATCGATTTTTTAGATGCTTCCTCCAATTAAACTAGAGCACTGAATATTACAAACTCGTCAATTACTTCTCATGTCCGTATGTTACCATGCAAGTTGATAATATCTTTCAACTGAGCATATGTCCAAAATACGACAATTTCACAAAACTGGAGTTTCCGAAACTGCACTTCTTTAGAACGCCCTTTCAAGTTTCCAATCTCAAAAATTAATATGTCAAGTCCAATGTTTTCCCTTATTTGACCCACATTTTGTCCTAAATGATTTCATTGAGTCCCAATATTATTTTATCTGCAAAATAAACTAAAACACATCAAAACGTTCATCAAACCCAAGAAACTAAATAAAATATTAAGTAAAGGGGGCAATAAATATTAATATATTTTCCGCTCATCAAGGTTGGACGAAAAACATAAAACAAAAAAAAACCCTCTTCTTCTTCTTCTTTGGGCGTGAACAACAAACAACAAAAAAACCCCAGGCTTTTCTTCTTCAATCATTGAAATAACAAAACAACAAACCTGAAGCCATTACCGAAAAAACCACAACAAACAGCCAACCATCCAGAAAAACAGTGCCAAAAAACCACCAAAAATAACCAGTAAAATCACCTAAAAAAATAGCAAAAACAGCAGCCTAAAAATAACCAAAACAGCAGCCAAAAACAACCAAAACTACGGCCAAAAATAGCAAAAATAGCAGCCCAAAAATAGCAAAAACAGCAAAAATAGCAGCCTAAAAACAGCAAAACAGCAAGCAAAAACAATGGAATAGTGAGCAAAAACAATGACCGGCAACCAGAAACAGCAAAGCTTCAATCCTTCCGATGACAGCCTAACGCAATTCCGAGAAAACAACTTAAAAAGTAAGACCTGAGGGCACCCCTTACCATATTTATTTTATAGTTCCGGACGCTGCATGTCTGGCGGGACGTGAAATACGTCCAGCCGGGTATGGGAAGTCCTACATCAAAGACGGCCAAATTTTTGGTCACATTTTTTTCTTTCTTCGGCATTTCGTTATTAATCTTTTGGCAAAAATATAAAATTGACTCTCTAACTTTCAGTTTTGTCAATTCAGTCTTCTAACTTTCAATTTTTACCAATTCAAGGCTTCGTTACAAATTCGCCGTTACTGCTACCAAAACGACGCCGTTTTCATTTATTTTTTTTATTTTTTTCAAGAATTAAAAGAAAAATCAAAAAAAAGAAAAAAAATAAAAAAGGGAAGAGGCGTTCTAACGATCGTTCCCTTTTTTTTATATTTTTCTTTTAATTCCGAAAAAAATAAAAAGAATAAAAAAAATGAAAACGGCGTCGTTTTGGCAATAGTAACGACAAATTTATAACGGAGCCTTGAATTGACAAAAATTGAAAGTTAGAGGACTGAATTGACAAAACTGAAAGTTAGAAGACTGAAATGAAAAAAACGTGAATGTTAGAGGGCCAGTTTTGTATTTTTACCTTATATTTTTATTTATTTATTCACTTTCATCGTTATTTTATTATTTCGCATTTAGTTTATTATTTATCTTTTTATCTTTTATTGTTATTTTATTAATTCGCCTTTATTTTATTTGCTCATGATGGTAATTATCCGCATATGTATTATTATATTATTTCATGTCTATTTTTTTTATTTACGTTGCATTAATGTTTATATGTGTTATTATCTCTTGTGGTATATCGGATGGAAACTCGGACGTAAATTCCATAACCGAATCTGAATGGATGGTAGTGCGGTCTGTACTTGGAATACAACTCCACGTGCCCCTCAGGAAATATTCATACATGCGTGATTAACCCCCTTTTTGTTTGCTATTTATTTATTAACGCTTTTCCCACTTTTGATTGATTTTCGTTATTGCATCCCGTACTTCTTAATTTAATATGCTTTTGGAATCATGTTTTGGTGATTATTATTTGCTTGGGTATGTTATTACATTTTTATTCAATTGTATGTATCAATTGCATTAAGACTTGACTATACTATTGTGTGAACCTGTCCATTATACTGGCATAAGTAAGTGACCATTCCGAACCCAACGGTTTGAGGTTTTTCCTTGCGAGGGGTGAGTGTGGCCTTAAATTTTTTCACAGTTCACACTGGGTGGCGACTCCTTTATTCTCCAGTTTAGTCCCCCGCGGGCTACTCTGTACTCTCTACGGGCTGCGAGCCCAACAGTGTCGTGGTCGCCGAACATCATAGGCATAGCGGTAAACCCCGCTTCGCTCCTAAGGAGCAAAGGAATACTGAGTACAGGTATGGAGACATCAGAATCTATAGTGAGAGTCAAATGTACCAATTACTAAGAATCTGATCAAGTTAAGTAATTATGGAGCATAAGTAAAGGTCTAGAAGAAATAGATTTTTGGAGATAAGGAATATTGAGCACAGCTAAAGGTCCAGAAAAGAAGTAGTCAAAGATACTCTGCAGAGGTCTTACGAAATGAGAACATAGAAAAGAGAAAAGAGGAAGATCAAGTAACTAGCCAAGATTGTAGACAAGAAGATAAGTGTAGTAGAATCACAAGATATTCTCGAAACTAGGAAAACCGCAAGTTAGACACTAGAAAAGATTCGAGGACGAATCTTATTTAAGGGGGGGTGAATTTGTAACGACCGGTAACATTTTCGACTAATAAATTTCGACTACCGTTTCATTTTTAAATGAATTCTCATAACATAAATTATGTTGAACATGTACGCACTCATGAAGTGACCTTGGGGGGAAAATCGAAATTCCTCGAAGTTCCGATACCGAATTGTACGATGTTTCACTACTAGACAATCTACGGTTTTTAGCCTATAACTTTCTCATACGAACTCTGATTTCTATGAATTTTATATAGTCGAAAAGCTGAGATCGAGACCTACAACTTGCACGTTGATCATTTTCCTAAAATCGGACCAGAAGATGGTGAAAAATGCAGAACAAAATTTGGATGAACAGTAAATTCTTGACTTAACTATAAGAATCTCAAACTTTCTCCATTTTTCCACATTTTCCCCACCTTTTCAAATATCATGCAACCCCCACTATATAAAGAGTATACTATTCAAAAATCACAAAATTTTGAAACATAAAGAAAGAAAGAAAACGTTCGAGAGGAAGGGAAATGGAATGAAGGAGAAAGAAGGAAGAAGAAGAAATAAGAAGAGGCAAAGGAGTGAAGCAATTATCAACCCCCAAAAGCTAAGAAGATGATTGGCAACAAATGAGGACTTAGAGGATGAAGGAAATCAAAGAGAATAAGGTAAAGAATCTTCACCCAAATGTTAAGTTATGGAATTTTATGAGATTGATGTCATCATAGGATTATTGGTTTAATAATGATTGTTTATTGGTAATTTATATGAAGAGAGATTGATGGTAAGATTATGTGTTCATTTTGTTATTTTGAGAAAATTTTAAAGATTTAATGAAAGGTAAAAACAATAAGATAAAAGAGTATTTGAGGATGATCTTGATGATGTTATAGGATATGTATTGAGGGAATCACTTGTGAAGATTTTTTTGGGAGTGTGTTGAGCAAAATGAGTTTGAAAAGATGAAGTTTAGGCCAAATTCTAGCCTTGCATCGCAACGCAGAACGCGCCGCGTCGTGATGTAACCTAGGAATTTCCCTGAAATGCTTCTGGAATGTCGCGCGTCGTGACACGTAATAGAAATTTTTGGGACACATTCTGGATAAGTTGCATCGCGACACGCAATGCAAACAGACTTACTTTTACGATTTAGGGCGTTAGATCATTTTACATAGTTATTTTACAAAAGTTTATGGTTTGGATTGAATTTGAGAAAGAAATTTTTTCAGAAAATATTTTATACAATTTTGAGATTCAAAACATGAGTTTTATGTTTTTCGAGGCATGGGGAAAAACCCACCTCAGTATGCAACTTGTACATACCTGAAATTGACGAACTGAGACATGTGCACACATAGAGGACTGAGTGGACATCATTACGTAACGCCCTCAGATCCTAGTTCAGGGCTAGGGGATGGCGATACGTAATGCCCCTAGACCCTAATTTCAGAGCTTGGTGGGTAGCAGAGATCTGCACCCCCAATTCTAGTTTGTGGCTTGGGGGACGGCGATACGTAACGCCCCAAGACCACCAGTTTCAGGGACATGAGTGGCATGCTTTGGGGGACGGCGATACGTAATGCCCCAAAGTCATGGTTTTGCATTCCTGGCTCCAGATAGACGTGGGGGATGGTGATACGTAATGCCCCCATGCGTCAAGTTTTTCAGATACATAAGGGAATCACTTGTGAAGATTTTTTGGGGAGAGTGTTGAGAAAAATGAGTTTGAAAAGATGAAGTTTAGGCCAAATTCTAGCCTTGCGTTGCAATACAGAACGCGTCGCGTCGCGATGCGACCTGGAAATTTCCCATAAATGCTTATGGAATGTCGCGCGTCGCGACGCGACAGGGCCGTGCATCGCGACGGGTAATAGAAATTTTTGGGACACATTCTGGATAAGTTGCGTCGCGATGCGCAATGCTTCGCGTCTACCCGAATATTCTAGTTCCACCTGAATTTATTATAGACTACCCTAAAGGCCCCGTATCGATTTATACTCAAAAGTACATCACGATATAAGTATAATATACTTTGGAACGTTAATAGGTGTTTGAATGCAAAAACTTAATATAATTTCGAAAAGCTTTCCACAACTTGTAATCTAACCAAGTTTACCGATTATAGATTATCGGCAAAAATCCCAAGTTTATCGATTAAGCGAAACAGTACCAGCTTGATTCTGAAATAGGTGAGTGGACCACTTTTCTCAAACTGGTTTTATTTTTTAAGTTTTGATATCAGATTTACCTTCACGCTTTAGGGCGTTAGAATGTTTTATTGTTACAGTCATTTCAGAAATAGTTATGATTTGAGTTTCAACTAAGAAATAAATATTTTCAGAAAATGTTTGATACAGTTTTGAGATTTAAATCATGAGTTTTATGTTTTTCGGGACATGGGGAAAATCCCACCCAAGTATGCAACTTGTTATAGTTGGAATTGACGGATAGAGAACATAGGCACATGTAGAGGACTGGGCGGACGACGATACGTAACGCCCTCAGATCCTAGATTAGGGCTAGGGGACGGTGATACGTAACGCCCCTAAACCCTAATTTCATAGCTTAGAGGGTAGCATAGATCTGCACCACCAGTTCTAGTTTCATGGCTTGGGGGACGGCGATATGTAACGCCTCAAGACCACCAGTTTCAGGGACAGTAGTGGCATGCCTTGGGGGACGGCGATACGTAACGCCCCAAGTACATGGATTTGCATTGCCGGCTCTAGATAGGCGTATGGGGGGAGGGCGATACATAACGCCCTCATATGTCAAGTTTTCCATTACAGATGAGCTTCAGATACCAGATTTCCAGAAAACGATTTTCCAAGATTCAAATTTTAGAAAAAAAAATTTTAGAAAATAGTTTTCCGTGAGATTTCAAACAAGGTTTTTAGGAAAAGAATTTCATATAAATTTATTTCTGAAATGAGATTTCAGGACCAAATGTTTTATATCAGCATTTCAGATTTTCGTCCACTCACTTAGATCGTACGACGATCTAACCCCCCACTCCTAGTTTTCTATGGTTGCAGGTATTCTCGGAGGACGAGGTGGGGAGGACGGATATTGATGCAGTCATTAGGTTTGGAGTGTTAGGGTTTGTGCTCAGAGTGCCAATCCGGATCGTATTTATGTCCGATTCATAAATACGAGCAATTCTATTTTCCATAATATTACTAATTTAATAGTAGCACCCTTGTATTTTATACACTTATTCGATCTAATTACGATTAGATATATGATTTTGATTAGATCCAAACTAAATTCAATTTAATGATACGTGTATATTAGACAAAGACCCTAGGATTTACAATATAGTACGCACTTACAACGTAGTTTGTAATTGACATTAGGAAGCGCACTATAAGATGTATATCCTTAAATAAAGTTTCGGGTCAAGATTTACTAACACAGGTTGGTTAGTAAAATTCACTGAGACCAGTACATGTCGTATATTGTGACTTGGTCCGATGGTTTATCACAGTGAACCAAGAATCTCGGGAGACTCGTATAGACATGTAGGTATTTATTTGATAAACACTTAATGACTCACTGAAGATTTCCTAATAGATGGTACACCAACGTCAATATGAATCTTCTCGAGTTGAGCGAGCATAGTGGTCATTTGACTTGAGATACCATAGTGGGATATATAAGTTATCCTCCACACATTGATGGCAGTCACGTCAACGATCTATTCATGATCAGACCTCCGCCTGTTCGTTGGGTGTGGACTGATGCTCATGATATCCAGTGCGTATCAAGATATGATCCGTCAGTCATGTGTACAGGGCATAGACATCCTCATGTGTTTACGATCTAGTAAATTCATGGCCGTGGTATAACTTCGGAAATCAGTTCCGAGTGTTATTTAGAGATTATAAATTGAAAGTCGAATATATTATATCGAACGGGTTTGACGTTTTTATCTGTACCCCAAGTATAATATAGATAGCCTGTGACGGAGGGATTATTCGTATGCAATGACCTCTGTTGGGTTTTCTAGGTCAAGCCAAGATCATTTAAGCGAATGAAATGTGCGAATACAACAAAGTAAAGTTGCGGAAATACTCACTTTGATCGGATTTGCGATGCGTTAAACACAAAAATTTCTTCAAGCTTTTCCTCCTAGGTTCTGCCAAGGCATCCTTTGTGCTCCTTGTCTTGATCTTCAAGCTCCAAGCTTTGGGTGTGGATTCCATGCTCATGAATGGGTTTCCCTATCACCTTTGTATGACCCCTTTGGTGTGCTAGTACATTGAAATTTTGCCACAAAATTTCCCTTAGTCTTCTTGATGCTCTCGGCATTGAAGGAAAAAGAGAGGAAATGGCACCTTGTGCGGTGAGATGAGGGAGAGAGTGAGAAGAGTTGTGTTGGTTATTTTGATTTCAAAAATTAAAAAAAATAAAAAATAAAAAAAGATATATCAAAATTTTGGTAAATCATCTCCCATCATTACCAACTTGGAGTGTTTAACACACTATCACCAACCACCAACTTTTATCACTATAAAGTGATAAAGTTGACTAGTGATGTGACTTGATGTGACTTGTGGGCCCCACTTGATTTGAAATGCGAGTGGGCCCGCAAACACTCCCGGGCTCGGGTTTGCTAACTCCGAATTAACGAATTTTCCATTGCGACGTAATTAAATCAAATTTAATTAAATAATTATGCCTAGCAAAATTACTATTCACGTCGCTAGCGAATTAATTCTAAATTAACTCGATCGCCCGAATTAAAATCTAATTTTAATTCTGCGCCGAAATCTAATTTCGTATAATATATTGAATATATTATTTTATCGATTAATTCCGAATTAATCGTTCTCTCTCTATAAATAATATTTTATCCCAGATAAAATATCTCTAATAATTAATCCTAGATTAATTATATCCGAGTCATTCGTCATCGGTGAATCTTCGGTAAGCGACCCATGAGATCCCTGGTTATGTTGGTACCTAGTACTACGTTTTACCGATTTACAAGACATGGTTGGCTTCTAGCAAAGCACCGTGCCTACCCAATACTCCAGAAATATTCTTAAAGGAATATGTAATCTATATCATGCGTAGTATACGTAGTATTGCGTATTGGGATCCAGTATCGGATGTCACGTGTTAGGCCTGGGGCTGGAATTGTGTCTGCCCCGTACGAAGCACATATCGGATCTCTGGTAACTAGTCTCTATAATCGGATAAACATGACCTAGTCATATTATCCCGATAGCTGCAGCATATAAGAGTACCAGTTCTGTATCCTACGTGATCATCATCTCCACTATGACTGGAGTGATACTTCCATCTTGACATCACACCAAATACACTATGATTCTCAATATACCCAGAAGAGGCGTACATAGAACCTGTTAAAGCTGTGGACGACCAAAACCAAAGTATATTGATTGTCGCAAGTATTAGCGATGTAAGTCTTAGGTTAAGACCAAATACACCTACCTTGATTCGGACTTCCATAGACACATAGTCATACTACCAATGGAATTCCGAGGGGTCTATCCAGAGCGAAGCTGTTTCCGTACCATCGGTAAACACAACCTCCTATTACACTTGCATAAGTATCCAATACCTAAATATATGAGAACTATGCTGTTATGCTCCCATAACACGCACAAGTGCAATACTAGTCTATTCCGCATTATCGATGTCCAATCTCGATAATACTACGACTATGGATGTCTTAATGATTAAACCTTCATGGATTAATACTGTCTCATATCTTATCAATCTGGAACTAATCATATGGACTTTTATCATTTATATATCCCGGTAATCTAATTACAAATGATAAAAGAGCAATTTCCTTTGTCACGTTGTTAATTTGTACAACAACACCATGTTTTGTACAAATAGTGATGCTATGAGTCATAATTATCCAACAACCTCAGCTTGCATAGTTTAGGGAGATTATATGTGGTCGTCATAATTCATGAGTGGACATGAAATTGGATTTCGTGACGGATAAACCGAAACTTAGAGAGTCCCACATTATGAAGTGTACTCGTTGAGCACTTGGGCAACGCGATATGAATAATTCGGATTATTCATAATAATTCATCGGATTAAGTGAGTTATTTTGAATCGTTTAATCGGTTAAATGATAACACATGCATTATGGGATTTTGTCCGATCGTAATTATTGTGTATTTGTATTTAATACATAATACGATTAGATACACATTAATTATTCGTCAAATGAGATTTTGACACATGCCATAAATATATGTATTTGTTATTTATTGTAAATAAAAATACATATATAATAATAATTATATTAATTGATTATTTGGATATTTAATCGTTAAATATTTAAAAGATTAATTAATTAAACTTTTTCCATAAATGTTATGAAATTTGTTTGATTATTATTGGAATATATGGCATGATTTAAATTAAACTTAATGTGTGCAATTTTGATTGGATAACATAAAGTTTAATTCATTTAATTTGATTAAAATAAAAAATGATAAAAATGCCCCAACTATACCCAAAGTCGTTCATTACTAAAATAAAAGGGAAATTGTTTTTCTTTTATATTTTTTGGCTTGCTTCCTTGGCCGACTACATCATCAACAAAACACTCTAAAAAGCTCTCAATCTTGGTTTGAAGAAATTAAGGAAAATTAAAAAAAAAAAAACTAAGGATTTAGGAGATTTAAGGTAATTCTTCAAAACCCTAAGCTTGGAAATTTAGTTACTTGTTTCTTGATGATCTAGAAATTTTCTAGGGTTCCTTTAATTCTGAAAAATTGGGGCTTTTGGTTGTGGATGATGAATTGGAAGCTTGTGTGCATGTGTGAAGTAGTTTTGAATGGAATTAGTGTAATCTTTTTCCAAATTGATCATTTGATGATGAGTTGCTTTCTAGAGCGTTGTGACCACTCTTGTGACACCTAGAATTATTCTTGGGTGGTTCATATGTGTTGACTTAAATTGGTGTTGAGATTAATTTGATTAATGTTGAAAAATTGGATTTAAAGCATGATATTTGGTAATTTCGGTTTTTGGATCAGATCTGAATAAACTGGAAATTCTACGATAAATTTAATGTCATACAAATGTATTGGATGTGTTTTGGGAGTTGGAACAATTTTCGGAAAGTGTTTCAGAGTTGAAATAAGCGAAAACGGTGAAAAATGGCGTTACCGAGTGACTTTTGAGTCAACCGGATGACGGCTGTCCAAACAGTGAGTTCGTCACTGTTCGGGCAGCCCATGAACTGCCCTAACACTATTGGGGCTGACCTGGGCAGTCCCCATAAGAGTTGGGTGGTCGGTTTGGTCAAAAACGTGTTTTGCATCATTTTACGGAAAAACATTTTTCGTAAAAGTTTCGCGACGTTTCTTATATATTTATGTCGCTATTCGATATTGAATAAATAGGTTTAGGTGAAATATGAATAAATTATTCATATTAGATATTAAATAATTTATTCGGTAATTTGAAAAAGTTTTAAATTACGATTTCGCCCGAACCGCACTTCCGCTGCGCCCTTCGCCCAAAACCCCAATAAAAATGGTATCAGAGCAGGTCTGATGCTTCATCCATTACATTAGTCATGCTTGATATATGATATGTAATCCAATTTTAATGTTCACACATACATACAATCTATATGTTTCTTGACTTTTCGATTCCACGCTAACGGGAAATATAATGGAAATTTAATCGTTAAATTAAGTTATGTTTTCTATAGGTAGAATTGAATTGTTTAGAAAATGAATTAGATTAAAATTCTGCATATGATGTAGAAAAAAGCTTCCTAGTGGAAAATCCCCGCTTAAAATAAGACTGTTAAGTTACGTGTATTGGATACATGTTTCTTGGTCCGTCTTGTCAGTACGGTTTATTGGGTATCTTTCTCTAACCGCATCCAAGATCGTGCCAAAACTGTGAGGGTGTAGGTTATGGGATTTTATCCATACCGGTTGTATATTGATACTAGACAAATTCAAGTGAAAGTGGAAATCATGAACGTCCCAAAGCTGTCAGGACTACACCGGTAGCTTGAGTTTGTCATTGACAAGTGAAGCCTTGATACGCCTCCTTGTGAACGTGCCAAAGCTGTCATAACGAGAAACGGTCAGGACCAAAATAAGGAGTCATTGGTGAGTGATTGACAATGAGTTGTCTATCTAATGAATATACGTAGGCGAGATCGTGCCAGAGCTGTGAGTCGAAATATATTCATGTGATCCTACTCTCACTATGGAATTCGATTTAATTATCGAATTCCCGTTGTCCGTTGGAGATTACGGTATTGTAAAAAGTTGTGGGAAACACCGTTGGGTTAAAAATCCATAACTAAAGTAGTGCGTAATTTTATGGAAAATTATGCTTCGCCTTCTTTTCATTCTATATTGTTTATAGAATTATACTTCTAATCCACAGCATAGCATATGACTTGAATATATTTTCTGACTTTACTTATGGTTGTGTAGTTCTAGAATAGGTTCTAGAAAGACGGTAGACTTAGATATTGTTAGATTAGTTTGAAACTATCGGGAACTGTTGTTTCGGTTTACTTGTAAATCAAGATGGTTAGTGATTTAGTTACTAAGTCACGATTAGTAATTTAAATAGATATCTGTTTTAGGATATTATCCTAGAAAGAATAGTTTCTTATTGTAGAGTTTCAATCAAGTCCCAAGATCATAAATCATGCATAAAAACGAATAGAATACAACCAAGGAGTAAGGCGGAATTCATACTCACATTGATGGGTTTTGATGAAATGAAGAATACAAGCCTTCAAGCTTCTCAAACTCGCGGTAATGGAGCTCCTTGTGCTGTTGGACTGCTCGGTTTTGGTCCTTCTTGTCTCTCCAAGATTCGGCCATGGATGGACTCCATGGAAGCTCCAAGCTTCAAGCTCCAAAATTGATTCCAAGCTCACAAATTCGTTTCCCTATCACCTATGTATCACTCATGGTGTGCTAGCACTAAGTCTTCTTCCTTGCTTCCCTTTGATTCGGTCAAACCAGAAACATTTGTGAAGAAATCGGCTTGAAGCCGTGAGAAGAGGAAGAAGAAAAAGAGAGGGAAAAGAGAGAATGCGTATGTCTTGCATGTGAGAGAGAGAGATAAAGCTTTAATATATATATTTATTATATTTACCAAGTAAATTAAATAAAACATATATATACTTTAATTCAAAAGTCAAAAAGTAAAAAGCAAATGTTGCTTTTTCAACTTCTACATCAATCACTCAAATCAAGTGACAACATGTCACATCACTCAAAATGACATTTGATTTGACGCTTGATGTGACTATCGATTTGACGCACGATTTGACTTGTGTGCCGCGTTCGAATTCGAAATGCGAAGCGCTCGCAATCACTCTCGGGCTCGGGTTCGCTAATTCCAAATTAACGAATTTTCCGTTGCGTCGTAATTAAATGATTACGCCTAGTGAAATCACTATTCACGTCGCTAATGAATTAATTCTAAATTAATTCGTTCGCCCGAATTAAAATCCAATTTTAATTCCGCGTCGAAATCCAATTTCTAATAATATATCAAATATATTATTTTATCGATTAATTCCAAATTAATCGTTCTCTCTCTTTAATTAATATTTTATCCCAGATAAAATATCTCCGCCATTAATCCCAGATTAATTTTCTCTCTCTTCTAATTAATCCTAGATTAATTAAAGTGCGAGTTATACATCATCGGTGAATCTTCAGGAAGCGACCCATGAGATCTCCGGATATGTTGGCAGTAAATACGGTCGTCGGATTATTCGAACACGTAAGCACCCCGTACTACGTTTATACCGATTTACAAGACAAGGTTGGCTTCTAGCAAAGCGCCATGCCTACCCAATTCTCCAGAAATATTCTTACAGGAATATATAGATCTGTATCAAGCGTAGTATACCGTAGTATTGTGTATATCGGCCCAGTATCGGATAGTCACGTGCCAGGGCTGGGGCTGGATAAGTGTCTGCCCCGTCCGAAGCACATGTCGGATGTCTGGTAACTAGTCTCTATAATCGGATATACATGACCTTGTCATAATATCCCGATGGCCGGCCAGCACTTAAGAGCACTAATACCGTATCCAGCGTGACATCATCTCCACTATGACTGAAGTGATACTTCCGTCTCGACATCACACCCAATACACTACGACTCTCTGATAAACCCAGAAGCGGTGTACGCAGAACCGGTTAAAGCCCTGTACCACCAAGACTAAAGTCTACCGATTATCGCAAGTATTAGCGATGCAAGTCTCAGATTAAGACTATACACACCTACCTTGATTTCGGCCTCCCATAGACACATAGTCATAATACCAATGGGATTCCGAGGGGTCTATCCAGAGCGAAGCTGTTTCCCGTACCATCGGTGAAACACAACCTCTTATCGCACTTGCATAAGTATCCAATACTTAATATATGAGAACTATGTCGTTGTGCCCTCACAACGCGCACAAGTGCAATACTAGCCTATTCCGCATTATCGATCTCCTGTCTCGATAATACTCCGGCTAGGGATATTTAATGATTAATCCTTCGTGGACTGATACTGTCTCATATCATTCTCAATCCAGGAACTAATCATATGGACCTCTCTTCATTTATATATTTATGGTGATCTAATCACAAATGATGAGAGTGCAATTTCCTTGTCACATAGTTAATTTGTACAACAACACCGTGATCTGTACAAATAGTGACGCTATGGGTCATATTATCCAACACTTATGCAGTAAGAATTGACTTGAATTAGTTCATGTCTCGAAATTCTTGACTGGCATTAAGAAAAACCCTTTAGTATTTGTTTATCTTTTAATGACGTTTCTTGGCTTTAGTGACTTTTAGAAGTCACGTGTCTGACACAGTTTGCTAATCAATCATTTGCAATTGTTGTGAATAATTGAACGTAAATGATAAAGCTTAAGAAATGAGATGTGTATAGTTGTGTATAGAGAATATCGATTCTCACAATACGAAAACTGTAGGTATTGGATTCCAGATCTCCCATCTAGTTATTTAAGATAATGTTTGATAACTGTTTTGATATTTGATATCAGAACTTGCGACTATTGGATAGTTAATTATTCTTTATAAACAGTTGTTACATATTTTAAGACGACTAGTAGTGTCATTAATGAAAATATAAACATTAAGAAAATATTCGGTTAACTAAATAACTTAGAATGGTGCTTTATGAGTTTTTTTTATCACATAAGCATTGGATGCTTGTTCCTTATGGTAAAGGATGGTCTGATACAAGTTCACACCACATATCATTATCCATTTAATGAATATTGTATTAAGGATGTGATTAAATCTCATTTAACCAATGATCGTCATTGGACCACAAGATTTATTAAACTAATACATTGTATGTATGTAGTTTAATGAATTAGAAATTGCCTTAGATAGTTTTCTTTACTTCGTAACTTAGTTAATGAAATGTCATGACTTAGTTACGTGTTTCTAATAGAGAACATGTTGAATGTCTTGAATTATTCGAGAACTTTCAATATATTTCTGATGAAACGCTGATAGAATATTTTGAATGGTTCAAAGATATTCTATTTGAAGTGTTGAAAACTATATTTTTAAAATTCATCTTTATTTTTTGAATTGTTCAAAGATGTTTGATATGATCAAACATGTGAATTTAAGGCAATTAGTTCTAAAATTTATTTAATGAATGTGATTCTTACTCAATATTAAACTTCCACGATTCCATCTTGATTGAATCGGTCAGTGGGAGTAATTGAATCTTATATGATTTGATTCATTTGATATTGAGTGTTACCGATTAGTTTTCAATACTCTTGGGGTTATGCTCTAGTAACACCAATTCATCTCTTTAATTAAGGTTCCATTCGTTCCTATAGTTACATATATGATATGTATAGGTAGAAAATTTGAATCTTAAAATGTTTGAGATTTGAAACTTTCTTTTGTATAATTGTTATATAATTGGAAGTACTTGCGCCACGGAGGTACAAGTAAGGTTTATCATTTATTCTATTTAGTAGAATATTGTATTCTATTTGATAAAATATCTTTTCTACGATCCCGAGTAATAAAATTATTTTATTGCATGGTGGTTAATATTAGATGTTGACGATTGTAAAACAGACTTGACTTATTGAAGTCAATTGTGATAATGATAAACTATAATGGAACTAAATAATTAATAAGAATAAATGGCCCTTCCGTATGAGTTTAATAGGATGTCAGAATCATTTACAAAGTATTTGATACTTAATGATTCTGTTGTTTTCTTATCGAAGAAAATTATCCTATAACTTATAGTGGGAGCGATATTTGATATCGATTTCGGAAATTAGCATTGAACCATAGATCTAAGATTGTTCATAGCTTACTACGATCAAGTTTTGAACTTGATTATGCTTTGGTTATGAATTGTTCATAAAATGTGCAAATTGTTTGCACAGTGAAAGCAAAGTGAGTTTGATAAAGGTTTGACCTTTACAGTATGACGGTGAGAAAGGTTTTACTCGGCTATCTATTGTAGATTCTGAGAAAACTTGTCTCTAGTCGCACTGATTGAAAAATTAAGGTTTTGTTGGTTAATATTGATATTAAATTATATATTTTGGCTAAAGAATGCAAAGTGGCATTCTTGAATGTTTTCTTCGAATGAGAGATCCGTTGCGGTTTCTTTGTTTAAGGAGTTCATTCTAGAATGGCCCTAGAGTTTGTATTATGCTAAAGTCACAGTTTGATATATTAGCTTATGGAGCCTATTGTAGACTCATGTATGCTTTCCGAAAATCTGAGTTCTCTAATTTTGATACTGTCAGATTATCTGGTTTTATCAAAACATAGAGAATGCATATATGATAGTAGGGTCAGTGGGAGCGTACAAATTTATTTCTAAGGTTTTATATCCTAACGATATTATCGTTATTAAAGTAATAATGAAATGTTTGTTAAGTAAAATGTTTACTTAAGTCTTCTTTTCTCCGTGAAAGCAGTGGGAGTAGTCTCTGATATATTTGATATAAATTTTTTTATAAAATATAAAACTAAGAGACTTGTGAGATACTCTCATTAGTCGTGTATTAGATATGATCTAATAAAGGACACAGTAAGACTATCTGTATGACAGTTAGTATAACTGTTTGACAGTTAACGTGTCTTTTATATATATAGTATTCATCTTTCATAAAGGATGATACCTTTGTCGAAAGAGAGATTGATTAGAATGTCTAGTCAATCTTATCCATCATAGGATGATGGCGTAATGAATATTATATTATGTGCGATTAAAGATATCAATTTAATCGTAAATGTTACCAGTTATTTTGATATATTGTAGACCATATGATGGGTCTTGAAATATGTTCTTTGTTATCTTAGAGATATTAAGAACAAGTTTCTTATTCATGGAGAATTTAGTCTGCAACCATAAGGTCAGATTAGTTTTGATCCTAATTATGACATTAGATGGTCTATGTCATATAAAGTCAGAAAAGATGCAGTGGGAGTGTCACTATGGATTCTACTAAACTAATGGAATCAGTTGTGACTTTTGAGGTATTGACTTAAAAAATAGCAAAGTGACCTCAATGATTAGAAGTATTGATATTAGTTTTGTGCTTGCGGTTGTCTTATAGTATTTGGATTTGATCTCTAAATACATAGACAACTTAGCAGCTATAGCAAAATATTGATATAGTGTCTGATTCATATTGATGTGGAATTTGGATTCTACAAAATATGAATGATGTTGCCTAAGTAAAACGGTTAAGTTTGTTGGACAGACTCGATTTGTTAAAGCAGGCTTACTAGTTGTTGCCTACCTTTTGAGTGCAAGGTGAGCTCTTAAGGGCTATGAGTATGCGATACACATTAAGATATGTATAGGATACCGTGGATTGACACTAGAGCAAATGGGAGAAATTGTTAGGGTTGGTGCTCAGAGTGCCAATCCGGATCGCATTTATGTCCGATTCATAAATACGAGCAATTCTATTTTCCATAATATTACTAGTTTAATGGTAGCACCCTTGTCTTTTATACACTTATTCGATCTAATTACGATTAGATATCAGATTATGATTAGATCGAAACTAAATCCGATTTAGTGATACGTGTATATTAGATAAAGACCCTAGGATTTACAATAAAGTACACAGTTACAACGAAATTTGTAATTGACATTGGGAAGCGCACTATAAGATGTATATCCTTAAATAAAGTTCATGGTCAAGATTTACTAACACGGGTCGGTTAGTAAAATCCACTGAGACCAGTACATGTCTTATATCATGACTTGGTCTGATATTTTTATCCCAGTGAACCATGAGTCTCGGGAGACTCGTATAGACATGTAGGTGTTTATTTGATAAACACTCAACTACTCACTGAATATTTCCTAATAGATGGTACACCAACGTCAATAGGAATCTTCTCGAGTTTAGGGAGCATAGTGGTCCTTTGACTTGAGATACCACAGTGGGATATATGAGTTATCTGTTGGAGTTCTACGGCCCCAAGGATCGAATACAAAGCAAGAAAACACACGTGAATACATACGACGGAGTTGCGGAATACTTACATCTAGCGGTTGAGCGACGCGGCAACGAACAAAAATGATTTTCTGCCTCCTTACTGCTCACGGCAGTGAGCTGCTTGCAGTCCACATTTTCGGTCATTTGGATCATCCTCTTCAAGCTCCAAGCTTCGTCAAACGATTCCAAGCTCATGGGTGGACTTCCCTATCACATTCGCATGTCTCTCGGAGTGCCAGCTCTCATGATTTTTGCCACAAAAATCAAGCATTTTGCTTCCCATTTCCTTCTTGGCTCTCGGCAGTGGACTGCCAAACCAGTGAAGAAATGCCCTTGTTGGGCGTGAGATGAAGAGAGAAAAATTGGATCCAAATACGTGAGCCAAAAGAGAGAGAAGGAAGTTGTGTATTAGCTTATTTGATTTCCAAAATCAAAAATAAACATATACCAAAAAATTGTGTAAAAGCTTTCCAAAAGTCAACACACAAATTTTGCTTCCAAAATACATTAAATACTTGCCATCAACTTCCATCAACTCACATCAATCAATCAATCAATCAATTGTCACATCACTCAAAGTGACATGTGATTTGACGCTTGATGTGACTAATGATTTGACGCTTGATTTGACTTGCGTGCCGCACTCGAATTCGAAATGCAAATGCGCTCGCAAACAATCCCGGGCTCGGGTTCGCTAATTCCAAATTAACGATTTTTCCGTTGCGACATAATTAAATGATTATGCCTAGCGAAATCACTATTCACGTCGCTAACGAATTAATTCTAAATTAACTCGTTCGCCCGAATTAAAATCTAATTTTAATTCCGGGTCGAAATCCAATTTCATATAATATATCGAATATATTATTTAATCGATTAATTCAAAATTAATCGTTATCTCTCTTTAAATGATATTTTATCCCAGATAAAATATCTCCGTAATTAATCCCAGATTAATTTTCTCTTTCATCTAATTAATCCCAGATTAATTAAAGTGCGAGTCATACGTCATAGGTGAATCTTCGGGAAGCGACCCATGAGATCCCCGGATATGTTGGCAGTAAATTCGGTCGTCGGACTATCCGAACACGTAAGTACCTAGTACTACGTTTATACCGATTTACAAGACAAGGTTGGCTTCTAGCAAAGCGCCATGCCTACCCAATTCTCCAGAATATCCTTACAGGAATATAAGATCTATATCAGGCGTAGTATACGTGGTATTGTGTATGTCGATCCAGTATCGGATGATCACGTGCTAGGCCTAGGGCTGGAATTGTGTCTGCCCCGTACGAAGCATATATCGGATGTCTGGTGACTAGTCTCTATAATCGGATATACATGACCTAGTCATAATATCCCGATAGCTGCAGCATTTAAGAGAACCAGTCTCGTATCCAACGTGACCATCATCTCCACTACGACTGGAGTGATACTTCTGTCTTGACATCACACCCAACACACTACGATTCTCAATATACCCAGAAGAGGCATACACAGAAACCGGTTAAAGCCATGGACGACCAAAACCAAAGTATATTGATTGTCGCAAGTATTAGCGGTGCAAGTCTCAAGTTAAGACCAAATACACCTACCCTGATTTCGGACTTCCATAGACACATAGTCATACTACCAATGGAATTCTGAGGGGGTCTATCCAGAGCGAAGCTGTTTCCCGTACCATCGGTAAAACACAACCTTCTATTACACTTACATGAGTATCATATACCCAAATATATGAGAACTATGTCGTTGTGCCCTCACAACGCGCACAAGTGTAATACTAGTCTTTTACGCATTTATCGATGTTCAATCTCGATAATACTTTGACTATGGATATTTAATGATTTATCCTTCATGGACTGATACTGTCTCATATCATTCTCAATCCAGGAACAAATCATAGGGACCTCATATCATTTATACATCTTGGTGATCTAATTACAAATGATAAGAGATCAATCTCCTTTGTCACATAGTTAATTTATACAACAACACCATGATCTGTACAAATAGTGACGCTATATGTCATAATTGTCCAACAATCTCCCACTTGGCCTATAGCCAGTCACTGGAGTGTCTGACACCTGAACTGTGTACGGTTAGCTCAAATTACTGAGAAAAGGTTTTCGTCAGCGGATTTGCATGATTATCATCTGATGCGATTTATTCGATCATCACATCGCCACGATGTATGATCCGAACGAATCAGATGTATATCGAAGTATGTATCTAAATCGTTGATGAGACCATTAATTCTTTAGCCTGTGCTGAAGCCTAGCTCAGCTGCTAACAGAACTATATCTAATCTAATTAGATATTTATTATCGATCCAAATGGCTTCTATTGCTGCCTCAGCTGCAGCAATTACCCGCATTTGTTGTTTACAAGGTAACAGTATCTTGCTTGGAAGATTTCCAGCTCACTGTTCCGTTATTCAAACTGTATAGTACCGTTGTTACGACTTGTAGTCTTTTTATCGGTTTGGGAAACTTGCTACAGTGATCCCAGTCACTTCAAGTTCTCCTTCTCCATAGTCTAAGACAGCATCCTTAGTTCTCTAAGATACTAACGGATGTTCTTAACATCAATCCAGTGACTATCACTTGGATTGACCTGTTTGTGAATCCATATGCTCAAAGCGTATGAGACACCAGGTCGCGTACATTTTTCAATGTTCGGTTTCTCGGAGAGTTTTTCATGAAATCAAAGCTTTCACCGATTGTTTTTATGGGAATATCATTTCCAAGAAATGAAATATTATCATTATTTATATGACAGCCACTGTCAGTGCGCTCCCACTAACCTTCTTATATACACAAGAATCATTTTCGTTTTGAATTAAATCATACTCCATTATGATTACATCAAAACGATATTTCCAAGAACCTATGCTTCCTTCAATCCAAACATGGATCGAATATGCAAACCTTGTTTGCTAGTTTTGGTACGATAAAACCGACAGGATGTTGTAAACATCCTCCGAAAGGTTTCCGTTTAAGGAAAGCGATTTTCCCGTTCAGCTGACATATTTCATAAATGAAACATGCAGCATCAGCAAGCATTATCCAAATGGATTTACCATGGCAACAGGTAAAAGGTTGAATCATAATCAACACAATGTTGATAACAATACCTTTCCGCTAAAAGCCTAGCTTTATACGTTGGTATGTTTCCATCCATGTATGTCTTCCTTGAAGAATTATATAGTACCAATAGGCACAATGTCTTGCGGTACATCAACTAGTATCCAAACTTGTTGATATACATGGAATCCATTTCGGATTCATGGCACTTTGCCATAATAGGGAGTCGATAACTTGTATCACTTCCTCATACGTAGTCAGTTGGTATTCCTCAATAAGATAGACATCTTTATGAGGTGAGATCAGAAACCCATACCCAGGTTGTTTTCTGACTCTCTCCGACCTACGCGGTTCTTGTGTATTCGAAGATTATTGGTAATAGTTTCATCCTTGATGAAATATTTATGTTCCATTATGGATTCGGTGCCTGAAATAGTATTACTCCGATTTTCATTGAGTTTTACTATCCTCCCACTTACCACTGCATATAGGTATTCCTCTTAGGAAAACCGCATGGTCAGCAACAATTACATTGTTCTCTTGTGAGTTGTATAAGTATTATACTTTGGTATCCCTAGGATAACCTATAATTGGCACTTATCCAATTTGGGTTTTAGTTTGGTATCATCAAAACATGTGCCCAGCATACCCAAATTATCAGGAATGTGAAACCCGGTTTCTTTCCCGTTCATATCTAATATGAAATCTGTCAAATAGATTTTTATGGAACCTTATTCTAAATAAATTATGCACTGTTTATGCTTATCTGTTGAAGGAAATGGTAGCTCAGAGCGACTCATGATTAACCTTATCATGTCCAACAAAATTCGGTTACTCTGTTCGGACACACCGTCAAATTGACGTGTTTCGAAACGAGTCCTCCTTGAAAGAATACTATTCTCTTTCAAGTATACGAGAAACTTATTACTTAAGTATTTTCATTACGGTCTTACCGTGACGGTTTAATACTTTAGCCGATCTGTTCGTCTATTTCGTGTCGAAACTTTAAAAGTTTCCGATTTGTGTTTCAAAAGAAACACATAACCATAACGCGATGCCACATCCGTAAAGGTCACGAAATATTCATATCCACCTCTAGCCTAGCTATACATGGGCCCACTTGCTTCACTATGAACTAGGGCTAACAGATCTGTGGCATTTGCACTTTTACCAAGTAAATAATGTTTTAGGCATTTTGCCCAATAAACTAGATTCGTAGACTTTTATTTGAATAGAATCAAATATATCCGAGTACCCACTCTTCGAAAGTGCGGATATACGATTCTTGTTTAATTGTGTCCCAGACAACAATGCCACAATTAAGTTTCATATGATCAAATCAGTTTGAGCTATTTGTTTGTCACGTTATATGTTTGAGATTTATTTATATTCAAAATATAAATACTGTTATTCACATCTAATGTGTTTATCTCAATATCATCTTTATATAATAAAACACTTTAGTGTTCTAGAATATAAAGGTCAATCCGCAACGGATTAGATACTGATATAGAGATAATGTTTCTAGTCAAACTAGTTACATTATAACAGTTTCCAAATATAGGTACACACCCAAAGGTAGTTCCTAAACTTAGGTATCTACGGTTAAAACAGCGACTTTCGTTCCGTTTTCAATTCGCAGATTAATCTCAACTGAAGTCAGTATCCTGCTCATAGCAGATTCTGAACATCAGTATATATTTATGTACCACACTAAGTATTTTAAAATCCAATTTTAATACTAGTAGTGAACATATTTATGACAAACATATTTGAAGTCAGAGCCTTGCTCGTTCTTCAATTCCTTCATGTCTGCCTTGTCCAAATGGCAGTCACGCTTCCGCGATCCCGTTTGCCACATTTTAGGCAGACATTTTGGGATATGTCTTTTATCTTCCTAGAAGATTATAATGATTATGCCTTTGCCCTTTTTCATATTTCAGAAGTCTTTGGCCAAGCCTTGGGCTTCTGGAACATCGAAATAAAGTGCGCCTTGCGCTACTTGCCTTATTGCAAAGTTTGACTTTATCTCCTTGAGAATAGTCATTAATTCTCCAAGAATTATGTATTGCAATTTTAGTACTTCTAAAATCTAAGTATAGATTTATGAAGATCCTTCAATTTCTTTATCATACTTTAAGGATCTAATCCTTAGTTCTGATTCAGAAATTAAGGAGTCTACTGCGACAAGCTTAATGGATTAAGCACTAAAGTTATCATCACATAAATCTTCCAAAGATTATGCTCTACTATTTGCTTAACTCCGGGCTTGAGGCCTAATTTGTTATTTTATCAAATAAAGTAACTAATTATTTTCCAGGACCATCCTGAAACTTATTCCCAATTTTGAAAATTAAACCATTTAAATACATTCTCTCTCGGATTATGTTTTAAATGTCAATCTTTCAATTTTATCTTAATTATAATAGTGCAACTATTTAATCAATGATATAGGTACTATTTATTATAATGATTATTATAGTCCAACTATTTAATCAATTATAATTGAATTGTTTGAATACAGTCCAACTGTTATTAAAAACAACGATTTAAATATTAGTCCAACTAACATTTAATTTATTTGACGAATGATATTTGATTGAGCGCGTATGGCAAGTAATTAAACGAATATTGCAAATTCAATTCTTGCCTCCCACTATTTTTCGGCGAGCCTCTAACCCTCTGTCGAGTACTCGGGAAACCATATTTCCTAGTGGGCTAGGATCCCGTTAAATATCACACAATCTTGACTTTGGCCAACAAATTGTATGATAATTAACTAGGTAGATCTCTAAGATCAATTGGATCCAATCCAATTCCTAGATCCAGTAGGGGGACATCTAAGTCCGAAACATATATCTCATATATGCCAATACATCCAATATATTGCCTAACCTTTTTGCTCTGAATCAACTAAGCCTTGGCTTTGGCACAACAAACTTAGTGATCCCAGTCAAGCGTGACCCATTGACCATGGAAAGCTTCGTAATCAATGTCGATGGACAAGAAGTGGTCTTGACTTTGGCCAACAAACCACAACTTGGACAAGACACCGATATGGAACAAAGCTCTCGTGATTCAAACACATCCTCGACGGACAAAGGCCTTGACTTTGGCCAACAAGCCAATGCCAGTCTTGGATCTTGAGTAAGAATCACTCAATAGAAGGAAAAATGCTTAATATTTGTGAGGGTTTTTTTCATGCAAATTGGCAACCAATTTATTATCTTTGTTAAGGTCTCATCATCATACTCCCTTAAACATGCATTCTAAACACATAATAAAGCGCGTATAATAAAATAATAATGATATGCGGATTGATACTTTACACATTGATCCTAGATCAAATCTCTCACTTTCTCTCTCCCGCTAGCACATGTATTACTTCTACCCGTTACACTACACTTCTAAAGAAACCTCATTTACATTGAGGGGAATAGGTGAGAAGAGAATACAAAGAATAATGAGGTGATAAGGCTGGACACGCAGGTCCAATTAATAAATTCCAAATTTATTACAACAATTTCTAAAATTGTCTCACCCATCTAATATCCATCTGATATACATTATTCATGCATCGCAACCATGTATTCACACAAGCATGTTATCAATCAATCTAATCAAATTAATTAATCTGATAATTAGTGACCATCCAATGTTCAAACAACGATTTGATTTTGTTCGAGTCAAACTCGTTTTGCGAATAAGTACTCAAAGTACAAATTCTCGAATTAAATTAAACTACACAATTAAATCCAATTCAATTTGTATTTAATACTAATTCGCTATTTAATTCCAAATTAAATACTACACTTTATTAATAAACCTTTTACGATTTAAATTCCAAATTTAATCGTTACGGGTCTCAAAGCCCGATTAACGTCCAACGTCAATTCAATTAAAGTCCAATGGGCTTTTAATTAATTTCTTTAAGGCGTGGACTTTTGGTCAACTCGGGTCAAACCGATAACCAAAGTCCAATTCGGGAATTACCCCATAAGCCCATAAATCAATTTTGACCCATTAGGCCCAATTAAACTTTAAAGGTCCATTTGTCGCATTTGGGCTTTATGGATGCGGTTTTGGGCCTAATTGGATCCAACCAATTTTGCCTAAACCCATCTTGGTACAACCAAGCCCAATAACAACATTAAAAGTCCAATTTCCAAAATTAGGCCCAATATAATTAAATTACAAATTCCAAATTCCCAATTTAATTACACAAAGTGTATAACATAATTAATTACCCAATTAACATTTCTAAAACATCAATTAGCCTAATTAATCATGCTTATCAATATTAAATCATGTCCAACATAATTTAACAAAAATCAAACCCAATATACATGCTCAAAGTCTCGGCAATATAGGGATTTTCATATCAATTCCGAATTCAATCTAATTAAATCCAAATTAACATTAAATCCACATTTCCAATTGATTCAAGTCATCCAATGATCAAAAATCAAAAAATCACCAAGATCAAATAGGGCATCAAACTCTCGGCCAAGCAAGGAGATTTGGGGAAAAATGTTCCATCAACTTCCATCAACTCACATCAATCAATCAATCAATCAATTGTCACATCACTCAAAGTGACATGTGATTTGACGTTTGATGTGACTAATGATTTGACGCTTGATTTGACTTGCGTGACGCACTCGAATTCGAAATGCAAATGCGCTTGCAAACAATCCCGGGCTCGGGTTCGCTAATTCCAAATTAACGAATTTTCCGTTGCGACGCAATTAAATAATTATGCCTAGTGAAATCACTATTCACGTCGCTAACGAATTAATTCTAAATTAACTCGCTCGCCCGAATTAAAATCTAATTTTAATTCCGCGTCGAAATCCAATTTCGTATAATATATCGAATATATTATTTAATCGATTAATTCCAAATTAATCGTTATCTCTCTTTAAATGATATTTTATCCCAGATAAAATATCTCCGCAATTAATCCCAGATTAATTTTCTCTCATCTAATTAATCCCAGATTAATTAAAGTGCGAGTCATACGTCATAGGTGAATCTTCGGGAAGTGACCCATGAGATCCCCGGATATGTTGGCAGTAAATTCGGTCGTCGGACTATCCGAACACGTAAGTACCTAGTACTACGTTTATACCGATTTACAAGACAAGGTTAGCTTCTAGCAAAGCGCCATGCCTACCCAATTCTCTAGAAATATCCTTACAGGAATATAATATCTATATCAGGCGTAGTATACGTGGTATTGTGTATGTCGATCCAGTATCGGATGATCATGTGCTAGGCCTGGGGCTGGAATTGTGTCTGCCCCGTACGAAGCACATATCAGATGTCTGGTGACTAGTCTCTATAATCGGATATACATGACCTAGTCATAATATCCCGATAGCTGCAGCATTTAAGAGAACCAGTCACGTATCCTACGTGACCATCATCTCCACTATGACTGGAGTGATACTTCCGTCTTGACATCACACCCAACACACTACGATTCTCGATATACCCAGAAGAGGCATACACAGAAACCGGTTAAAGCCCTGGACGACCAAAACCAAAGTATATTGATTGTCGCAAGTATTAGCGGTGCAAGTCTCAGGTTATGACCAAATACACCTGCCCTGATTTCGGACTTCCATAGACATATAGTCATACTACCAATGGAATTCTGAGGGGGTTTATCCAGAACGAAGCTGTTTCCCGTACCATCGGTAAAACACAACCTCCTATTACACTTGCATGAGAACTATGCCGTTGTGCCCTCACAATGCGCACAAGCGTAATCGATGTCCAATCTCGATAATACTCTGACTATGGATATTTAATGATTTATCCTTCGTGGACTGATACTGCCTCATATCATTCTCAATCCAACAACAAATCATTGGGACCTCCTATCATTTATACTTCTTGGTGATCTAATCACAAATGATAAGAGAGCAATATTCTTTGTCACATAGATAATTTGTACAACAACACCATGATCTGTACAAATAGTGACGCTATGGGTCATAATTGTCCAACATTATCCTTCACACTTTGATGGCAGTCACGTCAACGATCTATTCATGATAAGACCTCCGCCTGTTCGTTGGGTGTGGACTGATGCTAATGATATCCATTGCGTATCAAGATAGGATCCGTCAGTCCTATGTACAGGGCATAGACATTCTCACGTGTTTACGATCTAGTAAATCCATGGTCGTGGTATAACTTCGGAAATCAGTTCCGAGTGTTATTTAGATATCGTAAATTGAAAGTCGACTATATTATACCAAACAGGTTTGACGTTTTTATCTATACCCCAGGTATAATATGGATAGCCTGTGACGGAGAGATTATACGTATGCAATTACCTCGGCTTGCATAGTTTAGCGAGATTATCTGTGGTCGTCATAATTCATGAGTGGGTGAATTATGGACACGAAATTGGATTTCGTGAAGGATAAACCTAAACTTAGAGAGTCCCACAATATTAAGTGTACTCATTGAGCACTTGGGCAACGCGATATGAATAATACAGATTATTCATAATACTTCATCGAATTAAGTGATTTAATTCGAATCTTTTAATCGGTTAAACGATAACACATGCATTAGGGGATTTTGTCCGATCGTAATTATTGTGTATTTGT
Source organism: Zanthoxylum bungeanum (assembly GCA_019454045.1). Lineage (NCBI taxonomy): Eukaryota > Viridiplantae > Streptophyta > Magnoliopsida > Sapindales > Rutaceae > Zanthoxylum > Zanthoxylum bungeanum. Next base: position 241,308 of record SKCR01026514.1, read on the forward strand.
ATTTGATACATAATACGATTAGATACACATTAATTATTCGTCAAATGAGATTTTGACACATGCCATAAATATATGTATTTGTTATTTATTGTAAATAAAAATATATATATAATAATTATTATATTAATTGATTATTTGGATATTTAATTGTTAAATATTTAAATGATTAATTAATTAAACTTTTTCCATAAATGTTATGAAATTTGTTTGATTATTATTGGAACATATGGCATGATTTAAATTAAACTTAATGTGTGCAATTTTGATTGGATAACATAAAGTTTAATTCATTTAATTTGATTAAAAAAGAAAAATGACAAAAATGCCCCTACTATACCCAAAGTCGATCATTACTAAAATAAAAGGGAAATTGTTTTTCTTTTCTATTTTTTTGGCTTCTTCCATGGCCGACTACATCATCAACAAAACACTCTAAAAAGCTCTCAATCTTGGTTTGAAGAAATCATGAAGAAATTAAGGAAAATCAAGAAAAAAAGTTAAGGATTTAGGAGATTTAAGGTAATTCTTCAAAACCCTAAGCTTGAAAATTTAGTTTCTTGTTTCTTGATGATCTAGAAAGGTTCTAGGATTCCTTTAATTCTGAAAAATTAGGGCTTTTGGTTGTGGATGATGAATTGGAAGCTTGTGTGCATGTGTGAAGTAGTTTGGATGGAATTAGTGTAATCTTTGTCCAAATTGATCATTTGATGATGAGTTGCTATTATAGAGTGTTGTGACCACTCTTGTGACACCTAATATTGTTCTTGGGTGGTTCATATATGGTGACTTAAATTGTTGTTGAGATTAATTTGATTAATGTTGAAAAATTGGATTTAAAGCATGATATTTAGTAATTTCCGTTTCTGGATCAGATTTGAGTAAACTGGAAATTCTGTGATGAATTTGATGTCATATGAATGCAGTGGATGTGTTTTGGGAGTTGGAACAATTGTCCGAAAGTGTTTCGGAGTTGAAATAAGCAAAAAAAGGCGTTACCGGGTGACTTTTGAGCCAACCGGGTGACAGATGTCCAAACAGTGAGTTCGTCACTGTTTGGGTAGCCCATGAACTGTTCTAACTCTATTAGGGCTGACCTGGGCAGTCCCCATAAGTATTGGGTGGTCGGTTCGGTCAAAAATATATTTTACGTCATTTTACGGAAAAACATTTTTCGTAAAAGTTTCACGATGTTTCTTATATATTTATGTCACTATTTGATATTGAATAAATAGGTTTAGGTGAAATATGAATAAATTATTCATATTGGATATTGAATAATTTATTCGGTAATTTGAAAAGGTTTTAAATTACGATTTCGCCCGAACCGCGCTTCCGCTACGCCCTTCGCCCAAAACCCCACATTGAGTCCACCAGTCCAAGTCAGAAAAGTGATAGTCCAGTCTAAGTTAAATAAAGTCATGTATTAGTTTCTAGTTATGTTATGGTCAATGTAAAAGCATGTGTCTTTATGTTCACAGTTACTGATGTCGAGTCTGCATGTATAAAGTTGTTAACTTGGGCCACGGTCCCATATATATTATATAATTAAGAAAATGGAGTATTAATGATTGTTTATAGTTGGAGAATCAGAGGCTTATGGGGTTAGTACGGTCTATCCCCTGCCAGTAACATCTCCCGGATTGGGGATGTTACAGAGTTAAAGGTTTTCTAATAATTAACTGTAAATATAAATATATATATATATATATATATATATATATATATATATATATATATATATATGTTTATAAGTATTATAGTTAAGGTTTCAATCTTGTTCATTAGTAGTGTGTGTGGTTACTTACTGGGTCTCTACAACTCACGCCACCACCGTTAGTTTTATAGGTTGGAATCCTAATCAGTCATCCACTTTGGCTCATATATCTTGCTCGGGACGATGGATTACTCAAGTTACAGTCAACATCGCAAGTGTCCAGGGAAAAGTCTTAGAGGTCTAGGATCTAATGGTTATTATGTTATTTGTCTCGCTGAGCACGGTGTTTGTATATATATTAACTAAATGTTTTGATTGCTTATAATGTTGTGGGCACACATTCCTTGAGCGTTGATAGATGATGTGGGCATGGAGCCTTTAGGATATGATTTTAATGAGTTTTGTGTGGACCTAAGGTCCTTTTATTTGTTTGATGTTTCCTTATATTCCTTTTTGGTGTTCGACTATGACCCAAGTTATCCAGTTTTAAGATACATCATGTCGGATTTTCTATAAATTTATAGGCTTATGGAGATGGATCAATCATGTCTCATGTCGGTAGCATCCTGCCTCTGACGGGGTGTTACATCTTTTCTTGCAAAAATGAATTGGGGCTCTATTTATAATAAAATACAAAGCAGCCCCACTTCCCCTGTCTAAGATCGGTATGGTGGTCTCCAGACACCGGTATGCCAGTCTGGCATGGCAACGACTCTTAACGGTTATATTACCATTTTAAAAATATCTGTTAGGCCGGTATGGTCACCGATATGGGGACCGGTATGGTCCTTGTCGGTTCTAGTAAATATGTATAACAAATAGCCTAACCGGTATGGCCACCGATAAGATGGCCGATATGGCCCTTGCCGATTCCTATAGGTATACAATCCACAGTATGACCGGTATGTGTTGTGCCGATTCCAGTGGCTATGCAAAATATAGGTGGACCGGTATGGTCTCCGGTATGTAATCGGTATGAAGTGTGTCCGTTCCAGAGAGCTTACAAAACAGAGCATTAGATCGGTATGGGGACCAGTATGGAACCGGTGTGCCATTCTCAGTAAAAAATACAGGATTTGAAGGTTTAAAATATTTTGCACATGATCCTAATGCATCTATATGAATGTGCATGTGTCATATAAGCTTAGTTACTTAGATAAATAATTCACATTACATTTAAATCCCTCAACTAAGACTAAGCAAGATTTTCTTCGATTTGCTGCTAGTCTTCACATTCACGCTCTTCACCACCAACGTGCTTCGACATCTTTTTGTAATTTCTCGCTAATGTGCATCGAAGACTTCAAGTGTTGATGTCATCAAAATTCATCACGCTATTGTGTCGCTAACACATCATATATGTATTGATCTCAATACTAATAATTATATGAACTCTAGAGTATTGGATTATGTATTTTGATTTATATGAGTGAGATTGATATACATTCCTATTAATAACTTTGTACTTTGGACAAAGTTTAAAATATAGCTGGGAACATTTAACACAATAATAGAATCCACTTCTTCTTATAAAGAAGTAGATAGGCATTTCCTTTAAGTGTTGATTCGATAATTGAACAATAAGAGCACTCATATTTCTTTTACTTCAATAGAAATAAATATTCTTAAACTTTATGAATATATATTGTTAATTAATTAGAGAATTAATGATAGTTAAGAGTCCAATATAGAATTAGAGAGGTATAACGGACTTTATGACCTAACTCTAATTATGAAATATTTATAGGTAATTCATCTACAATGATGAGAAATTAACTTTGGGTTTTTAGTGGAATAATCTCATAGGTAATAATATGAAATTATTAATTAAAGAGTTTGATTATTAATTCCAATATTATCGGAGATAAAAACTAGGTCCATTTGATCCTCTGGTCAGCTCATAAACACTATAAGAAATAATTGGATAGTCCAATTAAATACTCGAGAAATAAATAAAAATAATTAAGATTATTCAAATTTAATAAATAATATTTGAAATTATTATTTATGTTGACCAAAATTAGTGAACTATATAATACTTTGATTATTTATAATTTCTCGACAATGATTAGATAATTGTTTACAAGTATTTTCATTAATGTTTATTTAATAATCGTTAATTTAAAGTAATTATTTTTAGAAATAGATTAATTATTAGATAATTAATTATTTTAAAAGGCTTGCAATTTTCGGTTTTACATAGAGGAAGAAAACATAATCAAAAAAATTTTGATTGTATTCTTGATCAAATCCTTTGAAGAACAAGAGCATCCACACATGTTTTTCTTGTTGAGAAGTCATAACTAAGAAGATCAAGTGGAATTCACAAAATGAAAAGAGACCATAAAATTTTAAAAGCTCATGATAATCCACTTCTGTACTTATAAAGTGAAGGAGAACCGTTCATGTCACACCAACAATTATTATCAAAGCAGGTCGATTTTCCATCCATATTTATTCTCTTGAAATTTTTAATAAATATTATAAGTTGGCTCATATTATTTCATGTGATGATAATTTTGTTATGACTCTTTGATTTTGGGTTATGTAAAGCCAAATTTAAAGGCTATTTATTTTTCTGCAAAGGTTTCAATTTTATTATGTAACTGTTACTGGAGTTTTTTGGAGACGTTTGGAACTATTGTTTTACATGAAAAATGGGCTGATATTTTGCTGTTCTGCTTTTTCGGTTCTGTTTTGTGCAATTGCCAGATCATTTTGGAATGTTGTTTTGGCACAAATCTGGTCTAAGATTGTTGTGGCAAAAATTAATGAAGCGCGACCGCGGGCGAAATCAATTTTTAAATTTTTTTTTATCCGGATAAATTAATTGATATTAAATACCTCTAATTTATTCATATTTGATCTATATCACACATTAATATCAAATATTAAAATGTGATTACACATAGAGACTTGGGATAAAATTTCCTGAAATACTTTATGCGGTTATACGTTAACCGCTTACTGGATCTCCGAATCAACTGACCGGGATAATAGGATAGCTGGATCATGCGCGATACCAGATCAGCCAACTGCTAAAGTAACCTACGTACTGTAGCAGTGGCTAAATATGATAATTTTAACAAATTACCATTTTGCCCGTAAAATGGAAAATTCCCGAAACACTACCAAAACAATTTCAAAAATTATGAAAATATTCCTACATACTATACACACTATCTGAGTAGTGAGTACTATAGCAATGACCAAAATCCATAATTTTCACTAAATTATGATTTTGCCCCTAATGCGATTTTTCAATAAAATTCATAAAAGGCTTCAAGAATAATTCTGAAAATTCCGGGAATATTTCCTATTCATTTTCGCACATCTAATTTCATCCACAACATCTCAATTTCACCAAATCAACACTTTTGATTACACAATTATAATCACATGAATACCCTAATTAATTCAAAATTCATGAAAATCCTAAATCATAATCACCAATAGAGAATCTACCACCTTAAAGTAACTCAAGTAAAATTCTAGGTCACCAAGGAGTAGCTCAAGTAACTCTAGAATGACAATTTTGTGTCTAAAAATCTAGGCTTCCTAATTTGGTTTCTTTAATTCTGATAACAGCAAATAAACATGGCTATCATGTATCTAATTGGGAACTATTTGTAAACAATCTACAAGACAAATGATAAAAAATTACCTGAATTTCCTTGCAAACCTTTATTATAGTTCCTAAATAATACTTTGATGCTTCCAATTTGATACATGATCAAATCAAATCAAAAGCACTTATTTTTCCCTTCTTGAACCCTTTTCAAGCTTGAGAAAATTTCCAAACCCATAAAAAATGGTTTTAGGGCCGAAAATTGATATTTTTACTAGGAGGGGTATTTTTATATTTTCACTGATTTGACACACTTGGCTAATACTAAGCCAAGTCTCACCAAATGTATTTAAAGTGATTGGAAAATTTTAAATTGGATTGCAACAATAAAATAAAATATTGGGGGTTAAGGGATCAACTTTTAATATTAAATTTAGAAATCTCACTTTTTATAATATATAAATTGTCATTATTACCAAATTAATTTATTTCATGAAGTAATTATGCCAAAACATATAAAACTAGCCATAAAGGTGGTGATAATATTTATCTATAACAAGTCAAGTTAGATACTCAATTATGCCAAATAAATAAAACCAGCCATATATGCGGTAATAAAGGTTGTCAATAATTAATCCAAATTTAAATTAAGTATTAGTCATTAGATTAAAATTTATATATTATGATATAAGTGATATTAATCTATATTTTCATATTAAAAGATTCACCATTTACCCCAACAAAAGAAATTAGCTACTCATAATTTGAATAAAAAAACACACATAATTTTATTACTGAAAGAAAAAAAAAATACAAGAAATCTTTTTTAAAAAATAAAACACACAAGTGCTAGAAATCCATAAATTTTCAGAGAAAACAATGGAAATCTGATTGAGTGCTAAGCACCTCTATTTATAGAGGGCTTAATATCCTCTTTCCCTTAACAATTTGCAATGCAAATTGTCAAAAATGTTGGATTTGACCATTTGTAATGCAAATTGTCAAAAGTAATGGCCAATCCACGGTGGATTGGCCTTTTACAATTATTCTTTTTTGTTTTTTTCTTCTTGTTTTATTTACTTTAATAATTATATATAATACACTTTGGATTTTTTTTTATCAATTTCGGTCTTGAAAACCTCCAAATTAGACGATCTTGTCAACAGTAAAGTTGTAGATCTTTGAGCCTTCTTTCATCTGACACTAAAGTCACCTCAATTGAATATCAGAGTAAGAAGTTATGGCCAAAATAGGAAAATTATATAGGGTTAAAATTTCTGAATTTGTATACTGTTAGAATGCTCTTTCAAGTTTTTGGTCTCCAAAATCCAAATGTCAAGTCTATTTTTCTAGATATGCATCCAAAGTATTATTTCACCTACATAAAATATAAAAATCACAATAAACATAAATATAATTATTATTTAACAAATGTGTTAAATTAAGGATATTAATGAAACTATATGTGTAAAATGATTAATTTTTCTTTTAATAAATGTGCAATTTTTAGTGTTCATCACACCCCTCAACCATCTTATTACTAGTCCCTAGTAATTTAAGCGAAAACTTTAAAAGAAAAATTATTATCCAAGTTAATAATTGTTTTCTTTATTTCTAAATAATCAAATAAGTAAATTCTCATGTACTTTTTATAATTCTTTCATACACACATAAAATAATGTATCAATTAATTCATTGTGCTCATAATATTCATAGGTCTTGTTGAAAAGAGAGTAATATTTTTGTCCTAAAATTATATTAAAGTTCACACCTTTCGGCATTGAAAGTTTATTTATAAATACAAAAAATAGATTTTTTTTTAATAATATATCTTCAATCCTTGTAACGAGCTTTGGATCAGTGACTCCCAAACCTGTCGGCTTTATGGCATTAGGTGTTAAGACACCCCTACGAACTTAATTGCTCGGATCTCAGATATTAAAAAGAAAGTGTCTGTTTTCCTTAAGCTTTATCTTTAACCCATGTAACGAGCTTTGGGTCAATGACTCCCAGAACAGTTGGCCTTAGGGCACTAAGTGCTAAAACACCCCTATGGACTTAATTGCTCGAGTTAGAGAGGCTACAAAATCGAACTAATTCACACATTTTTTTATTAAACTAACTCAAGCTCTACCATTTTACGCGAATAATCACTACTTGTTGAGGCAAGATGTCCGGTTACTAAGTAGAAGCATGGTTAGTTTTTTTTTAATAAAAACACAAATTCTATTGTCTTTAGGTGCTACCTCCAACAAATAAGAGAACTGAATATTATAAAATTTTCACTTACAACTCATGATCATATGTTACCGTGTATGTTAATAATACTTGTCAAATGAGCATATAAAGATCAAATTTAATCAATATTATGGAGAATTCACAAATTTAAATGATTCAAAAAGAAATGAACAAAAATAACTTGTTACGAATTATTTTGAGATGCGTCTCAAGAGCGAAAGCTCCTTACATTGCCACCTCTGAACAACAATTTCATTTGGTTAGTAAAAAATTTATTGTTAGTTTGTGTTTAGTTTTTTATTTACACACAAACTAACAACAAAGCAAAAACAACATAATATATATAATTTTTTTTACGTAAAACAACAACAAAAAAACGAAAACATTTTTGTAACATCCCGCCTAAGCCAAGATGCTACCGGCAGGAGACATGCTAATCCCGCCTCCATAAGCCTCTGACTCTGACGAAAATTCGGCATAACCTGTACTAAAAGTCATCCAACCTGGATCAAAGTCTGGCACCTCAATACAACTTATAGGGGCCCAACACACAAGCTAACACTAAAATAATCAATTCAAGACATAATACCACTGGGCTCCATGCCCGAAAATGCGTATAAAACTAGGGGTGGCAATTTGGGTCAGGATTCGTTTATTCGTTCGATTCGATTCGCTTTAAAGCGAATACGGGTTTGAAAAAATGAATTCGTTTAATAAATGGGTCAATTCGATTCGATTCGTTTTATTAAACGAATCGAATACGAATTTAAGCTCATGTATTCGTTTATTCGTTTATGATTCGTTTTATTATTTTTATTTACTAGTTCTTGTTAATTTTCAATTAAAATTTGAGAAATTATATCTAATTATCATAAAAAACGTAATAATTTCGATATTGGTGAGATATTTTTAGTAAATATATTAATTACATATTTCATATGTATATATTTATGAAGAATTAATTTAAATCAAGTGTGGTAAATTATTCTATTAAATAATACAATGATTAACGAATAAACGAATATTCGTATTCGATTCGTTTAATAAACGAATCGAATACGAATCCTGATATTAGGATTCGTTTAATAAACGAATCGAATACGAATCCATCACATTTTGATTCGATTCGTTTAGGATTCGATACAAATTCGATTCGTTGATTCGTTTTGACACCCCTAGTATAAAAAAAAACTTTTACAACTAACTTATACAACTCAAATTCTTTTACAACTACACTTATACACGACTTACCTCTTATACGCCCAAGACCTGGTGACTGGTTGACTGCAACTCTGTTATCCGACTCCTCTAGCTCTGGTGTCTGTGGTCGACCGATCAGGTTACCAACCTGCTAAAAATCAAACACTGTTGGGTATGAGTCATAAGACTCCGTAAGTAACTATGCTCATTCCTTGAGCGTCAAACACATGCAAAGTTTGAATTCTATTTCTGTATTAACCTGGCTGTCTACATGACCATGCAAATGTTTATTGGGTCTGAACTAATTATCTATTTCTTAATCATTTCACAAACATATTACTTTTGTTACCAGTACCTTTAACTGATCACAACACATACTTTAAATCATGTTTTCTATTTATATTTTCATACATTTAAATATACTCATCACGTTACTATATCCCCATCTATTAAGTCAATTTCCATCACGTTTCTGCTGCGCTACTCTGATATCTTTCTACTTTCTTAAAACTCTTTACTAATCTAGTTCAGGTAATTATTATAACTTTCTTTCTTACTTTATTTTGAAATATCATCAAATCGGTTATTATTAAACATTCTTTCTATCTCAAACACTCAATACACTATCAAATCATCATACACTAGTGTTTCACAAATTGATCCTCCTATGTACACATACCACACACAAATACTAATCATATATACATATCGATGCAAACATGCCATTATGCATTAATGTCAACTACATGCTTTTCAAATGATATCCAGAATATATGTTTATATGCACAATTAGAAAATTATACTTTATTTATCATGCAATGTTTTTATAAAATACTTCTTGAAAACCTTTTCTGAAATGCTGTTTTTCATAAAACTCTTTCTGAACACTCTTTCCTGAAAACTCTGTTTGAAAATCTATTTATAAAACTTATGTCTGAAATCATGCTTTGAATCTCTAGTTTCTGAAAAACTGTTTCTAGAATCTAGTTTTCTGAAAACTGTTTACTGAAAACTGGTTACTAAAAAACTGAGTTCTGAAATCTGGATACAGAAAATCTGAAAACTGTGTACTGAAGTCTGAAAACTGCTCTACGTCCAGGACCATAACTCAACTGGACGTCTCTCTGCACCCAGGACCATAACTCAATTGGGTGTGCTCTATGCTCAGGACCATAACTCAACTGAGCATCTCTGAAACTGGTGGTGCTCTACGTCCAGGACAACAGCTCAACTGGCAACGTAGAGTTCTACACCCAAGACAACAGCTCAACTGGCAGTGTAGCCACCAAACCAGGATTTCGGGGATCTGTCAACCCTAGTCCTGCTCGAGGATCTGAGAGCGTCCCCTCAGTCCTCCACATGTGCACATGTTCTATGTATCCGTCAATTCCAACTGCAATAGTTACATACTGGGGTGAGTTTTTCCCTCATGCCCCGAAAACATAAAACCATATTCTGTTTCTCAAAGCTGTAAGAAAACATTCTTTGAAATACATTTTTCGAAAGGATACATTTAAAACTTTTTCTTTTAAAATTCTTTGAATTTTAAAATCATTCTTAATTTCAGCTCAATTATGAAAATCATGATGCACAAACATGCATATGTATTTCTTATACTTACACTAAACACAGCCATGCTTCCTTATATACTTATATTTGGGTTATCATATAACTACATGTGTATGTTCATACATAACTATAATTTAATGACATATGCATTCTATTACTTATATGCTTTCATTCAAGTTAATTTATGTTCTATATTATTATACTATCCTCACATACTTTGCCTATATTACAGTTGCCCAATTATATTGTAAATTGTCACAACTTGATAAGTACATACAGTCTGATATGCATTTTGTATACCTAACATCTTATATTAATACTTAAAAAAAATTAGGTGTTATCATTATAAGAACTTTCTCCCGCAGCTTACTCATATCATTATTCATAGGTATAATTATATATTGATTTGCCCTTGCATATTCTCACAACATTAAAACCCACGTATATTTTATCATCTTATAAAGCTATATACATTGTCACTTTCACAATTCTTTTTTAATCTACTACTATTATGATTTCAAAGCGCATATAATAAATATCAATAGAATTCTAAATTCTTCAAACTAAAACAGTCCATTACTCGCCGCACAACTGGGCAATTTTTGCCCTTCTCTGTTAACGGCATTACTGGGCAGTTTTGCCCTTATTTACTTCTTAAACTCCACTTGTTATACACCTCAATTTCACCTCATTCTGTCTAACCCTTCTTGAAAACTTACATTGCTCTAACCCCCCCCACTAACATTTTACTACTGTCGAAACCACTAACCAATTTATCCCAATATATATATATATATATATACTAAAGTAAAACATGTTTCCCTTTATCACAGCCCTGGACAATCCGCCAAGCAACCCCAAATTCATGCTTTTTGAATTCTTGATAAATCAAAGCTTGATTTGTTTTAATACAGCCATTATATGCATAAATAAATGCCCTAACATGCTTAATCTTGTAGATTATAACACACCAAGTTTAGACAACCATGAGATCGAAAACGAATAGGAGAAATTCATGCTAAATTATTGAACTTATAAGAGAAAGGAGTTAGAGACTTAGCTTGATCAAAGCTTGAGAAAGCACAAATCTCCCTCATTTTCTTCTTCTTCCTCCTTCGATCATCTATTTCTCTCTGTCTCTTCTCTGGATCGCTACTTCTTTTATCTATCTCTCTCGATCCCTCTCCTTTGTTCTTCCTTCTTCATCTTCTTTCTCAACCCTCTCCCGGCCTGTCTTCTTTTTTTTTTCTATTTATTTTCTCTCGGTCTCTCTCCCCCTCCAGCTTTCTCCCACTCTCTCGATTTTTCTTCCATCCTTTTTCTGGTTTCGTCTCTGTGTGTGGCAAAAGGTGAGTGTGTGATTTGTCCATCACGTGTGTGTTTTAAATTAAGTGTGTGTATATTAATGTTCCACGTGTCACTTTTCTTTCCTTTTGTTCTTTGCATGTGTACATTTACTAATTAAGTGTGTATATATGCTTAATATACAAGTGTGTTACACGTGTATATGCAATAAAAATATGTAAGTCCATTAATATTGATTTATTGAATTTCGATACAACCCCTTTAGTTTGATTATTATCTATCTTATAATCAACCTCTTGAAAAGTCCCTAACTTACAAAAAAAAAAAATGAATTTCGGGTTCGGAAGCGACCCTTAATGCGAAAATAAAATCGTCACAAAATGCTAAAATAACCCGGGATGTTACAATTTTTTTTTTCTTCTTTTTAAAGAAAAACACAATAATGGAATATAAAATAAAAAATATCTAGTCAATTATACGCTCCCTCAACCAAATTGAGACATTATCCCCCATGTCCGAATAAAAGAAATAGAGTTAAAAAGACATCACCTAATTAGTGTGGAATTGACAATTGAATTTACAACACTCCTACTAAAAAGAAATGTTATATATTAAAATAATAAAAGTAAATTAAAACAATATATGATATGTACTGATAGTTGGGATTATGGCTCACATCTTCCTTTGGTTTTACGTCCAGTAATGGCTTGAATGCCCTCTATGAGTCGAAGATATGTTTCTCATCCAATTTTCTTATAAATTGGCAAACATGATCTTTTAAAGTCAAATTCTCGAGACTGTATTATTGTCTTTCTTTAGAAATTATGTATGTAAGTTTCGAATCAATCTATCAAATCCACTAGGATGCATCTCAAGAGTCAATGATATATTTGTTGGGGTTTTGGGTGATGGAGCGTGGCGGAAGCGCGGGTCGGGCGAAATCGTATTTTAAAACTTTTTCAAAATACCAAATAAATTATTCGATATCTAATATGAATAATTTATACATATTTCACCTAAACTTATTTATTCAATATCAAATATTGACATAAACATAGTTGAAATTTCACAAAACTTTTACGAAAACCGATTTTCCGTAAAATGACGCAAAATACGTTTTTGACCGAACCGACTACCCGACACTTATGGAAACTGCCCAGGTCAGCTCCAATAGTGTCAGGGTAGTTCATGGGCTGCCTGAACAGTGACAGATTCACTGTTTGGGCAGCCGTCACCCGGTTGACTCAAAATCCACCCGGTAACACCGCTTTTTGCCGTTTTCGCTTATTTCAAGTCTGAAACAATTTTCGGCAATTTTTCCAACTCCTAAAATGCATCCATAACATTAATTTAACATAAAATACATCAATATATACTCTGAAATTCCAGATCTGATCCAGAAGGTAAATTAACCAAATATTCATGCTTTAATCCAATTTTATCCAAGATTAATCTAATTAATCCAACACCAAATAAGTCCCACCACATATGAACAACTCTAAAACAATTCTATGCTATTTAGAGTGGATCAACAACTCTAGAATGACAACAATTCAACAATTGAATAAATTGGAACTTAATTACAATAATTCACTCCAATACTACTTCACACATGCCAACAAACTTCCAATCCATCCACCAAACCACAAAGCCCCAATTTTTCAGATTTGAAGAAAACCCTAGAACATTTCTAAGTCATCAAAGAACAAGAAATCAAATTCCTAAGCTTAAGTAGTTGAAGACTTATCTTTAAATCCCTAAATCCTTAGCTTTTACTTTGAATTTTTTCCTTCAAATCTTCAAGTTTTTGAAACAAATTTTCAAAACCCATTTTTGGAGAGGGTTTCGGCAGTGTGTTCAATGAAAGAGATGAAGAAAAATCAACTTTTCTCTTTCTTTAATGTTGACCGAAACAAGCATCATGGGGGGCATTTTTGTCCTTTAAAAATTAATCAAATTAATATTCCATTTTCACCTTATTTTAGCCAATCATAATTGGACAAATAAAAGTCTAATAAAAGCCATGCCAAATGTTCCAATTAATAATAAACAAGTGTGATAACAATTATCACAAATGACAATTATTAAAATAAATTAAATATAAAGTTAAAGTGGTGACAAATCAAATTTGACACTTTAACCTTTAATTTAATGACAATTGTAACTAATAATAATTAAATATTTTTCATAACAATTATGAAAAATTTAATCAATTAATTATTATTATATATATGTATTTTATTTACATTAAATAACAAATACATATATTTAATGGCATGTGTCAAAATCTCATTTGACGAATAATTAATGTGTATCTAATCGTATTATGTATCAAATACAAATACACAATAATTATTAGCGGAAAAAATCCCCTAATTGCATGTGTTATCGTTTAACGATTAAACGATCCAAATTAACTCACTTAATCTGGTGAAGTATTATGAATAATCTGTATTATTCATATCGCGTTGCCCAAGTGCTCAACGAGTAAACTTCATATTGTGGGACTCTCTAAGTTTAGGTCTATCTGTCACGAAATCCAATTTCGTGTCCATAATCCACCCACTCATGGATTATAACGACCACGGATAATCTCGCTAAACTATGCAAGCCGAGGTCATAGCATACGTATAATCCCTCTGTCACATGTCATCCGTATTATACCTGGGATATAGATGAGAATGTCAAATCTGTTCGGTATAATACAGTTGACTTTCAATTTACGATCTCTAAATAACACTCGGAACTGATTTCCGAAGTTATACCACGGCCATGGATTTACTAGATCGTAAACACGTGCTAGATGTCTATGCCCTGTACACAGGACTGACGAATTCTATCTTGATATGCACAGGAATATCATGAGCATCAGTCTACACCCAACGAACAGGCAGAGGTCTGATCATGACTAGATCGTTGACGTGACTGCCATCAAAGTGTGGAGGATATCTCATATATCCACAGTGGTATCTCAAGTCGAATGACCACTATGCTCGCTAAACTCGAGAAGGTTCATATTGAAGTTGGTGTACCATCTATTAGGAAACCTTCAGTGAGTCGTTCAATGTCTTATCAAATAAACACTTACATGTCTATACGAGTCTCCCGAGACTCATGGTTCACTGAGATAAACCATCGGACCAAGTCACGATATACGACATGTACTGATCTCAGCGGATTTTACTAACCGACTCGTGTTAGCAAATCTTGACCAGGAACTTTATTTAAGGATATACAACTAATAGTGCGCTTCCCAATGTCAATTACAAACTACGTTGTAACTGTGCACTTTACTGTAAATCCTAGAGTCTTTGTCTAATTTACACGTATCACTGAACCAGATTCAGTTTCGATCTAATTGTAATCAGATATCTAATCATGATTAGATCGAATTAGTGTATAAAAGACAATGGTGTTAGTAATATTATGGAAAATATAATTGCTCGTATTCATGAATCAGACATAAATACGTTCCGGATTGGCACTCCGAGCACCAACCCTAACAATTTTTCCCACTTGCTCTAGTGTCAATCCATGGTATTCTGTACACATCTTAATGTGTATCACAAACTCATGGCCCTCAAGAGCTCACAGCACTCAAGAGGAAGGCAACAACAAGTGAGCCTGCTTTAACAAATCGAGTCTGTCCAACAAACCCAACTGTTTTCCTTAGCCATCATTATTCATATTTTTGTATAATCTAGATTCCACATCAATATGACTCAGACGCAATATCAGTATTGTACTTTAGCTACTAAGTTATCTTTGTATTGAAAGATCAAATCCAAATACTTTGAGACAACCGCATGCACAAAACTAATATCAAGACTTCTAATCTATAGGGTCACTATGCAATTTCATAAGTCAATACTTCTGTAGGCACTGCATTTTTGCATATAAGTCCCGATGATGAGCCTCGTGCGGAGGCACTACCTTTTAAGTTGCGGAAGTCGCAGGAAACGGACGTCGAAAGGGAAAAGTCAAGAATTGACATCTTGTTGGACTTAATTCGCTCGTTTAGCTTCGGGTTTGCTCGTTGGATCTCCGTTTCAAAATTATCCTCGGCCCAAAACCCTATTCTCTCTCTTCTCTCTTCCTTGCTCATTCTCGGCCAACACATAAAATAAACCTTCACGTATACACTCACCAAACAGCATGAAAAACCCTAATAGCCTTCTCCATCCCCTCTCATTCACGCACTAACAACAAAGGACACACGTCCTAAGCTTCACACCTCACGCCATTCACTCTCCACACAGCCTTCATGCCTCTCTTGCTCTCTTTCACGTGAGACATCTCCCATGCAAAGCCATGCAACAAACTCCACTCATTTACCCCTCCACCAACTATTCAAACAACCAAATTAACCCTCCACCAATCATACCCCATGCCTTTGACCTCCAATTTACCTTACCCCCCATTTTCAACAAAGTTTTTCAAGCCATTAATGACCTCCCCCCTCCAAGTCAAAAATAAACAACACATCACCCCCCATTTTCAACAAAGTAGCCGCCCCAATTAATAACCCTCATCAAAGATAACCTACCTAATAAATGTACCACCGTTTTCCTATATAAAGAACCCATAGCTCCCTTGAAACGTCTGGCACATATACAAAAAAAAACTCTCACGACATCACAACCAGCCATTGTTTCAACGCATAATCACCCACCTTCAAGTCTTAACTTCACGCATAATCACCCACCTTCAAGCCTCACTTCACGCCTGAAAATAGCCACAGAAATCAGCCCAACCTCATGCACAAAACAGCAACTGGAACCAGCTCTATTCACGCCCAAACTGTCAAGAAACAACACTCAAAATCAGCCACAAACACGCCCCTACACCCCTAAAAAAATCAACCTTCATCCACGTCCCACATCGCCTAAGAAACCACTCCCCTTGCCAGCCCTTGTTCATGCAAATCATCCCCTCAACTTCATCCCACATCGACTAAGAACCTTCAACTCACGCATAAGCCTTCAACTCACGCACACGCCACTCACGCCATTGCCATCATCAGCCCTCACGCAAGCCATCACCCTGCACACACTACTCACGTAACATCAGCCTGCCTTCAAGCTAAAACCCCCTCACATACAGCCTTCGATTCAACGCTACAAGCACCTGCAAACACAGCCCCTAATTCACCGTGAACCCCTCACAGACTGCCTATTCACGCACACAAACTGCCCTCCTTCACGCACACAGCACCTACCGAAAATAACTCCAAAAAACTACACCATAAACCCGCAAGAAAATTGTCCAGAAAACCGCAGCCCCATTATCAAAAAACTGTCAGAAAACTACACCCGCAAAACCACACCATAAACCCGCAGAAAACTATCTAGAAAACCGCAGCCCCATTACCGTAAAACTGTCCAGAAAATCTGCCCCTTTACCACCGAAAATTTCGCCCCAAACACCGCCCAAATACCGCATAAACGGCGAACCCGAGAAAATAGCAGCAACAACGAACCCAAGAAAGCAGTCCAAACAGCGAAGCAGCGAAGGAAAATGTTGAACCAGTGAACCGGAGGAGTTGCGGAGCATCAACCCTTCCGACGATCACATACCACACTTTCAAGAGACGACTAAAGATGTTAGACCTGAGGGCACCCTTTTATTTATTATCCTTTATTTTTGTTATTTTATTACTTTATTTCGCATGAGTATTGTGAATTGGTGCATGATTTGATTCCGGATGAACGGAATATGTGTTCTTTCTTACAGTATATCTGATGGAAACCCGGACATAAATTCCGTAGCCAAATCCGAATGGACGGTATTGCGGTTTGCACTCGGGATACAATGCCACGTACCATTTGAGAGATTCACATATTTCGTTTCATCCAACCTTGTATTCGAGCATGATTAGGTTACTAGTATGTTATTTGTTCTAAGCATGATTTAGGCGTTAGTACGTTATTTCTTTATGCATGAATTAGTTATTTTCTTTCGCAATAGGAGTTTAATTTACGTTATGTTTAGGTCGTTATTTATTCAACATACTTATTGTGTGATATCATATGTTTGCCGTTATGAGAATTTACTTTTAAAGGATGCAAACTTAGATTTAGGCCTTATAGGAATTTAGATTACTTTTGCAAATGTATGTTGAGTAGACTTGGTTAAAATTGCACAAATCTGTTCATTACAAGTGACATAAGTAAGGGACCATTCCGAACCCAACGGTTTGAGGTCTTCCTTTGCGATGGATGAGTGTGGCCTTAAATAATTTTCCCGATTCACACCGGGTGGCGACTCCATTATTCTCCGGTTTAGTCCCCCACGGGCTACTCCGTACTCCCGACCGGGCTGCGAGCCCGGAACAGCGTCACCAATTTCTGTTTCGTACAGTCTGGCGACTCAACTGGGGATAGAGAATCGGCCCCGAAATAATGTCTTATAATATTTGTGATTTGTGCTTTAATTAACCATGTCTATTGTGGGTTTAGGGAGTTTAATCAAAGGTATTATTAAGGCTAGGTGATGGTTTGGTGTCTTCCTTCACTCACTACCTTTCTGTAAGGAAAAGCTGTGAAGGCACCTAGATAATCATTCACCTGTAGCTCATTGTGATAGACTAATTTGGAGGACTTGTTGTTTATTCCTGTCACCAAGGCGATAAGAGCCTAAGAGGCTTGGGTATTTAAGAGAGTTCGCTCCACCCTCCCTTTGGGGAATCTACAATAAGAAATTCATTTGACAGTTAGTCACATACCATAACTCGTTGGCACGTACCGTAAGGTATAAAAAATGTGCGCTCACTTGGTCGTTTGAACCCTTGAGTGGGGAGTCCTAGTTGTAGGCAATCCTTTGTCAGCGAGAGCCTTTGTTTACACCCCTGAAACCTACATGTGATCCTTAGTTGTATGACCAATAAAAGTTATTCCTCTATCCTTGTGTTTAGGACCATCATCATTTGGATTCAGTTGGACCTCTTGTCAAGAGATATGAACTTGTTGGGCCATTTAAACTGTGACAAGTTCATGTCCTTTGACAATTGGGCCAAAAGCTTCTGAAATGCCGATGGGCCATTTTGTGTTTAGGCCTCTTATTATTTGAAGTTGTTTAGCCATGTTATCGCAAAAGTATAAAATTGTTGGGCCTTTTCAACTGGGACAAGTTTGCACCGCGTGATAGTATGATTGAATACTTTAAAATGATAATGGGTCAACTTGTATAAAAATCTTGATGAACTTGTCTATTCCATGCATTACACGCTTACATGCTAATATGCAGTTTTCAGAGACACCATAGATACCCGTTGGGTTAGGGAAGAGGGAAGACTCGTCAAAAGGCCGTCAGCAAATATGAGTGAATCAGTTAACGATGGGTCTCGTATGAATCAGCTTGAAGCCAATCTCACCGTGGTTACTGAGCAATTGCAAGCTTTGACCGCCGATGTGTCTAATATAGATGTGCCCCGTGATGGGGGAAGTTCTGAAAATAAGAGGCGTGAGGAGCCTCCGAACAGGGTGAATGATGATATCCATATCTTTGATGATGATATGGCGAATATGCCGCTGGGAAGATAGCCGGGTCTCAGGCTGAGATACAGAAACTCCGTGATCAAGTGGAATCGGTTACCCGTAAACTAAAGGGTAAGCATGATGACTTATTGGATTATGAGGCGATGACCTTTGAGGAGCAACTGCCAGCTCAGTTTAAAATGCCTGACATAGCCAAATTCAATGGGAATGGGGATCCGAGGGTCCACCTTTGGCAGTATGTCTCAGTAATGAGTTTAGTGGGCCTGTCACAACGCCAAGTTCAGAAGATGTTTGGGATGTCGCTCGAGGGGGCACCCGTAGTGTGGTACCATAGCCTTGAAAGAAAGGTTAAGGAAGATTGGAGGGAACTGGCATACGCCTTTCTGAAGCAGTATGTTACAGATCTGGAGATCGACTTGTCGCTTCGCGACCTGGAGAATACTAAGCAGAAGCCGGAGGAAAGTTTCAAGGAGTATGTAGATCGTTGGAGGAGCCAGCTTCTGAAAATGCAGACTCAGCCCTCGGAGAAGGACCAGATCAAAATAATCATCAAGGGCACCAAGCCCTCTATTTATGGTAAGCTGAGGAGGGTGACTTCGATGATTGTTGATTTTCGACAGTTGAGGAAAATTGTCATGGACATTGAAGAGGAAGAAGCTGAGAACAAAAAGTTCTTTGGCCAGAATATGAGGACTTTTGGGGGGCCTTCTGAGACCAAGCCCGCTACTGCTAAGGTCGCTACCATCAGAAACAGACGATTCTCCAATCTTGGTAGACCTTTGTCAAAGGTGTTTGAAAAGTTGAAGATGCAAGGACTTCTAAAACCTTTGGAACCGAGGCCACTTCCGAACCCTGTGCCACCGTACCTCAACCTAAACCTGTACTGTTACTTCCATCAAGAAAGAGGCCATGACACCGACAACTGCGCCCGCCTTAGGCATGAGATCCAGAACCTCATTGACGCCCATAAAATACCCGACCTGGAAAAAGAACAACCCAATACACACAGAAATCATCTACCTAATTACCACTCTGTTCCACCGCCCACTTACATGATCAACTCTGGCCTACCTAAAACCTTTGTCCTTCAAACTCTCAACCACCAGGCTTCTTACATGGGAACATGAGATGGCAGTAGTGAAGAACCATAGGCTGAGGAAGAAGACAATGCCGCAGACAATGAAGATGTTTTCCTGGTTTATTTGATTACAATCCTGCATTTCGATAATAAAGACATTGATTTTGCTTACTTGTTCGAGTTTTCCTCAATAGTTAAAAGCATTAGTCCGATGATGGAAATGTTTGCTATAGGGTGAAACCTTAGAAACGATGAGTGTGAGATATGTTAGTGTTCCTAGAACATGCCAAGGATCTAATAAGCAAGAAAATGTGTTCATAATTTCATTATAAGTTGCGGAATATACTTACAATGAACGGATTTGGCTTTTAAAATTTTTGAGAATAAGATCTCCAAGATGCTTCCTTTGTTGATTCCAAGCTTTGAGTTGTGAGAAGTGATCTCCAAGATCCAACCTTCAATGTTGATTCCAAACTTTGAGTTGTGAGAATTGATCTCCAAGATCCAACCTTCAATGTTGATTCCAAGCTTTGAGTTGTTTCCCTATCACCTTTGTTGATTCCTTGAAGTGCTAGCTAACTTGATTTTGCCACAAAATCAAAGAGAATAGAGGGAGGATGCTCACGCCCATTAGGCTTAGTATTAGGGTTTTGTGTTGTGTTCTTATGTGTGAAGAGAGAGGACTTGGGTTTTGTTTAAGGGTTTTTACCCTTTTCACCAAAACCATGTAGTTGGGGTAATTTGGTTTCACCTAAACCAAGTAGTTGGAAAGTAAGTGGTTTTGGCATAAATGCTAACCACTTTCCAACCACCACTTCACATGTGTGACATGTGTGAAATGGGCCCCACCATTTTGAATTCAAAATTCAAAATGTCTCTACGAACATTTGTCGCTACTCGGATCCGTTTAATCCGATTAAACGAACTTTCGGTGTTAAATAATTAAATCTAATTTAATTAAATAACGATGCCTCGTAAATATATTACGAACGTCGTTTACGAATTAATTCTAAATTAATTTGTTCGTTCGTATTAAAGTTCGACTTTAATTTCGTAATGAAATCCAATTCATACTAATATATCTGATATATTAATTTTAGCCCATACGAATAAATAAAATAGAAAAATCAAATTTAACTATTAAATTTATTTTACCGATTAATTCCAAATTAATCGCGTTCTCTCTCTTCCGAACACATTTAATCCTAGATTAAATAATACTTCAATTAATCCCAGATTAATTCTCTCTCTTAATTAATCCCAGATTAATTCTAATTAAATCAACTGTCATTGGTGAATCTTTGGGAAGCGACCCAAGAGATCCCTGGATATGTTGGCAGTAAATACGGTCACTGGATTATCGGAATACGTGCGTACCTCGTACCACGTGCTTACCGATTTACAAGACATGGTTGGCTTCTAGCAAAGCACCGTGCCTACCCAATTTTCCAGAAATATTCTTACTGGAATATATAATCTATGTCAGACGTATTATACCATTATTGCGTATTGTGATCCAGTATCAAATGTCACGTGCTAGGCCTGGGGCTGGAACTGTGTCTGCCCCGTACGAAGCAAATGTCGGATGTCTGGTAACTAGTCTATATAATCAGACATACATGACCTAGTCATAATATCCTGATGACTGCAGTACTTAAGAGCACTAGTACCGTATCCTACGTGACATCATCTCCACTATGATTCTCAATATACCCAGCAGAGGCGTACACAGAACCGGTTAAAGCCCTGGACGACCAAAACTAAAGCATACCGATTGTCGCAAGTATTAGCGATGTAAGTCTCAGGTTAAAACCAAATACATCTACCCTGATATCGTACTTCCATAGACACATAGTCATACTACCAATGGAATTCTGAGGGGTCTATCCAGAGCGAAGCTGTTTCCGCACCATCGGTAATACATAACCTCCTATCACACTTGCATAAGTATCCAATACATAAATAAATGAGAACTATGTCGTTGTGCTCCCACAACGCGCACAAGTGCAATACTAGTCTATTCCGCATTATCGATGTCCAGTCTCGATAATACTACGACTAGGGATATTTAATGATTAATCCTTCGAGGACTGATACTGTCTCATATCATCTCAATCCAGGAACTAATCATAGGGACCTCCTATCATTTATACATCTAGGTGATCTAATCACAAATGATAAGAGCGCAATCTCCTTGTCACATAGTTAATTTGTACAACAATACCATGATCTGTATAAATAGTGACGCTATGGGTCATAATTGTCCAACAATCTCCCACTTGGCCTATAGCCAGTCACTCGAGTGTCTTACACCCGAACTATGTACGGTTCGCTCAAACTACTGAGGAAAGGCTTACGTCAGCGGATTTGTATGATTATCGTCTGATACAATTCATTCGATCATCACATCGCCACGATGTATAATCCGAACGAATCAGATGAATAGTCGAAGTATATATCTGGATTGTTGATAAGACCATTAATTCTTTAGCTTGTGCTGACGCCTAGCTCAGCTGCTAACAGAACTATATCTAATCTAATTAGATTTATCGTCGACCCAAATAGCTTCTATTGCTGCCTCAGCAGCAGCAATAACCCACATTTATTATTTATTCGGTAACAGCATCTTGCTTGGAAGATTTCTAGCTTACTGTACCGTTATTCAAACTGTATAGTACCGTTTAGCGACTTAAAGTCATTTTTATCGGTTAGGAAACTTGCCACAGTGATCCCAGTCACTTCAAGTTCTCCATCTCCATAGTTTAAGACATCATCCTTAGTTCTCTAAGATACTAACAGATGTTCTTATTATCAATCCAGTGACTATCACTTGGATTGACCTGTTTGTGACTCCATATGCTCAAAGCATATGAGACACCAGGTCACATACACTTTTCAATGTACGAGTTCTCAGAGAGTGTTAACAACTTTAAATCTATCCCAGTAGATATTTATTCCTAGAATAAAGGTTGTTTCTCCCAAGAATTCTACGGAGAGTTTTCATGAAAGCCAAGCTTTCACCGATTATAATATGGGAATATCATTTCCAAGAAATGACATATCATCATTATTTAGGACATCATTGTCAATGCGCTCCCACTAACCTCCTTATATACACAAGAATGATATGCGTTTTGAATCAAATCATACACCATTATGATTACATCAAAACGATAGTTCCAAGAACCTAATGATTGCTTCAATCCATACATGGATCGAATAACCTGCAAACCTTGTTTGCTAGTTTTGGTACGAAAAAACCGTCAGGATGTTATAAACATCCTTCAAAGAGGTTTCCGTTTAAGGAAAGCGATTTTGACGTTCAGCTGCCATATTTCATGAATGAAACATGCAACATCAGCAAGCATTATCCAAATGGATTTAACGTGGCAATAGATAAAAGATTTCGTTGTAATCAACACAATGTTGATAACGATACCTTTCCGCTACAAGTCTAGCTTAGTACGTTGGTATGTTGCCTTCCATGTATGTCTTCCTTGAAGACTTATATAGTACCAATAGGCACAATGCCTAGTGGTTCAACAACTAGTGTCCAAACATAGTTGTTATACATGGAATCCATTTCAGACTCATGGAACTTTTCCATAATAGGGAGTCGATACCTTGTATCACTTCCTCATACGTAGTCAGTTCGTATTCCTCAATAAAATTGACATCTTTATGAGGTGAGATTAAAAACCCATACCCCAGGTTGTTTTCTGACTCTCTCAGACCTACGATGTTCTTGTGTATTCGAAGATTATTGGTATGGTTTCATCCTTGATGAACTGTTTGTGTTCCATTAAGGACTTGGTGCCTTGAACAGTATAACTCCGATTCTTCATCGAGCTATCCTCCCACTTACCACTGCATATCGGTAATCCTCCTAGGAAAAACCGCATGGTGGGCAACAATCATATTATTCTCTTAGTGAGTTGTATAAGTATTATACTTTGGTTTCCGTAGGATAACCAATTACATTAGGCACTTATACAATTTGGGTTCTAGTTTGGTATCATCCAAACGTATGCCTAGCATTCCCAAATCATCAGGAGTGAGAAAACCCAGTTTCTTTCCTGTTCATATCTAATATGAAATCTGTCAAACATATTTTTATGGAACCTTATTCAAAATAAGTATTACACTGTTAATGCTTATCTCTTTTGAAAGAAAATGGTAGCTTAGAGCGACTCATGATTAACCTTATCATGTCCAACAAAATTCGGTTTCTCCGTTCAGACACACCGTCAAACTGACGTGTTCCGGGAGGAGTCCTCATTGAAAGAATACTAGACTCTTTCAAGTATATGAGCAACTTACTGCTTAAGTATTTTCATCATGGTCAAACCGTGATGTTTTAATACTTTAGCCGATCTGTTCGTCTATTTCGTGTCGAAACTCTAAAAGTTTCTGATTTGTGTTTCAAAAGAAACATATAACCATAACGCGATGCCACATCCGTAAGGTCACGAAACATTCATATCCACCTCTAGCCTAGCTAGACATGGGCCTATTTGTTTCACTATGAATAGGGCTAACAGATCGGTGGCTCTTGCACTTCTACCAAGTAAAAGGTATTTTAGGTACTTTACCTAATAAACTAGATTCGTAGACTTTATTTGAATGGAATCAAATCCGTCCTAGTATCCACTCTTCAAAAGTGTGGATATACGAGTCTTTTTTAATGTGTCCCAGAAAGTACTGCCATAAATAAGTCTCATCTGATCAAATCAGTTTGAGCTACTTGTTTGTCATGTTATATGTTTGAGATTTATTTATGTTCAAAATATAAATAATGTTATTCACATCTAATGTGTTTATCTCAATATCATCTTTATAAAATAAAACACTTTAGTGTTCTAGAATATAAAGGTATACTCGCAACGAGTTATACACGTTATAGAGATATTGTTTCTAGTCAAGCTAGTTACATTTTAACAGTTTCCTAATTTAAGTACATACCCGAAGGGTAGTTCCTAAACTTAGGTATTTACGGTTAAAACAGAGACTGTCGTCCCGTTTCATATTCGCATATTAATCTCATCTGAAGTCAGTATCCTGCTCACAGCAGATTCTGCACATCAATGCATATTTATGTATCACACTAAGTATCTAAAATCCAATTTTAATACTAGTAGTGAACATATTTATGACAAACATATTTGAAGTCAGAACCTTGTCCTATCTTCTATTCCTTCATGTCTGCTTTGTCCATACGGCAATCATGCTTCAATGACCCTGTTTGCCACAAGTTAGGCAGACATCTTGGGATATGTCTTTTATCTTCCTAGAAGATTATAATGATTTTGCCTTTGCCCTTTTCATATTCTAGAAGTCTTTGGCCAAGCCTTGGCCTTCTAGAATATCGAAGTAGGGTGTGCCTTGGGCTTCTTGCCTTATTGCAAACTTTGACTTTGGTCTCCTTGAGAATAGTCATTAACTCTCCAAGAGTTGTTTATTGCAATTCAATACTTCTAAGATATAAGAATAGATCTATGAAGATCCTTCAATTTCATTATCATACTTTAAGGATCTAATCCTTACTTCTGATTAAGAAATTAAGGAGTCATTATGGCAAGCATAATGGATTAAGCATTAAAGTTATCATCACATGAATCTTCCAAAGATCATGCTCTACTATTTGCTTAACTCTGGGCTTAGGCCTAATATGTTATTTTATCAAATAAAGTAACTTATTAGTTTCCAGGACCATCCTGAAATTTTATTCCCAATTTGAAAATTAAAGTTGTTTAAACACATTTTCCCTAGGATAATGTTTTAGACATTAATCTTTCAATTTAATCTTGATTCTAATAGTCCAACTATTTAATCAACGATTTCAGGTACAATATAATGTAATGATTACTATAGTCTAACTATATAATATTACAATTTTATTGGTTAAAATCAAATATATATATTGATTACTATAATCCAATTATATAATCATTATAAATGATCGGTAAAATCTTCGTAATCAATGTCGATGGACAAGAAGTGATCTTGACTTTGGCCAACAAATCACGACTTGGACAAGACACCGATATGGAACAAAACTCTCATGATTCAAACACATCCGCAATTGACAAAGGTCTTGACTTTGGCCAACAAACCAATGCCAACTTTGGATCTTGAGTAAGAATCACTCAACGGAAAGGAAAAACGCTTAATATGTTTTGAGGGTTTTTCGCGTGCAAATTGGCAACCAATTTATTATCTTTGTTAAGGTCTCATCATCATACACCCTTAAACATGCATTCTAAATACATAATAAAGCGCGTATAAATAAATAAATTAATAATGATATACGGATGGATATGTCACAAATTGTTCCTAGAGCAAATCACTCCATTTCCTCTCCCCGGCTAGAACTATTCTAACTTCTACCCAATTACATAATACAATAAAGAAACCTCATTTACATTGAGGGGAATTGGTGGGAAGAGAAATACAAAGAATAAGGAGATAAAAGGCTGGACACGCAGGTCCAATTTAAATAAATTCTAAATTTATTACAATTTCCAAAATTGCCCTTGCCCTTCTAATATCCATATGTTATACATTATTCATACAACACATTCATGTATTCATACAAATCATGTTATTCAATCAATCTAATCCAATTAATTAATCTTTGAATTAATGACCATCCAATGTTCAAACAACGATTTGATTTGCACGAGTCCAACTCGTTTAAGAATAAATACTTAAAGTACGTATTCTTGAATTATATCGAACTACAACTTTAAATCCAATTTATTTGTATTCAATACTAATTCCAAATTTAATTCCAAATTAAATATTTACACTTACTTATAAGCCTTAAAGACTTGGATTCCAAATCCAATCTTAATGGGTCTCAAAGGCCCAATAACATCCAATTTCATTTCAATTAAAGTCCAATGGGCTTTTAATTGATTCTTAAGGCATGGCCTTTGGCCATAATGGATCAAACCCAAAATGCCAAGGCCCAATAGGAATCACCCTATTGACAACAAATCAATTTAGGCCCATTAGGCCCAATTAAATTCTTTAAAGGGCCAAGTGATGTATTTGGACTTTATGGAATTGGTTTTGGGTCCAATTGGATCCAATCCAAAAGTCCAAAACCAAACTTAGTCAAAACAAGCCCATTAAGCCCAAATACACACTTTTAGCCCAATTGATAATTAAAAGCTTATTAACATAATTATAATATTCCAAATATCACAATTATTTTAATTAAAGTGTATTAGCCATGATTAATTAATTAATCTCAATATTTCCAAAATACCAATTAACTTAATTAATCATGCTTAATCCATCAATTCATGCTCAACACAAATTGAAGCCAAAACACATCATTTCATGCTCAACACAAATTGAATCAATATATTTATCATTTCATGCTCAACATGCTCTTTGATTTTAACATAAACTTTATTGATTTTGATTCTAATCCAATCAAACCAACAATCAACATTTAAACATGCATTTAAACACATCCAATGATGTTATAAAAAAAATAAACTGCCCGGTTCACTGCAGTAGGTTTCGGCCACACTAAGGGGGAGTCCAAAATTTGATCCAATCAATTTTTCTCAAATGTAATCATGCACAACTCTAAGTTAACATAATCTAAGCATGCTCAAAGCATCAATTTGAAGAAATCATGCTCAAAACACAAAAGCCCCAAATTTTAGTCTCATGAACCATAAAATTTTCATGCTTAAAATTGGCTATGATACCATTGTTAGTGTTCCTAGAACATGCCAAGGATCTAATAAGCAAGAAAAGGTGTTCAAAATTTCATTATAAGTTGCAGAATATACTTACAATGAACAGATTTGGCTTTTAAAATTGTTTAGAAGAAGATCTCCAAGATGCTTCCTTTGTTGATTCCAAGCTTTGAGTTGTGAGAAGTGATCTCCAAGATCCAACCTTCAATGTTGATTCCAAGCTTTGAGTTGTGAGAATTGATCTCCAAGATCCAACCTTCAATGTTGATTCCAAGCTTTGAGTTGTTTCCCTATCACCTTTGTTGATTCCTTGAAGTGCTAGCTAACTTGATTTTGCCACAAAATCAAAGAGAAGAGAGGGAGGATGCTCACGCCCATTAGGCTTAGTATTAGGGTTTTGTGTTGTGTTCTTATGTGTGAAGAGAGAGGACTTGGGTTTTGTTTAAGGGTTTTTACCCTTTTCACCAAAACCATGTAGTTGGGGTAATTTGGTTTCACCTAAACCAAGTAGTTGGAAAGTAAGTGGTTTTGGCATAAATGCCAACCACTTTCCAACCACCACTTCACATGTGTGACATGTGTGAAGTGGGCCCTACCATTTTGAATTCAAAATTCAAAATGTCTCTACGAACATTTGCCGCTGCTCGGATCCGTTTAATCCGATTAAACGAACTTTCGTCGTTAAATAATTAAATCTAATTTAATTAAATAACGATGCCTCGCAAATATATTACGAACGTCGTTTACGAATTAATTCTAAATTAATTTGTTCGTTCGTATTAAAGTCTGACTTTAATTTCGTAATGAAATCCAATTCATATTAATATATCCGATATATTAATTTTAGCCCATACGAATAAATAAAATAGAAAAATCAGATTTAACTATTAAATTTATTTTATCGATTAATTCCAAATTAATCGCGTTCTCTCTCTTCCGAACACATTTAATCCCAGATTAAATAATACCTCAATTAATCCCAGATTAATTCTCTCTCTTAATTAATCCCAGATTAGTTCTAATTAAATCAACTGTCATCGGTGAATCTTTAGGAAGCGACCCAAGAGATCCCTGGATATGTTGGCAGTAAATACGGTCATCGGATTATCCGAAAACGTGCGTACCTCGTACCACGTGCTTACTGATTTACAAGACATGGTTGGCTTCTAGCAAAGCACCGTGCCTACCCAATTCTCCAGAAATATTCTTACTGGAATATATAATCTATGTCAAGCGTAGTATACGTAGTATTGCGTATTGCGATCCAGTATCGAATGTCACGTGCTAGGCTTGGGGCTGGAATTGTGTCTGCCCCGTACGAAGCACATGTCGGATGTCTGGTAACTAGTCTCTATAATCGGACATACATGACCTAGTCATAATATCCCGATGACTGCAGTACTTAAGAGCACTAGTACCGTATCCTACATGACATCATCTCTACTATGACTGGAGTGATACTTCCGTCTTGAAATCACACCCAATACACTGCGATTTTCAATATACCCAGCAAAGGCGTACACAGAACCGGTTAAAGCCCTGGACGACCAAAACTAAAGCATACCGATTGTCGCAAGTATTAGCGATGCAAGTCTCAAGTTAAGACCAAATACACCTACCCTGATATCGGACTTCCATAGACACATAGTCATACTACCAATGGAATTCCGAGGGGTCTATCCAGAGCGAAGGTGTTTCCGCACCATCGGTAAACACAACCTCCTATCACACTTGCATAAGTATCCAATACTTAAATATATGAGAACTATGCCGTTGTGCTCCCACAACGCGCACAAGTTCAATACTAGTCTATTCCGCATTATCGATGTCCAGTCTCGATAATACTACGACTAGAGATATTTAATGATTAATCCTTTGAGGACTGATACTGTCTCATATCATCTCAATCCAGGAACTAATCATAGGGACCTCCTATCATTTATACATCTAGGTGATCTAATCACAAATGATAAGAGCGCAATCTCCTTGTCACATAGTTAATTTGTACAACAACACCATGATCTGTACAAATAGTGACGATATGGGTCATAACTGTCCAACAAGATATGCTCTCATCCGATATTCTGAATGGTTGATCTCAGCTAGACTTGCGAGCACTTGATTAGGGGATCTTAGCAGTAGAAGCCTGAGTAGTCGGCAAGATGACTAGTCAAAGAGATGGCGGATCAGTGAATGATCGTTTGCCTAGATGTCCATCCTGGTTTACTCATGCTACGATATATGATATGGTTGGAAACAAAGAAAAGTCTCTGAAAAAAAATAAAAATTAGAGAACCTATAACCGATAAGCGTGAAGCTACCCATGGGCGAGTATTAGGACCACCATGAGGAGAAATGCTACCTTAAAGGGTAGGTGTGTCAAAAAAAATGAAAATAAAGAAAAGAAAGAGACAAAAGGAAAAAAGAATAAAACCATATCATGTTGAGTACGTGGAAGTAATCACAGAGTATGATCAAGACATCTAGGTTGGTTAGACCCATTGATCCAATTCTCTGAGATGAAATCATCGAGTTGGCTTACTTAAGGATTAAGCTGCGAAAGAGCCTTGGCACACATACACTAGAAGTCTAGTTCAGATCACTCATTCAGACGAGCGGAGTTGAGTATATTAAGTACTTTGAAGGTTCTCTGGTTTCGACGCGAAGCATCCGTTGAGGACGAAAATATGTTTAACTATCACGATTATCTGGTGAGAGGTAGTACAATATATTGAAATGAACCATCACAGCATCAGTCAGTCTTGCCGGGTATGACACTCTGGGGGCGAGGCCCACATTAGCATCAACATCAGTCTTACCGGATATGGCACTCTGGGGGTGAGGCCCACATTAGCATCACTAGTATCAGTTTTGCCGAGTATGGCACTCCGGGTATGGAGACACAACATCAGTTTTGCCGGGTATGGCGCTCCGGGTATGGAGACACAGTATCAGTTTTACCGGGTATTGCATTCCGGGTATGGAGATACAGCATCAGTTTTGCCGGGTATGGCACTCCGGGTATGGAGACACATCAACTGTTGGACAATTATGACCAATAGCATCACTATTTGTACAGATCATGATGTTGTTGTACAAATTAACTATGTGACAAAGGAAATTGCCCTTTTATCAAGAAACTCATTGCTTAAGTATTCACCACCACAGTCCGACCGTAATGTCTTAATACTTTTACCGGTCTGTTTTTCAACTTCGTGTCGAAACTCTTTGAATTTCTCAAAAGTTTTCGACTTGTGTCTCATAAGATACACATAACCATAACATGATGCATCATCCGTAAAGGTTACGAAGTATTCAGCTTCGCTAGACATGGGCCCACAAACGTCACTATGAACAAGGGCTAACAGTTCGGTGGCGCGTACACCTTTACCGCTAAAAGGTGATTTAGGCATTTTGCCTAATAAGCAAGATTCGCAGACGTCATATGAATTCGGATCAAATCCGTCCAAGTACCCACTCTTCGAAATTGTGGATATGCGAGTCTTGTTTATGTGTCCCAGACGACAATGCCAGATATAAGTTTCATCTTTATGACTTACTTTAAGCCTTTTGTTTGTTACATTTTGAGATTGATTTATATTCAAAATATAAAGACCATTATTTGCAACAGCTGTGCAAATTTCTATATCATTTTTATACATAAAACACCCAGTGTTTCTAAATACAAAAGTATACCCACATTGGGTTAACATAGATACAGAAATTATATTCCTAATCAAACTAGGTACAAAATAACAGTTTGTAAGTTCAAGTACATGCCCCGAGGGCAGTTCTAAAACAAAAGTGCCAACGGCCAAAACGGCGACTGGAGTCCCATTTCCAACACGCTTCCAGTGACCCCGCTTGCCGTACTAGAGGCATACATCCTGAGATTTGTCTTTTGGCTTCCCAGAAGCCTTTGACTCTTTGCCTTTGCCCTTCTTTTTCTTCTTCTTCTTGATACCTCCAGTCGCCTTGGGCCCAGCCCTCAGAGTCTGAGATGTAGAAGCGAAGTGCGCCTCGCGCTTCTTTCCCTTAAGAAGTTCCTTCTCTGCCTTACGCATCGTGCATATCAGCTCTCCAAGAGTCTGCTCTTGGTTCATCATGTTGTAGTTCATGATGAACCCACTCCAAGTGTCGGGGATAGACTGCAAGATCAAATCTATAGAGGTCTCTTTCTCAAAGACAATCCTCATTTGTCCAAGCTGCTCAATATCGGTAATCATCTATGTCACGTGATGTTTAACAGACGTACCCTCCGACATCTGATCACGGAAGAGCTTTTTCTGTAACTCATATCCTTGCGATCTAAGATTAGATCGGTGCAGATCATTCAACTTCGCCAACATTGTATAGGGATCCAATCCCTTGTTCTGTCGACGGAATTGCTGAGTCATAGCAGCAAGCATGATAGATTGAGCAGCTGCATTGTCATCACTATGTGTCTTCCAAAGATCTAGCTCGAGCAACTGATCAGATCTGGGCTTAGGCCCAAGAGGTCTCTCTATAGTATATAGCAGCCTCTCGGATCCAAGGACTATCCTTAGATTCATGTCCCAATCGGAAAATTTAGTGTCGTTGAAGACATTATCGCCCATGATGATGTCTCGGACACTGTTCTTTCCAGTCATTTTAACTGCGATAATCTAATTATCCAATTAACAATGTAGGGTACAGTACAACTGTTACAAGAAAAATAACATTATATTAGTCCAACTAATAAAATAATTTTGACGAAATATTTGAAAGCACGTAAAGCTGAGTATTTGAATGAAATTGCAAATTCAATACTAGCCTCCCACTATTTTACGACGAGCCTCTAACCCTCTGTCGAGTACTCGGGAAACCCAGTTTCCTAGTGGGCTAGGATCCTGTTAAATAACACACAACCTTGACTTTGGCCAACAAGCTGTATGATATTTAACTAGGTAGATCTCGAAGATCAATTGGATCTCATCCAATTCCTAGATCCGGTAGGTGGACCTCCAAGTCCGAAACATATATACAATATATATGCCAATATATCCAATATAATTTCCTAACCGTTTCCTCTGAATCAACTAAGCCTTGGCTTTGGCACAACAAGATTAATGATTCCAGTTAAGCAGGACCCATTGACGTGGGAAAGCTTCGTAATAAATGTCGATGGACAAGAAGTGATCTTGACTTTGGCCAACAAATCACAACTTGGACAAGACACCGATATGGAACAAAGCTTTCATGATTCAAACACATCCGCAATTGACAAAGGTCTTGACTTTGGCCAACAAACCAGTGCCAATTTTGGATCTTGAGTAAGAATCACTCAATGGAAGGAAAACACTTAATATGTTTTGAGGGTTTTTCGCGTAAATTGGCAACCAATTTATTATCTTTGTTAGGTCTCATCATACACCCTTAAGCATGCATTCTAAAAGCATAATAAGGCGCGGAAAGTAAATTAATAACGATATGCGGATGGATATTTAACAATTTGTTCCTAGAACAAATCACTCACTTTCCTCTCCTCGGCTAGCACTATTCTACTTCTACCCAATTACATAATACAATAATAGAAACCTCATTAACATTGAGGGGAATCAGGTGAGAAGAGAATACAAAGAATCAATAAAGAGAGAAGGCTGGACACGCAGGTCCAATTTATAAATTCTAAATTTACAACAATTTCTAAAATTGCCCTTTCCCTTCTAATATCCATCTGATATACGCTATTCATTCATCACATCCATGTATTCATTCAAGCATGTTATTCAATCAATCTAATCAAATTAATTAATCTTTGAATATTAGTGATCATCCAATGTTCAAACAATGATTTGATTTGCGCGAGTCCAACTCGTTTGTGAATAAGTACTCGAAGTACAAATTCTTGAATTATATCGAACTACTCTTTAAATCTAATTTAATTCGTATTCAATACTAATTCATTCATTTAATTCCAAATTAAATATCTACACTTTTTAATGCGCTTTAACGACTTAGATTCCAAATCTAATCTTAATGTGTCTCAAAGCCCAATTAACATCCAATGTTGTTTAATTAAAAGTCCAATGGGCCTTCAATTGATTTCATAAGGCATGGGCTTTGGTCAATATGGGTCAAACCCAAATACCAAGGCCTAAGTAAGGAATCACCTTTATTTGCCAAGAAACCAATTTTGGCCTATTAGGCCCAATTAAACATTTAAAGCCCATTTGTTATATTTGGACTTAATGGAATGATTTAGGCCCAATATGGATCCAATCCATTTGGCACAAAACCTACTTGGCCCAACCAAGTCCATAAGGCCCAAATACAACAATTACAAGCCCAATTCAAAATCAAGCCCAATTAATCAAATTTTAAAATTCCAAATTTTCTAATTCAATTAACCAAAGTGTAATACATCAATTAATTATCCAAATTAATATTTCCAAAATATAAATTTAATCAATTAATTATGTATTCATTTGTTCAACTTATGTCCAACATTTTTGAACCAAAAATCATCTCATTACATGCTCAATATGTCACGGCATTTGTGGGTATTTTATGTCCGATTTCGTTTTCAATCCGATTGAATTTTAAATCAACATTACCCAATTGTTTAAAGTCATCCAATGATCAAACAAACAAAAAATACCATGACATAAAAGGGTACCAAACTCTCGGCCAAGTCAAGATTAAGGGGAAAAATTGATCCAATTAATTTTTCATGAAATTGATCATAAATAACTCCAAGTCATCCATATAAAAACATGCTCAAACAAGTAATTTAGTCAAAACATGCTCAAAATCAATTTACCCAAATTTTACCCTAATCATTTTCATGCTTAAACCTTACTCTATGATACCATTATTGGTTTCTAGGGTGGTCCCAAGATCAATATAAGCATATAAATCGAATGAATACACAATGAAGAGTGGCGGAAACACACTTACATTGAACGGCTTTTGGATGTGATGATCAACAAAACTTTTCCTCCTTGCTAGAAGCTCTCGGCCAAGGTGGATTTGTTGAAGATGTTCTACAAGCTCCAAGCTTCAAATGGATCCTCTTAGTCTGGTTTCCCTATCACCTTGTATTGATTCTCTAATGTGCTAGCAAGATGGAAGAAAGAAAATGATTTCCTTTCCCCTTGGAGAGCTCACGGTAATGGCTATGGAGGGAGAGAGAGTTTTTTTTTTTCTTTTTGTTTTCAATTTGTTTTCTAAAAACATCATGAAAAACCTTTACCAAAAAATTGGTATAACCTTTCCAAAAAGTCAAAGCCAATTGTGGCTCCAAAATGGCATTAAATGACCACACCAACCAATATCATGAATAGTGACTGCATTTCACTCACCAAAAATGTGACTTGACATCTATCACTAAAGTGACGAGTGATGTGACTCACGATGTGACTTGCGGCCGCACTTGATTCAAAATCGGAGTGGCGTCGCAAACACATTCCGGGCTCGGTTTCGTTAATTCCGAATTAACGAGTTTTCTGTTGCGTCGTAATTAAATCAAATTTAATTAAATAATCATGCCTAGCAAAATTACTATTCACGTCGCTTGCGAATTAATTCTAAATCAATTCGTTAGCCTGAATTAAAATCCAATTTTAATTCCGCGTCGAAATCCAATTTCGCATAATATATCGAATATATTATTTTATCGATTAATTCCAAATAGTACTTTATCCCAGATAAAGTCTCTCCCTATTAATCCCAGATTAATAAAGTTCGAATCATACGTCATCGGTGAATCTTCGGGAAGTGACCCAAGAGATCCCTAGATATGTTGGTAGTAAATCCGGTCGTCGGACTATCCGAACACGTACGTACCTTGTACTAGGTTCTTATCGATTTACGAGACAAGGTTGGCTTCTAGCAAAGCGTCATGCCTACCCAATTCTCCAGAAATATTCTTAATGGAATATATAATCTATGTCAGGTGTAGTATACATAGTATTGCGTATCTCATGATCCAGTATCGGATGTCACATGCAAGGCCTGGGGCTGGAATAGTGTCTGCCCCGTACGAAGCATATATCGGATCACAAGAAACTAGTCTCTTTATTATCGGATAATCATGACTTAGTCATATTATTGACCGGCGTAAACACACACGTATAACGCAAGCGCACGTATCGTTCAAGTAGTATAAAAATATCGATCCCACGAGGACTTAATTCCTACTGTTGTTATTAATTGTTGAATCTATTTAATTACAAATATCTAATTAAAAGGGAGAATGGAATTGGTTGCTTGATTGATTTGGTTGATTGAAGATTTGCTAAATAAATAAATAAAAAGATAAAAGAAAATACTAAGCAAAATAACAGATAAAAAGATATAAGGTTGTGATTTCCTTTAATATCATTTAAAAGATGAAGTGATTATTTTATGTTTCTGCAATAAATTAGTTTACTAACCTGGAACACTAAATTATGTAAAAGCCTCTTCCGATGGTCAACTACAAATACCCAGTATAACCCAATTGAACCATATTCCTATGTCAACCACATTACCTGGATTCATTAAGTCTAAGTTCCAATTATGGCTACCCCCGCCCGACAGGTATATTCCTATCCTGTAAGGAAATCTATTAAAGGGTTATCTATCCTCAAGGAAGATCGTGGGCTATTAAGCCTAAGGCTGAAACCTAAAATCCCTATGTCTAGTTCATTTTAGATTTACCATATCAATCTTATTGGTGATCAGACATAAGAAGCATTAAGCTTAAGACTTAATAAGTAAAACTATAAATTACCCAAACTATAAAATAATCCCTTATAAACTAGTGATATTAAAAGTCATCACAACCCCTAGATAACTAACACATAACTAGGACTAGTAAAGACATAAAAGTAAAAGACATAAAGTAAAAAGCTGAAAAATAAGTTACAATAAAATAAAATACTAAGGTAAAAGGAATTACTTTTACTACAACTATTTAGATATCTCCCATAAAATAATATATAAACTTGTGAGAATATTACCAACCGACCATTCTGGCGGTATCCTGATTAAGTCAAATTAAGTCCAACCAGCCATTAAGGCGGAACCAAAAATAAATTTACCAACCGACCAGTCTGGCGGTATCCGTGATTAGTCAGGTTTAAACCAGATTAAAATTAAATTACCAACCGACCAATATAGCGGTATTCCTTATTAAGTCAATATTTTAAATAGTTAATATATTAATTTTAAGGGAGATTAATCTAAATAGTAACAGTAAAAGAATTACCTTTCACCCTAGCTGAAAAAGTTACTTCAACATGGTGAATAGTAAAAACTGTAAAAAGTAAAAAGTAAAAATTAAAAATTAAATTACTATTATTACAAAAAGTAATTAAAATTATTTACAAAATTAAAAATTAAAAACTAAAAAAAAAATAAAAATAAAAATCTAGAGAGAAACTCTCTCTAGAGAGAGAAATCAAGAGAGAGAAAGGTGTGAAAAAAAACTGAAAATTCGCGGTCTATTTATAGCAAAATATATTACTGTTCGGGCACTGTTCGCGCGTCGCGACGCCAAGTCACCCAGCGTCGCGACGCGCAATTTGTCGACGTGGCAACAATGATACGGCGACACGTAGCAAGGCGGCTGACTGTACACGCGACCCGTGTCAAGGCGGCTAATTCTCAATTATTGTGATGACGTCATTGATGACGTCATGCTGACGCGGCGACGACGTGGCGATGACGTGGCATGACGTGGCGAGGCGGCTGACTGTTGACTTTTCGGCACAATAGGATTGCGACACGTGGCGACACGTGTCATGCTCTGATTGGCTGAGGCTGACGTGGCAAGTTGACTCGGTTGACCTGCTGACGTGGCTGATGATGTGGCACGACACGTGGCAAGGTTGACTTATTGACCGCTGACATGGCTGATGACGAGGCGACACGTGTCAAGTCTGAGTGTCGGCAGCATATGATGATGACACGTGGCACGGCGCATGTTAGCAGATGGGATGTGATGTTGACACGTGGCACGGCGCATTTTAGCAAAGTCAAAACTTCTCAAATTGTTGACCGTTGACCAGGCGCATGTTAGCAGATTCGGCTCACGCTGGGCGTCGCGGTGCGCAGTGTTCCAGCGTCGCGACGCGAAAAAGACGAAATATATCCCTGTTGACGCATTTTTGTCCGGTTTTGCCCCAAATTGCCTCCAGTGCTGTCCAAACTTTATTTATCTGCAAAATAACAATAAAACACATCAAAACGTTCACAAAACTCAAGAAACTATACAAAATATTAAGTTAAATGAGTGGGAAATAGTGATATAAATACCACTCATCACACACCCCCAAACCTAACATTTTGCTAGTCCTCGAGCAAAATACAAAATAAATAACATAATAAAATTTAACTAAGCCATTTTCGTAGGGATCACGGTTGCATTTAGCATATGCAACAAGCCTTTAAACCCCTAGGTGTCCCTAGTGGACGAGTGTAGTCTCGTGAGGGTTTAAGCAATGATCCCACAAACATTTTACAAAAGTAAAAAGGTATTTAAAACTAATGCACACAAAAGCAAAAAGACAAGCGAAAAGAAATAAAGAAAGTTAGTGACTAAACAGGTGAAAATTCTAATCCAAGTTACTATTTGTTTTGTTTCTTTCTAAATTACCGAATAAGTAAATTCTCCGATTATTTTTACCATTCTCCATATATACACAGCCAACAGAATTAATTAACTCATTTTTGCCCACAACAGTCATAAGTGCAGTTGATAAGAGAGTAATATTTTTTGTCCTAAAGTTCTATCAGATTTCACACCTTTTTGTAGTAATGGAATAATTTTCTGATTTTTCTTGATTTTTTTCTTTTGATTTTTTCTCTATTTTTTATTTTTATACAATACCTTCCGTCTATGTAGCGAGCTTTGGGTCGGTGGCTCCCAAACCAGTTGGCTTTAGGGCACCAGGTGTTAAGACACCCCTACGAACTTAATTACTCAGACTTCAGATATATATATTTTTTGCAGCATCTTCGATCCATGTAACGAGCTTTGGGCCAATGACTCCCAAACCAGTTGGTTTTAGGGCACTAGGTGTTAAAACACCCTTACAGACTTAATAACTCGGATCTCGGACGTTTTTTTTTTTTTTTTTATTATTTTTTTTTTTTACTCCATCACTATTTGAGATGCTTCCTCCAATTAAACTATAGCACGGAATATTACAAACTTTTCAATTTTTAGCTCATGTCCGTATGTTTCCATGTAAGTTCATAATACCTGTCAACTGAACATAAGAAGATTCATTTAGTCAGTTTTAAGGAGAATTCACAAATTAAATAATTCAAAATGAAATAAACAAAAATTAACTTATTTCGAAGTAGGTTTGAGATACGTCTCAAGAGTGGAAATTCCTTACTCGGCTATCTTTTACACCAATTTCACCTTTTTAGTCAAAATAAAAAAACACAAAAATGCAAAATATTTTTGTAATTTTTGAAAATTTTTCAATTTTTTTTGTATTTTTCGAAAAATTTTGAACTAAAAATAAAAACAACATACAAACTAAAAACAAGGTATTAAACAAGGTATTAATCAACTAATTCCCTCCCCCAAACCTAAATGAGACATTGTCCCCAATGTCTTAAACAGTAGAAGAAGAGTTAGAAGGTAATACCTGGTCAGCTGAAATTTTACAGGAAAAATTACTGATAAGAAAAATTACCGATTAAGATTTATGTCCAAATTACGATTCTTACCACGATTGTTATTTGACCATTTTTCATTAAAAATTTTAGCAGAATCACCTCTAAAAACTCAAAATTTCCCCAAAATTCACCCTAAAAAATTATCACCAATCAAATCCCAACTTTGGTATTTTTCAAAAAATCCGACAGAGTCTCCCCTGAATTTTTGATTATCCAACACAACCTAAATCTATCAAATGCCACAAACAAACTCCAAATATCAAACTCAATTTCTTCGCCCCCAATTACTACGAATCAATTCAACATCCCCACACTTCGTAATCCAATCCACAGTCAACCAATTCACAATTCAATTTTTCAATTTACCCAATTACCAAATCAATTTTTTTTCAAATCATTACCGTATTTTCAAATTCTGATTTTGGCAATGGTGGGTTCTCTCTCGGCTCTGTTGGTTTTGGCTTGGATTTCTGGTCGTTGGTTGTTGGACGGCAGTGATGGTCACGGCTTCTCTTGGTTCTGGTTTGTGTGTCTCGGCTGTGGTGGGTTCGCGCTTTGGGTTGAAGATCCGTAATGGTCGGTCTTTGTGTGTTCGGTTCAGGCGAGACAGTGGCGATGGTTGCGGCTGGGCTGATTTGTCTCATTTTGGTTGCAGGTGATGGCTTCTGGTGTGGTTGATGATGGTGGCTCGGTGACGGCGGTTGAGTCACGGCTCTGGTTTGGTTTGTTCGGTCGTGAGAGTGTTGATGAAGATCGGTTTTGACTCGGCGAGGAAAGGGCTCGGTCACGGCGTCGGTGGCTGCTGAGTTTCGGTGGATTCGGCGAAGCTTGGTTCTTGGTGGCTGCTCACGGTGTGGATCTCGGCTGGCGAAGACTCGGTCACGGTGAAGAAGGTAGTGGCTCGCGGTGGTGATGGCTGGTTCGGTTCTGGTGGCTCGGTAAAAGCTTGGTGTTTGACATGGCGAAGGTTGCGGCTGTGGTGAAGATGGGTTTCTGGTTTTTGGTAGGTGATTGGTTGAGGATGAAGAAGATGAAGAGTGAAAGGAGATGCTGCCAGCGCCCCTGCTTATGTTCTGTGATTTTGAGGCAGCGTCGCGACGCCAAAAATTGCATTTTTTTTTTTTTTTGGCAAAACCATGTCTTGCGACGGATAAATCCATAGGGACGCCTCTTAAGAAGTGTCTTTTTACTCGGTCGTCTCCTGGATCAACTTTGTATCTTCGTGATTTTGTCAAATTTTTATTTTGAAAATCCCGCTTGTACTGGCCTCTTTTGTCCTGAAAAATTCCGTTTTTAATTTTTCCTGCAAAACTAACACAAAAAATTAAAAAGTTCACACAAAATATGAAAAATAAATTACAACAAATTGCATGGGTTGCCTCCCTGCTAGCGCTAAATTTTTCGTCTTCAGCCAGACGTGACTGAAATTCATCTGTTAAGGTGGTTTCAATGTCGTTTTGGATGTCCGATTAAAGACAATCCCGTGAGCGTTGCTTTTGAAGGGTCTCTTCCAACGGTAAAGTGGCAAAAAGAATTTTGTCTCATTCAGTGCTCGTGCCACCTTTTTAACTTTTGTTGCTCCAGTGGTACCTGAAAAGAAAGAAAGAAAATTAGGAGGTCTTGTATGGTGTTTGACTTGGAATGGAAGTTCCATTCTGTCAAGCTTCTGGGTGATATCTTTGATTTGTACTCCCCAAAACAGCGATGTTTTTCCTGAATGCTCTGGATCTTTATTAAGGTCAGACAGTTGCTCCTCCATTTGATCTGCTTCTTGTTCCACCTGAGGATGAAAAGATGTGTCTGACATTAGGTCTTCATCCTCTGATCTGAGTAAAATGATTGGCTCAAGTTGATCTTCTTCAAACATTTGTGAAATGGAATCTCCAAGATCTTCATTTTGAGGATACAGAATTCCATCCTCAATTTTTGATGCAGTTGTTACAAATATTTCAGCTTCCTCCTCGTCAGAATCTGAATAATAGAAATCAAATCGAGACTTTGCCGGTTCAAGTTCCTGAACTGATACCTCTGATTGTTGATACTGCTCAGCCTCCTCCTCTGTTGAAGTGTCATTCTGAAATGATTGGTATTCGAAGGCTTCATCAGTGTCATCTGAGAATGGTTTTTGAGGTATGTAGTTCTGGTTCTCTGTTAATTGTCTGATCTGATCTGTCATTCTCTGTATGGATTCTGTTTGACTCTGAAATTGTGCATCAAATCGAGCTGTCTGTTCTTTGAACATGTGAATCAATTGATCTTCCTCTGATGGTTCTGGTTTTTGATAAGGATCGAAGGAAGATGGTGGATAAGATGAAAAATGTGGTTCTGTGAAATGTGATGGCTCGTCATACCATGAAGGATCTTGAAGTTCTGCCACCCTGAATGGTAGTTGTATTCGCAATAATCGCTTGGGTGGTCACCATTACATATGTCACATCTCCACATTGAGTTCTGATGAGCAAATGTAGTATAACTTGGTTCTGGCATCCAGTGATAATCATTGGGCTCGACAACAGGCCTCAGAAAACCGGACTGTTGCTCCCAGATGTGGGGTGTATCTTCTTGTAAAGCATGTAGTCTTTCAATCTCCCAGTAATGTTCCATTTTTAAGTCACCTGAAATCAAAAGAAAGAAATAAAAATTACAGATAAAAATAAAGAAAATTAGATACAAGTAAATTAGATAGCTTCAAAATTAACAACTAAATAAAAATAAGTCCCCGGCAACGGCGCCAAAAACT
This sequence comes from Zanthoxylum bungeanum, assembly GCA_019454045.1. Classification (NCBI taxonomy): domain Eukaryota; kingdom Viridiplantae; phylum Streptophyta; class Magnoliopsida; order Sapindales; family Rutaceae; genus Zanthoxylum; species Zanthoxylum bungeanum. The sequence continues at coordinate 283,574 of SKCR01026514.1, forward strand.
TGACCGGCGTAAACACACACGTATAACGCAAGCGCACGTATCGTTCAAGTAGTATAAAAATATCGATCCCACGAGGACTTAATTCCTACTGTTGTTATTAATTGTTGAATCTATTTAATTACAAATATCTAATTAAAAGGGAGAATGGAATTGTTGCTTGATTGATGATTTGTTTGATTGAAGATTTGCTAAATAAATAAATAAAAAGATAAAAGAAAATACTAAGCAAAATAACAGATAAAAAGATATAAGGTTGTGATTTCCTTTAATATCATTTAAAAGATGAAGTGATTATTTTATGTTTCTGCAATAAATTAGTTTACTAACCTGGAACACTAAATTATGTAAAAGCCTCTTCCGATGGTCAACTACAAATACCCAGTATAACCCCATTGAACCATATTCCTATGTCAACCACATTACCTGGATTCATTAAGTCTAAGTTCCAATTATGGCTACCCCCCCCCGCCCGACAGGTATATTCCTATCCTGTAAGGAAATCTATTAAAGGGTTATCTATCCTCAAGGAAGATCGTGGGCTATTAAGTCTAAGGCTGAAACCTAAAATCCCTATGTCTAGTTCATTTTAGATTTACCATATCAATCTTATTGGTGATCAGACAATAAGAAGCATTAAGCTTAAGACTTAATAAGTAAAACTATAAATTACCCAAACTATAAATAATCCCTTATAAACTAGTGATATTAAAAGTCATCACAACCCCTAGATAACTAACACATAACTAGGACTAGTAAAGACATAAAAGTAAAAGACATAAAGTAAAAAGCTGAAAATAAGTTACAATAAAATAAAATACTAAGGTAAAAGGAATTACTTTTACTACAACTAATTTAGATATCTCCCATAAAATAATATATAAACTTGTGAGAATATTACCAACCGACCATTCTGGCGGTATCCTGATTAAGTCAAATTAAGTCCAACCAGCCATTAAGGCGGAACCAAAAATAAATTTACCAACCGACCAGTCTGGCGGTATCCGTGATTAGTCAGGTTTAAAAAATAAACCAGAAAATTAAATTACCAACCGACCAATATAGCGGTATTCCTTATTAAGTCAATATTTTAAATAGTTAATATATTAATTTTAAGGGAGATTAATCTAAATAGTAACAGTAAAAGAATTACCTTTCACCCTAGCTGAAAAAGTTACTTCAACATGGTGAATAGTAAAAACTGTAAAAAGTAAAAAGTAAAAATTAAATTACTATTATTACAAAAAGTAATTAAAATTATTTACAAAACTAAAAATTAAAAACTAAAAAAAAAAATAAAAATAAAAATTCTAGAGAGAGAAACTCTCTCTAGAGAGAGAAATCAAGAGAGAGAAAGGTGTGAAAAAAAACTGAAAATTCGCGGTCTATTTATAGCAAAATATATTACTGTTCGGGCACTGTTCGCGCGTCGCGACGCCAAGTCACCCAGCGTCGCGACGCGCAATTTGTCGACGTGGCACAATGATACGGCGACACGTAGCAAGGCGGCTGACTGTACACGCGACACGTGTCAAGGCGGCTAATTCTCAATTATTGTGATGACGTCATTGATGACGTCATGCTGACGCGGCGACGACGTGGCGATGACATGGCATGACGTGGCGAGGCGGCTGACTGTTGACTTGTCGGCACAATAGGATTGCGACACGTGGCGACACGTGTCATGCTCTGATTGGCTGAGGCTGACGTGGCAAGTTGACTCGGTTGACCTGCTGACGTGGCTGATGATGTGGCACGACACGTGGCAAGGTTGACTTATTGACCGCTGACATGGCTGATGACAAGGCGACACGTGTCAAGTCTGAGTGTCGGCAGCATATGATGATGACACGTGGCATGGCGCATGTTAGCAGATGGGATGTGATGTTGACACGTGGCACGGCGCATTTTAGCAAAGTCAAAACTTCTCAAATTGTTGACCGTTGACCAGGCGCATGTTAGCAGATTTGGCTCACGCTGGACGTCGCGGCGCGCAGTGTTCCAGCGTCGCGACGCGCAAAAGATGAAAATATCCCTGTTGACGCATTTTTGTCCGGTTTTGCCACAAATTGCCTCCAGTGCTGTCCAACTTTATTTATCTGCAAAATAACAATAAAACACATCAAAACGTTCACAAAACTCAAGAAACTATACAAAATATTAAGTTAAATGAGTGGGAAATAGTGATATAAATACCACTCATCAATTATCCCGATGGTTACAACCTTTTAGAGAACGAGTTATGTATCCCTGCGTGATCATCATCTCCATATGATTGAAGTGATACTTCCGTCTTGACATCACATCCAATACACTACGATTCTCAATAAACCCAGAAGAGGCGTACACAGAACCTGTTAAAGTCCTGGACGACCAAAACCAAAGCGTATTGATTGTCGCAAGTACTAGCGATGCAAGTCTGAGGTTAAGATCAAATACACCTACCCTGATGCGGACTCCCATAGACACATAGTCACACTACCAATGGGATTCCGAGGGGTCTATCCAGAGCGAAGCTGTTTTCCGTACCATCGGTAAAACACAACCTCCTACCATACTTGCATAAGTATCCAATACTTAAATATATGAGAACTATGATGTTACGCTTCCATAACACGCACAAATGCGATACTAGTATATTCCGTATTATCGATGTCCAGTCTCGATAATACTACGACTAGGGATATTTAATGATTAAATCGTCATGGATTGATATTGTCTCATATCATCTCAATCCGGAACTAATCATAAGGACTTTCATCATTCACAAATTTAAGTAATCTAATTATGAAATGATAAAAGGAAATTTTCATTGCTACATAATTAATTTGTACAAAAACACAATGTCTTTTACAAATAGTGACGCTATGGGTCATAACTGTCTAACAATTTCACCGATCATATACCTTCCACGTATAAACCTTTGAGAAATACATACATGTGCAAATCTAAGATCTTAACTCATTTCAAACCTTCAAGACATTGTATAACCAGAAATAGAGATATACATAACTGACATGAATCATGCATACTTGGAGCACCAAGGTACATGGCATGGAACCATTGCAAGTACTAGAAAGGCCAATCACGAGATATAAAACCAAGAAGTCAGAGAAGCAATGATGGGACTAGCTTAGAGTTTAATGGCCGACTGAACAGACAAGCCAGGGGAACATTGGAGACGCGTATGGGCTTCTATATAGATGGCCCAAAGCAATTTCACTTGGCCCAAATCATATCTGAGTGACGTTCACATGCCTATTTTGAAGATAATGACATAATTAAAGAATTCGGCCTAATTCTTGATATTTTGTAATTCGGCCAAACCTTGTGATTTTTTGTCATTTTGTTTGATATGTTGACTAGTTTTGATGTAATTAATCTAGTTGACTAGGTCATTTGGGTTAATTATGCTTAGCATCTACCTAATTTTACAAGCACGTCAAATAGTAGCTTGTATAAGCACCTCAATTTTTACTTAAGCTAAATTAGTTTTTAACCATTATTTTAATGTACTTTAGGTGGGAAATGACTATTGGGGATGTGCTTGAGTGAAAGCAATGGTACTTTTTAGGATTTAAAAGTCTTTTCACCCATTAAGAGTATTATGGTCATTTTATGCCCATTAGGGCTTCTTTGTCTTGTTGTATATAAATTCTTTTCTTCTTAATGAAAGCAACCATGAAATTTTCATGAAATATTTTGTTTCAAGCTTTTAGCTATGGCTAAATACATGGTAAGGGAGGGATTCCCCTCATTCAGGTGTTAATGGAGTTATCTAAGCTTGGTAAGCTTAGTGGCATCGCCACACTAGCAAAGTTCTTCTCAAATTGCATGTTTTGAGTTATCATTGATATGTTTCCATGGTGGTTTAAGGTTGATCTTAGATGGATTTTGTTCCTAAAAAATCATTGATCAATGTTCTTGGGGCTTGTAACAAAACTAGGGTTTGCTTGGTTTACCTAAACAAGTGGGTTCTTTGTCATTTGGTATCATGAACTCAAGGTTCTAAAGTCTGATTTCCTAATCCTTTATGTTATTTCCATTGAGTTATTATCTTAGTTTTTATTGTTGTTGAATTTCGGCGATGGGTATTTGACTCACCCATTTCGGGCATTGTTGAAATGTTGTGTTTTTCTTATTGTTTCTTGTTCATTTGTGATCAATATAGCATGGATAACATTTTGTCTTTGAATGATTTTGATTGATCATGAATATTTCATCATGTTTAGTTTCGACCATTTGGGTTCAATTTGGGGTCTTTGTGTTCTTTGTTTAAATCAAGTGTTTAGCTGTTAATTGCATACTGTTAGGTCGTGATTAACATTGTTAGTAAGTTATTTTTGTCCAAAAAAAAAAGCTTGGGTCAGATTCACCCAAGTGAAGAATATTGACATATCTTGTTTTTTCTTGTTGAATGCATGCAATTAAATGTTGTTTCAATAGGCATTCTTCATACCATCCTTGAAAAATCAGATTGTGCATCAATACTCTAGCATTTTCCATGAGCTTGTATGTTTTCATTCTTTGTGGCCTTAGTGCAATCTTGTGAAAATTGAGTGATGTGAGTAAAATAAAAAGTGTTTGAGTGCATTATTGATGAATGTGAATGATTGAATGATGAAACAAATCTGAATACATCAAATTTGGTAAATGTGAATGAGTTGTATCACTGTTATCTTGCCGATTTGTGTTATAATGTTGATAAATCAAGAGTGAGTGCATCAAATTGCACTATGGTCGTGATCATCCTAGCCAATTTCATTTGCCACCTCTTGAAAATATGGTTATTTAAAGTGAAGAGGCAAGAATTCAATCACGAGCTTGACATTGGTAATGCTTTGTAATCATGATAATTTGAGCTACTTGAAGAGGCAAGTTGTTGCATCATTGAGCTACTTGAAAAAAAATTAGTTTTTTATGATTGAGCCTTGCCGAATTGGTTACATCTAGTTGTATTATAACTGGTTTGTTTTATACACATTTGCAAGTGGAAATGAGGACTTAATTTACTTTTGTGAATTACATTGTAATTGAGTTGTATTTACATGCATTGCAAGTGCTAAAGATATAATTTGTAATTGTTGAATGTGGTTTTCTTGTTATTTGTATTGTAAGTGCATTCATTTGTGAGGAAAAAAAAAAGAAATTGAGTGAAAGATAAAAAGATAAAAAAAGTTAGCTAAAAACAATAGTGAGTGATCACAAGATTTGCTAAGTGTAGATTGAAATGATTTTCTTTATTTAACGGATATTATAAGAAATTCATTTCTATCTCGGTCCAATCCTATATGATCACATATATAAGGTGCCTTCATTCTCATGTCACCACATGGACGATTCCAGATCAAGGTCGACATACAATTATAGAATGGACCGTAGCTATAGATAAACCATAAATAAAGTATCTATTTTATTACTCTCTATGAACTATTTTAGATTACCAACTTCAGACTTAAATCCTCTTGTGTATGACACTCATACATCAAGCCTAAAGGCACATAAGTAATCAAGGATAAACTAGACAATTTATAATATGCGATTTAAATCAAAACAATTGATAAATGAACAATGCATCTTTTATTTTAAACAAATAATTCCATTTACAAATTACATGAAGCACTATGGCATATATCCCAACACAGAAGTCCTCGGGCCTTTGCTTCGAGAAGTGGTAGTTTTCCTCAGAGGGGCCGCTATGGTGCCTCGTCGGATGTCTCCCCCCTCGATCTGGTGGAATCGTCTTTTTAGGGTCGATGGGTGCGATCGGTATCTGTGGTGATTGGTCATATGTTTGAGTTTGTTGGGATGGTGTATTTACAATTTGAGTTGATGAAACAGAGGTCGGCATCGAGCTATTTTTCTTTTGATATTGGGGAATTGGTGGTGTAAGTTAAGTGTAGGTCCCACTCGGGCTGTCATGGGCTTGGCGTTTGGCTTCCCAAAATATCTCTAAAGAGTTGGGTCTTCTTTTCAGATATTCATGTATTAAGAAGAAAAACAAGATTAAAAGCAATCAAACGAAGCTCGGTCAAGTAATATGCAAAGTAAAAATAGTAAAGCAGTAGAAATGAGTACGAAGAAGGGGGCCATACAGTTAGAAATTACCAGGTTTTTTTCTCGCTAGAAGAGGGGTGCTCGGGATAAGACCCGCATCAACAAGAGCGGAGCTGTTGAGGAGGTCTTTGTAATGACCAGCAAACTGAAATGCATGTTTCACCCTAGCCCATACCTCACGACGGACTCCGGGAGGATTTCCCCAGCAAGCTACAATGGGTTCAAGATTGTTAGTAAGAAGTTGGGGATTCTAAGGGGTAGGAAATCGGAGAGGAAGATAGATCGTTACCTCCAACTCTGAAGACGTTCAGTACTGTGATGTCTTCATCTGAAATAAACCAACGCCTGCCTCATGGCCCCCCGGCCTAGAACCATTTGTTATTGAAATTTTTATTAGTGGCTGGGATGTTAGAATTAGTGCGGGGCCCCGACGTACGTAGAGAGATAGTACCAACCCTTATACTCTTTGGGGGTTGGCATTCATTCATTATAAGCTCTTTAGTTTTATGACCGATGGCTCTCTCAATCCAGCTCGGCTCCAAATAACATAAAGCCCGACCAACACTCGCCATTCATTGAAGTTTAGTTGGTATGGGACCAAGTTTATCGCCCTCAACATCCTAGCAAAGTACCCTTGCATGGGCATACGTTGGCCTATATCAAGAAAGCCATGCAAAGTGCCACCTGGTTATCAATGGGTCGGCTAGCCTGGTCCCCATCCTCTGGAATGCTCAACATAATTTCTTCAGGGACGTTGAACCTCACCCAAAGTTGGTCCAGCTCAGCCTCGGTTATGGTAGAAGCTCTGTCCATGTCGAGATTAATGAAGTCTAGAGTAGAAGGAGTTGGTTCGGGATGGGGTTCTCTTTTGTTGTATGATTGGTTTTCTTCCTCGGATAGAGTTGGCGTGGTGTCGTAGTCAATAATGACTACTTTGATCGGTTCACTCGGATGCGATATGGGTGCCTCATGAGGTAACATGTTGAGAGGAGTTAGAGAGGAAGATTCATAGTCTGACATTCCTAAAGAAGACTCTCGATGAGGAAGGTTAGTCAAAAATGAATGTTATATTTATAATTATGAGCTTGTTTTTCAAATAGGCCTAGTGTTATCTAGGGTTCTTGCTAGTCATCCCTACCTAGTGGCTAACCCTATGGGTCTCTAAAATGCTAAAATAATAGTGAGGCTGCTAGTCTGTAAACATAACCATAGCAAAAAAAACATACAAAAATCCAGAAACACATACATTAACAGATACTCAAATACCGAAACACAAATAAGAACCCATATTCATATACCCACGCCCGAATCAGATGCACATACACGCAAGATAAGAAACTTAGATTGTCATTAAACCACAAAAAAATAGAACACATCATAAGCAAGTCATCAGAGTTCATCACCATCACATATCAACATAAACAAAGTAAAGAATGAGAGACCGGATAAGATTTACTTGTTGTACTGGAAGTTGGTGTTGAAGAGAAATGCTAGAAATTGTTGAAGAAGCACAGAAGTTGCAGAGGTTGCTCGAGGATTTGGAGAAAGTGTTTGTAAAAGGTGAAGTTGTAAAGGTTGGAAGAGGAGCGAAAGTAGCCTTTAAATTTACTGCTCGGATCAATCTTGGTCGTTGAATTGAAATAAGAATGGTAGATTGACGACACAAGTTGTTTTAATAACAGTCATTGAATTCAAATAGAGGGTTGGATGAAAGCCACATACACGAAGGATCTCAGCCGCATGAGTTTGGGTGCGCAAGACACAGATGCGCGGCACCTGACATCAATGAGAGATGAAGTAAAAAAAAAGATTTGATAGATATGACGGGCATTTAATGAAGACCATTATGCCTTCACATCTTCATAGGGATGATTCAGAAACCCTAGGAAAACATTTCCGTTGGCGTTGAAAGAAAGACAATCATTATGAAAATGGAATCTTTGGCAATATGCGCAGCAATCTGACCCAATGAGTATAGTTGTGGGAGCATTTGTAAGAAGCCATAATCTGAGAAGATTGGCTCGGACTATACCATCATCTTTTTTAAAAGTTTCTGACATCAACTCACCAACTCATTGATACCGATAACTAGGGGACAGATCTTGATCGTGGTTTTTCACCCTGAGGAAGTTTAAATACCAAAGAGGGGAAAAATAGGGTTTGTACTTGGCCAAAAGAGGATGATGAAGGTCTAATGGCCTAGAGAGACTGAAGTACGACAATGGGGCCCGACCCCACTATACAGAGGAATTCTTCTGATGATAAAACCTACTGATGATAAAGTAAGTTGGGATACTGACCTGACTTATAGAAGAAGTACTTGATTTGGGCTCGTTTAAGTGTTTGTGGAAACTGACCCGAGGTGGTCATTATTTGTAAACCTGACCTAGTTAAAGAAGTCGGAGGGAGTTTTGACAAACATCATTCATAATGGTGTGCCGATCTGAGGAACAGAGTCGAGATCACAGTCTCTATTTGAGATTATGTGACGTATGCTCTAGTTGGAAGGATAAGCTTCTAGGAGACTAATGATGATTGTGGGAAAAGAAACGGTTCTCATTGGAAGTAGCCTCTGCCAGCCGCCATAGGGCAGTGCAGTGGAAGAGCAGAGCTGCCACAGGCCGCCATAGGCCGGTACAGTGATAGAAAAATTGGATGATCTGATTGGTCGAATTATGGATAGTTGAGGAGAGTTGTTACTACAATTATGGTAGTGACATGAGCTGACGTCATAGGCGGTGGAATAATGAATTTGGAAGCCTATATAAAGGGGTTGAAGATTCAGATTCAAGAGGCATGTTGGTTAGTAATTTTCGCATCTCACAACTTGTAAAAGAGCTAAGAGCTTCTAAACTAGTGATAGAAAGAGAAAAGTTGGTCGATTAATTGACCAGGAGAGTGAATTGTAACGGGCTAGTGTAAGACCCGAGTGTTAGGGTTGGTGCTCGAAGTGTAAATCTGGATCGTATTCATGTCTGATTTATGAATACGATCAATTCATTTTTCCATAATATTACTTATTTATGGTAATACTTCTTGCTTTTATATACATATTCGATCTAATTACGATTAGATTGAAACTAAATATGATTTAATGATATGTATATAATAGACAAAGATCTGATAATATAATGCAGTGCACAGTTACAAAGCAGTTTGTAATTGACATTGGGAAGTGACGCTACTAGAAGTATATTATCAAATAAAGTTCCTGGTCAAGATTTACTAACACGGATCGGTTAGTAAAATCCGTTGTGACCAGTACACATCGTATATCGAGACTTGGTCCGATGGTTTATCCCAATGAACCATGAGTCTGGAGAGACTCGTATAGACGTGTAGGTGTTTATATTGGATAAACAATGAACGACTCACTGAAGATTTCCTGATATATGGTACACAAACGTCAATAGGAATCTTCTCGGGTCAAGTGAGCATAGTGATCCTTTGACTTAAGATACCACTGTAGATGTATGAGGTATCATCCACACTTTGATGGCAGTCATGTCACCGATCTATTTAGATCATACCTCCGCCTGTTCGTTGGGTGTGGACCGATCCTCAGGATATCATATGCGTATCAAGATAGGATCCGTAAGTTCTGTGTACAGAGCATAGGTATTCAATGTGCAATTAGCAATCTGTTAAATACATGGGCCCGTGGTACACTGTAGAAGTAAGTTCTAAGTTTTATTAAGAGATTGCAAATGGAATCGTCAACGGGATTATACCTATATAGATTTGACGTCATTATCTATATCTATGAGATAATCAGAATACTTGTGACGGAGGGATTGTACGGTATGTGATGATCTCGACCTGTATGGTTCAGAGAGTTTATCTGTGTTCGTCAAAATTTACGGGTGGGTAGATTATGGACACGAAATTGGATTTCGTGACGGATATGCATGAACCTAGAGTCTCACAAATGAAATATACTCGTAGAGCACTATGGCAACTTTTATGAATAATACTGATTATTTATAAGTCGTTTAACGGTTAAATGAAGATACATGCGTTTGGGATCTTTCGGCCTTTTGTTAAATGTCAAATTGTGGTATTTGACATTTATTATTTAATATATGTATTTTGATTATTTATTGTAAATATGATAAATATATTTAAGATATTTGTATTTAATTATTTGATTATTCAAATGTTGAATAATTAAATTAATTAAATAATAAATATATTTTTACTTCATTAAAGTAAGTAAAATGGCTTATTTTAATTGGTTGGAATGACCATTTTTAATTGGTATAAATGGCTTGATTTAATTAGTCCAAGTGTGGTATTTAATGGATAAATACAACATTTATAATTAAATCATTTTCCAACATTAATTAATGAAATAAAAAAAATAAAAAAATTACTTGGCTATTATTCTTCCAAGTTTCAGCCACTTTAAGGAAAATATATAAGCCCTATTTTTTCATTTTATGTTTCATATTCAAGAACCCTAAAATCAAATACAAAGTAAAGTTAAGAGAAAAAGAGAAAGAAAAAAAGAAAAGCTTGGAATCTTGGTATTTTTGTAAGTTTTTCTTTACTTTCTTCTTCATGAAAAAATGTTTCTATGACTCTAGGCTTCAATATGTGTAGCTTATATCTTTATCTACTCCTTTGTGTTTGTATTTTGATGGTTGGGAACTTGGTAGAAAGATGAAAGCATGTATGTTAAAAAGATTGCTTGAAATTAGTTCTTAAGCACTTTTTTACCATTTGATGGTGATGTTGCCATTCTAGAGTTTCTTAGCCACTCATAAATGACTTAGAATTGTTCTTGAGTTGTTTCATGGTGGTGAGACTTGTTTGGTGTGGTAAGGATTGAATTAAAGTATTGAATTTACTTAATTTGGTGTTAATTGGCCATTTGGAAAAATTTGAGAAATTAGGGTTCATAACCCTTTCCAAATTTGGGGTTTTTCATATATGTGTTAATTAATGATGTATGTATGATGCATATTAATTTTTTGTTGATTAGACTTGATCTTGAATGGTTTTGAACCAATTTGGACTAAAGTGCAATTCTTGGAAACTTGAGGGACCTCTCGGGCAATTTAGGAAAAATTGTTTTCTTGAATTGAAATTTATATTTTCATGTATAAGACATGTATAAATCATTTTTGTAGTTATTTGGAATCACCTAATTATGTATTTGACAAATTAGGACTAAAATGATCAAAATGCAAAGTTTTGGGGCATTTTCGTAATTACTAAAAAATCTGGAAAATTTTTCAGAATTCTATTTTTCATGTATATTTGATTTACTAATCATTTTTTTTTGTGATTGGAAATCACCTAGGCTTGTTTTGAACAACTTAGGACTAAAATGATGAAAATGGAAAGTTTTGGGGTTGTATGGTAATTTATTGAAATTCTGATTTCTGGGTTAAAAATTTCTATTTTTGAGCATTTAATGATTAAAATAAATAATTTTTTTTTAATTACCCAAGAAAAAATTTTTAAAAATGGGAAAATTTGATTTTCTCGCATTCCGCTGCGTAACCCGAGTATTTTGCCTAAAACCCCAACAAAAATACTATCAAAGCAGGTCTGAACCTCAACACATGATATGAATATGCCTTTAAATTCAATTTTTAATTTTTTTCCTTTCTTTATGCATGCTTGTATTTATTTCATTTGATTAAATTAAATATGTAACATCTTTGCGGAAAATCCATAATTAATAAGGTTTTAAAGTAATATGTATTGGATGCATATTTCTTACTTTGTCTTGTCAATACGGTTTTTGGATATCTATTCTATGGCTGAATCTGAGAATGTGCCAAAGCAATGAGGGTGTAGTTGATAGAAATTTATCCATACCGAATTTATATGTGATATTAGATAAATTCAAGTGAAATCGGAAATCCTGAATGTGCCAAAGCTGTCAGGACTATGCGAGTATCTTGAATTTATCATTGACAAGTTTAACCTTGGTACGCCTCCTTGTGAATATGCCAAAGCTGTCACAACGAGAAACGACCAGGACCGGAACCTAGGAGTCACTAGTGAGTGATTGATAATGAGTTGTCCATCTAATGAATATTCGTAGGCGAGAACGTGCCAAAGCTGTGAGTCGAAATATATTCATGGGGTCCACCACTCACTATGGAATTCAATTTAATCATTAAATTCCCGTTTTCTGTTAGGGATTACGGTATTACGTAAAATAGTGGGTGGTTAAAAAATTCCATAACTAAAGCAGTGTGTAATATTATAAAAAATTGATGCTTATGTTTCCTTTATTGTATTGTATTGACAGAATTAAAACTTCTAATTCACTGCATGCATATTATTTGTATATGTTTTCTGACTTTCTTTACGGTTGCAGATTTTTAGAATAAGTTCTAGATTAAGAATAGGCTTGAATATTGTTAGATTAGTCAAAATCATCAAGAACTGTTGTTCTGATTTTCTTGAAAAATCAAAATGGTCAGTGACTTAGTTTCTAAGTCACGATTGATAATCTAAATAGATATTCGTTTTAGGATATAATAGTCTAGAGAGAATAGTTTTTTATGCAGTCAGAATTGACGTGAATTAGTTCATGTCTCGAGATTCTTGACTGGCATTAAGAAAACCCATTAAGTATTTGTTTATCTGATATTGATATTTCTTGGCTTTAGTGACCTTTAGAGGTAATGTGTCTGACACAGTTTGCTAATCAATTATTTGCAATTGTTGTGAATAGTTGAAGACAAATTATAAAGCTAAAGAAAAGATATGCATATAGTTGTGTATAGGAAATATCGATTTTCACAATACGACAACTATAGGTATTGGATATCGGATCTCCCGTCTAGTTATTTAAAATATTATTTAATGATTGTTTTGATATTTGATATCAGAACTTGTGACTATTGGATAGTTACTTGTTCTTTATAAACAGTTATTACATATTTTAAAACAACTAGTAGTGTCATTGATGTAAAGATAAACATTAAGAAAAATATTCGGTTAACTAAATAACTTAGAACAATGTTTTATGAGATTTTTATCACATAAGCATTAGATGTTTATTCTATATGGTAAAGGATGGTCTGATACGAGATCACACCACATATCCTTATCCATTTAATGAATATTGTATTCAGGAAGTGATTAAATCTTATTTAACCAATGATTGTCATTGGACCACATATTTATTAAACTAATACATTAGATGTATGTAGTTTCATGAATTAGAAATTGCCTTGGATAATTTTATTTACTTCGTAACTTAGTTAATGAGTTTTCATGACTTAGTTACGTGTTTCTAACACATATCAAACGTCTTGAATGGTTCGAGAACTTTTAATATGTTTCTGATGAAACGCGAATAGAATCTTTTGACTGATTCAAAAATATTCGATTTGAAGTTTTAAAAAACTATATCATTAAAATTGATCGTGAGTCTTTGAATTATTCAAAGATGTTTGATATGATCAAACATATGAATTTATGGCAATTAGTTCTAAGGTTATTTAATGAATACGATTCTTACACAATATTATTCTTCTACGATTCCGTTGTGATGGAATTGGTTAGTGGGAGGAATTGAATCTTATATGATTTGATTCGCTTGATATTGAGTGTTACCGAATTATTTTCAAAACTCTTTGGGATATGCTCCAGTAACTCTAATTCGTCCTTTTAATTAAGGTTCCATTAGTTTCTATAGTTACGTATATGATATGTATAAGTAGAAAATTCTAATCTTGAAAAGTTTGAGATTTGAATCTTTCTTTTGTATAATGGTTATATAATTGAAAAGTACTTGCGCCTCGGAGGTACAGGAAAATTTTTTATTATTTATTCTATTTAATAGAATATTGTATTCTATTTGATAGAATATCTTTTCTACGATCCCCAGTAATAAAATTATTTTATTACTTGGTGTGTAACATTAGATGTTAACGACTGTAAAAAAGACTTGACTTATTGAAGTTAATTGTAAGAGTGATAAAATATAAATGGAACTACATAATTAATTAGATGAAAAGATCCTTAGACAGCTTCCACATAAGTCCAATAGGATGTCAGAATCATTTGCGAAGTATTTGATACTTAACGGTTCTGATGTTTTCTTATCGAAGAAAATTATCCTATAACTTATAATGGGAGAGATATTTGATATCGTTTTCGGAAGTTAGCATTGAACCATAGATCTAAGATTGTTCGTAGCTTACTACGGTCAAATTTTGAAGTTGATTAAGCCTTCGTTATGAATCATTCATAAAATGTATAAATTATTTGCGCAGCAAAAGTAAAGTAAACTTATTAAAGGTTTGACCTTTATAGTATGACAGTGAGAAATTTTATACTCAGTAATCTATCGTAAATTCTAAGGAAACTTGTCTCTAGTCGTACTAATTGAACAATTAAATATCTGTTGGTTAATGTTAATATTAAACTATATATTTTGGCTAAAGAATGTAAAGTGGTGTTCCTGAATGGTTTCTTTGAATAAGAGATCCATTGTGATTTCTTTGTTTAAAGAGTTCATTCTAGAATGGCCCTGGAGTTTGTATTATGCTAAGATCACAGTTTGATATACTAGCTTATAGAGCCTATTGTAGACTCAGATAAGCTTTCCGGAAATCTAGTTTTTCTAATTTTGATAACAGTCAGATTGTCTGATTTTATCAAAGCATAGAAAATACATATATATTAGTAGGGTAAGTGAGAGCGTACATATTTCTTTCTAGTGCTATATATTCTAACGACATTATCGTTATTAATGTAATAATGAGATGTTTACGAGGTAAAAGATTTACCTAAGTCTTCTTTTCTCGGTGAAAGCAGTGGGAGTAGTCTTTGTTATATTCGATATAAAGTTTTATATATGATATAAAACTAAGAGACTTGTGAGATACTCCCATTGGTCGTGCATTAGATATGATCTAATATAGGACACAGTAAGACTATCTGTATGACAGTTAATGTAATTGTTTGACAGTTAATATAACATTTTGACAGTTAGTGTTTCTCTTTTATATAGTATTCATCCTTCGTAAAGGATGATTCCTTTGTCGCAAGAGAAATTGATTATAATGTCTAATCAATATTATGCATCATAGGATGATGGCATAATGAATACTATATTATATACGACTAAAAGACATCAATTTAATCGTAATTGTTACGAGTAATTTTGATATGTTGTAGACCATAGGATGTGTCTTGAAACATATTTTTTGTTATATTTAAAATATTAAGAACGAGTTTCTTATTCATGGAGAATATAGTCTGCAACCACGGGGGTCTGATTAGTTTGAGTCTAATTATGATATTAGATGATCTACATCATAAAAGAGTCAGAAAAGATGCAGTGGGGAGTGTCACGAATGATTATACTGTAAGTAGAATTAATTGTAACTTATAAAGTATTGACTTATGAAATTACAAAGTGACCTTGTAAATTAGAAGTTTTGATATTGGTGTTGTAATTGCATTTATCTGCACAGTATTTTGGACCTGATCCCTAAATACTTGGACAATTCAGTAGC
Source organism: Zanthoxylum bungeanum (assembly GCA_019454045.1). Taxonomy (NCBI): domain Eukaryota; kingdom Viridiplantae; phylum Streptophyta; class Magnoliopsida; order Sapindales; family Rutaceae; genus Zanthoxylum; species Zanthoxylum bungeanum. Next base: position 299,122 of record SKCR01026514.1, read on the forward strand.
TATAGCACAATATTGATACTGCATCTGAGTCATATTGATGTATAAATTAGGTTATATAAAATATGAATGATGCTAGGTAAATGAAACGTTTTGAGATTGTTAGACAAACTCAATATGTTATAGCGGACTTACTTGTTGTTGCCTACCTCTTGAGTGAAAGGTCAGCTCTTGAGGACCATGCATATGTGATACATATTTAGATGTGTATATGATACCGTGGATTGGCACTAGAGCAAGTGGGAGAAATTGTTAGGGTTGGTGCTCGGAGTGCCAATCCGGATCGTGTTCATGTTCGATTCATGAATACGAACAATTCCTTTTTCCATAATATTACTTATTTATGGTAATACTTCTTGCTTTTATATACATATTCGATCTAATTACGATTAGATTGAAACTAATTATGATTTAGTGATATGTATATATTAGACAAATACCCGATAATATAATGTAGTGCATAGTTACAAAGCAGTTTGTAATTGACATTGGGAAGTGACGCTACTAGAAGTATATTATCAAATAAAGTTCCTGGTCAAGATTTACTAACACGGGTCGGTTAGTAAAATCCGCTGAGACCAGTACACGTCATATATCGAGACTTGGTCCGATGGTTTATCCCAATGAACCATGAGTCTAGAGAGACTCGTATAGACGTGTAGGTGTTTATATTGGATTAATACTGAACGACTCACTGAAGATTTCCTAATAGATAGTACACCAACGTCAATAGGAATCTTCTTGGGGCAAGTGAGCATAGTGATCATTTGACTTGAGATACCACTGTAGATGTATGAGGTATCCTCCACACTTTGATAGCAGTCACATCACCGATCTATTTAGATCAAACCTCTGCCTGTTCGTTGGGTGTGGACTGATCATCAGGATATCATGTGCGTATCAAGATAGGATCCGTAAGTTCTGTGTACAGAGCATAGGTATTCAATGTGCTAGCAATCTGTTAAATTCATGGGCCGTGGTACACTGTAGAAGTAAGTTCTAAGTGTTATTAAGAGATTGTTAGTAGAATCGTCAACGGGATTATACCTATAGAGATTTGACGTTATTATCTATATCTCTGGGATAATCTGGATACCTGTGACGGAGGGATTATACGTATGTGATGATCTCGACATGTATGGTTTAGAAAGTTTATCCGTGCTAGTCATAATTTATGGGTGGGTAGATTATGGACAAGAAATTGGATTTCGTGACAGATATGTCTGAACCTAGAGAGTCTCACTAATGAAATATACTCGTAGAGCACTAGGGCAACTTTTATGAATAATACTGATTATTTATAAGTCGTTTAACGGTTAAGAAAGATACATGCGTTTGGGATCTTTCGGCCATTTGTTAAATGTCAAATTATGGTATTTGACATTTATTATTTAATATATGTATTTTGATTATTTAATATAAATATGATACATATATTTAAGATATTTGTATTTAATTATTTGATTATTCAAATGTTGAATAATTAAATTAATTAAATAATAAATATCTTTTTACTTTATTAAAGTAAGTAAGATGGCTTATTTTAATTGGTTGGAATGGCCATTTTTAATTGGGATAAATGGCTTGATTTAATTAGTCCAAGTGTAGTATTTAATGGATAAATACAACATTTTTAATTAAATCATTTTCCAACATTAATTAATGAAATAAAAAATTGTAAAATTATTTGGCTATTATTCTTCCAAGTTTCGTCCACTTTAAGGAAAATATATAAGCCTTGTTTTTTCATTTTTTATTTCATATTCAAGAACCCTAAAATCAAATACAAAGTAAGGTTAAGAGAAAAATAGAAGGAAAAGAAGAAAAGCTTGGAATCTTGGTATTTTTGTAAGTTTTTCTTTACTTTCTTCTTCATGAAAAATGTTTCTATGACTCTAGGATTCAATATATGTAGCTTAGATCTTTCTCCACTCCTTTGTGTTTGTATTTTGATGGTTGGGAACTTGGTAGAAAGATGAAAGCATGTATGTTAAAAAGATTTCTTGAAATTAGTTCTTAAGCACTTTTTTAGCCATTTGATGGTGATGTTACCAATCTAGAGTTGTTTAGCCACTCATAAATAACCTAGAATTGTTCTTGAGTTGTTTCATGGTGGTGAGACTTGTTTGGTGTGGTAAGGATTTAATTAAAGTATTGAATTTACTTAATTTGGTATTAATTGGCCATTTGGACAATTTTGAGAAATTAGGGTTCATAACCCTTTCCAAATTTGGGGCTTTTCATATATGTTTTAATTAATGATGTATATATGATGCATATTAATTTTGGTGTTGATTGGAATTGATCTTGAATGGTTTTGAACCAATGTGGACTAAAGTGCAATTCTTGGAAACTTGAGGGACCTCTCGGCAATTTAGGAAAATTTGTTTTCTTGAATTGCAATTTGTATTTTCATGTTTAAGACATGTATAAATCATTTTGGTAGTGATTTGGAATCACCTAATTAAGTATTTGACAAATTAGGACTAAAATGATCAAAATGCAAAGTTTTGGGGCATTTCCGTAATTACTGAAAAATCTGGAAATTTTTTCAGAATTCTATTTTTCATGTATATTTGATTTACAAATCATTTTGGTTGTGATTGGAAATCACATAGGCTTGTTTTGAACAACTTAGGACTAAAATGATGAAAATGGAAAGTTTTGGGGTTGTATGGTAATTTATTGAAATTCCGATTTCTGGGTTAAAAATTTCTGGTTTTGAGTATTGAGTGATTAAAATAAATAAGTTTATTTTAATTACCCAAGAAAAATTAAAGAAATGAGAAAATTTGATTTTCTCGCATTCCGCTGCTTAACCCGGGTATTTTGCCCAAAACCCCAACATCAAGGTGTTGTCAACTCTTTGTAAGCTCACTATCCCACTTGTAGCTCGGGTCGGACTTGAACCCGAGCCGTAATAAAATACCCCCTTACTCCCATGGACGTAAATTGGAGCCACTTCTCGCCGAACCATGTAAATCTTTATCTCTATGATTTATCTGTCTACTTGTTAAGTTTGTTTTGGTTCCCTACTAACCAAACAAATTCACTACTGAGAGAGGTTTGTTCGAGGGGTTGATTTCATAAATTACCCTTAGAACGAAAAGTAATCATCAACAAAGGGAAACAAGTCGAAGAAAATAGGGAAAAAAGAGGAGAGAGTTTTGGTGAGCTGCTGCCGACTACAAGAGATTATGTGGCCGGTGGCTTTAGGGCTTTTAATTAAATTAGAGCAAAAAAAAAAATTGAATGAATGAGAGCAGTTGAAGAAGATGACCGTACATTATTGTACTTGTAATTTCTATTCTTTGCCTTATATTATTTATTATTTCATAATATTTGAAATATTTGTTCAATTGCTAGTAGCTGAGAAAAGATTTTATTGTGAAAATGAAAAAGCCTTTATTTATGAGTTTGCAGATAATTGTCCGAGGGGTGTAATTTGGTGATAAAGAGCTTAGAACTTGTCAGATCTTGGGTTTGAGTACATGAGTGCATTTCTTGTAAGAGCCTGGGGAAGTCGGGGGTTTCACCTACTCCGCTTAAGTTCGGATCGGGTGATTTGGCGGCGGGATTTTCAACGTTTTCAAAAAAAAAAAGTGAGAAGATAATTAAAACACGAAATTGGGTTAATAACATAGTAATATTAACAAACATAATATTGCCAAAATTTTGTCAACGGATGCTAGCTCATTTGATCAAGACACTCACACTATTATATAGAGGTATTGGGTTCGATTTCTCATATTGGTGTGAGTGAATGACCTTGTTCTCACAGACATAGTTCTATCAGCCTTTGAACCTTATTCTCTCATTCCTTTTGGGGCATAGTCAATGATGATCCGATAATAAAAAACTATTCTCTATATACTCATTCTCTCTTCAAGTAATGAAATAATATAATATAAGGAATAGATTTACACATTCCTTAAACTTATATATATATATATATAGGTCAAGATCTTCTCAAACTCCATTGCCATTAATCATCAGGAGAAATTAGTCCCATTAGATTTAAAATAAAGAAAAAGAAAACCCCTAATCCTGAGAAATTCATCTCATTAAATGTTCAAAATTTCTTAGACAGATGATAATCCAAACGAGATTTTAATGAAGAATACCAGAACTTGCATGAAGAATGTTCTTTGACAACAAGGCAGAAGCAATAAGAATATGAACATATAGAAAATACCATCGCCATCATTTACAAACAGTCCTCACCTCCCATCTGCTGATGTGAACGACTCAGCAAACCCATACGGGCATGTGGGTATGCTGGTCTGAGTATTGTCTAAGCTTGGAAGCAGCGAAGAAGAAGACGATTCCATATAGCTTCTACCTTCATAAGCCTGCCATTTCTTGAGTGCTTGAGGCAAGGACATGTCAAGGTCAATGCCATATACATCTTCAGAATTTGGTTCCGTTGGTTTCCAGAGTTCCACCAAGGAAGACAACACATTGACAGCATGACCCATAATGGGCCTTTGATATGGTTCCCTAGCACAGCAGTGACCTGCCAACTCAGCAACAGTGCTGACGCTGGCAAGTGTTTCCTCACTGAGGTTGATCGTAGGATCAATGGCCTTGCGGAATGAGTCTTTCTTAATGTGCATTCTTCGAAACCATGTTACAAGGTGCATACTTTCCTCAGGCTGGCTCTCATCAAGTGCTTTTCTGCCTGTGATTAGTTCCATTAATATTACTCCAAAGCTGAACACATCTACCTTAGTTGTCACCCTCCCGGTAACTGAAATAGAAACATCTTGTGTGAACTAGAAAGAAATTGAAACTGATACAATAGATATCGGAAAAGAAGATTTGATGACTCAATTAAAAGCTTGACACATCTACCTTAGATGACACAATTAAAATTCATCAAGCAAATAGAACTTAATTTGAGCACAACCGAAATGAAAACATTGAATCTTTTGTAAAAAGCAGGCTAGGCGGTATCCTGTGCTTGTTTCTGCTTATAATACCAAATGCAAAAATCACACCAACTAGTTTTCTCAAATTGTCATCTGTTTTATCTACAACCATAAATATTGGCATGTAAGCTGAAACATTCATAATTACTTTGTAAATATTTAACAGCAGCAATTCAGTTTGAACCGAAAGTACCTGCATATTCTGGGGCTAGATACCCAAAAGTTCCAGCTATTCTTGTTTCAATTGAGCCTTTTCCCTCAGGAGCGAGACGCACAAGACCAAAATCTGCAACTTTAGCCCTCATATCATCCCCAAGAAGAATATTTGAAGGCTTCAAGTCCCTATGTATAAAGCTTTGATGGGCCAGACCATGAAGATATTCAACACCCCTTGCCACATCTAAGGCAATGGTCAACCTTCTATCCCATTCCAGTGGTTTCAATCCTTCTTCTGCCCAGTTAAAGATATGCCTGCTGACCGTACCTTGGGGCATGTACTCATATACAAGAAGCTTCTCATTCCCATCCAAGCAATACCCAAGAAGAGCAACAAGATGCCGGTGCCTAACCTTGGTCAAAACAGCAATCTCAGATTTGAACTCTGCCAATCCCTTGCCAGAAATCACCCCAGATTCCATTCTCTTCACAGCAATCTTTGTTCCATCATGCAACTCCCCTTTATAGACTGTCCCAAAACCTCCTTGTCCCAAGATATTTTCTTCACTGAAATTGTTTGTTACATTCCTTAAGACTTGGATGGAAATTACCATGTTTCCTGCTTCAACCATTTGGATGTCACCGGTCTCACTACTAGGAATGGTATGTGTTTCACTGATTGCACCAACACTAACACTTGAGCCAGCAACTGTGATCTTAACACTCTCGTTGTCTGATCCTGAATGGCAAGGATGTATCACCATTGCATTGGGTCTCTGAACTCTTGTAAATGACTTTTGTTTCTTTTTGTAAAGGCAGAAAACCAAAACACCAATCAAGGAAACCATACAGACACCCCCAATAACACAAAACACAATAAATGCAATTAAAGCAGAAGATTTTTTGCCACCATGTTCAGAAATAAAATTATTTCCAGAACCTGTACTTGTTGGACTGCCTGATGGAGAGCCTTGAGATGAACTGCTCTTCTCCTTTCCAATATCTGGGTTACCATTAGTATTCACAATGATTACAATACTCTTAAAAGATGGGATTTTCCCATAAAGCTGATTGTTTGACACATCAAGTTCTTTAAGAGAATCCAGAGCAGAGAGTTCTTCAGGAATTGTACCACTGAGATTGTTATCTGCAAGAATCAATCTTTGCAGAGACTTGAGTGAAGCAAACTCGGGGGAAATTGTACCTTTAAGATTCATCTTCTGAAAATTGATGACAATAATACTACCATTATTACAAGTGACCCCAATCCAATCAGCACATGGATCATTTCCCTTCCAATTCTCAGCAAACTTTTGAGGATAACCCATCAATTTCACAATTGAAAGCAATGTATTAAGCCTAGGATCGCAATCACCAGGACTTGGCAAACAAAAGCTATTTGAATCCTTAGCCATGTCCAATGAGACGGATTTATCAAACTCAGGTACTGACCCTTGTAGCAAATTATTGGTTAGATTAACTATCTCTAACGAATCAAGCTTGACCAACGAATCTGGAATACAACCAGTAAAGAAATTATCCCTCAAACTCAAGCTTTCAAGTTGTACCAATCCAGAAAAGTCAGGTAAAGGACCCGAAAACGCATTGGAATGCAACCAAATCTCTTTCAACGATGTCATGTTGTGTATAATATCAATGCTACCACCGAGTTTGGGGTTACCAATCTGGCCATTAACCCACAGGGACTGTATCTGTGAACCAGAGAAGCTTCTGGGCAAGCCACCAATGAGCCGATTAAAGGCCAGATGCAAAATGGTTAAGCCTGGAAATTCATCAGGACCGAGAAAATCAGGTATTTGGCCCGTAATATTAGCAGAATTAGCTGAGAAATTCTGCAGACCAGAAGCGTTTCTAAGACTCTGAGGAATTTCCCAGGAGGAGAATGGATTATTATCAATCTCAATGGACTGAAGTGAAGATAAACCAGTAAAGAAATCACCAGGAAATGAAGTGAGGTGATTGTTACTTAGCATAACTACTTGCAATGAAGCTAACCCATTTAAACTTGGGAGAGGACCCGAAATGTTGTTCCATTGCAGCTCTAAACGCTCTAGTTTTGTCAGGTTTAGGAGATTTGAGGGAAGCGTACCTTGCAGATTTTGGTGACCGATTTGGATCCGAGTGACCCGTTTGTCCTCTGTGCAGGCAACGTGGTTCCATTTGCAGGGGTCAGAGTCGGACCATCCAAGAGACTCTGGTGCGTTAAGGCTTTTCTTGAGAGCTAACATTACTGCAACATCCGCATTACCACTTGCTCTCAGGAAAACTGAAGAGAGCCAAAGAAAAAGAGTCAGCAGCTTGAACCCGAGACAAGTTAGTTTCTTCATCTCACAAGCATATGACTGATAAACAAGGAAAGAGATATGTAGAAGCTGAAATGGAGAAAGAAAGAAAGATAACAAAAAAAGGGAAATCGGATAGTAGTAGGAAGTAGGGATCGATCAGAACGTGGCTGGCTATTGCACAGGATATCCGATCTTTTTAAGCCAAAAAAATAAAAAATAAAAAATAAAAAATTATCAATATCCGCTTTAACGTATCCGATTTCTATTCAATACCCATTTACAGGAAGGAAACCAACCCTACTAGCAAGATTGCACATGGACATAGGGACCACAGATCTGCGTATCGAAGGCTGTAAATGTCGTAGGTATTTGTATTTTGATTCCTGTTGCAATGACGCCAACTTGGCATTGCTTTTGTCTGTACCATGTCTTGCAGTTGCATTGCATGTGTTTGTGTTCTATCTTAATACCTGAAAAAAGACTTCTTCTTCTTCTTTTTTTTCGTGCAACAGAACGAGTGGAGTGAGGTGTTTTTTGGTTAGATGACAGCATAGACGGAACTCAACACAGGCGAAAGTTTTTGTTTAATTGTAAGCCATGCACATGGGCTCAACAAACTAGGGATTAAATAATGTGACAATCTTATGAGTTATCCATCTGTCCTTCGGTGGTTGTTTTTGTTTTTTTAATTTTTTTTTTTGCAATGCCTCGAAACCCCACCGTTAAACCACCTCTTCCGAGTTTGAACGGAACAAGTAAAATTCTCGATTGTCTCAGACTCTTACAAGAAACGCACTCCCTGAATTCAAACCCAAGACATGAAAATCAAACCTTAAATCCTACACCACCAAACCACGCCCATTTTTGTAAATCTACATTCATAAACCAGAAATCAAATTACAGATCGCTGTAGAGAGAAAAGCCATTTTATAACTATTTTCAAAAAGTTCTAAATCCATATATCATAAAAATTCATGATAGTTATTTTTTCATCATCCAACAATAATTGTTGTGTCATTTTATTATGTCATTTGTCAGTCATTAAATAGCATTATATATCTATCATAAATTATTGACATTTAACAATCATTAAATGATGACATTCATATGTCAATAAATAATAACAGTTTACTATCATAAAAATATCAACAAATAAATATTTTATTTTTAAATAATTTTTATTCTTAGATTTTTTCACTATTTAAATTCATTAAATTAATACCAAATTAAACGATGACATTAGTATCACATCTATTTATTTTTATAAAATGGCTCATGAATAGAGAGAATGCTTATGTCCAAAGGTAGTGCGAAATTATGACATGCACCAAGTCAACAGTCCCATCATCAACTATGTGCCGCTCATAACCACCAACTGACCAACAGCCTGAAAAAATAAGAAAATGTTAAACCTGTAATAGAGATTTTGTATGTTCATTAACTAGCAGCTAAACTAGAAGAAACCAAACAAAAACATAAAATTATAAGTGAAAAAATATGTCCAAGCTAAAAAAACCTTCACTAGTAATCACCTCATTCGAAAGATCAGAAAAATGAAATCACTTGTGCTTTATACAGTAAGGTATAACTATTGAAACGAAAGCAGGACAGAGGTAAATTTTTTGTTTTCTCTTAGCTTGCTCACATGAGCCTCAGACACAATTAGGACACTACAAAAATTATGGCCTTTAGCGTCCAATAATTAGCGTCGAAACCACTTTCGACGCAAATAATCACTTTTAGCGTCGTAATTAATATTCGACGCCAAATATCAAGATTTTAGCGACGAAAATCATATTCGACGCCAAATATTCAACTTTTTTCGTCGAATTCACATATCAACGCTAAAAGTACGACTTATAGCATCGAAAATTATTCGACGCTAACGTGTTTTAACTATTCCAATAATTTTTGGCGTCGTCATAAAATTGCGACGCTAAATGTTATACTTTTAGCGTCAAAAATCATATTCGACGCCAAAAACTTGAAATTTAGCGTCGACGAAGTAGCGTCGCTAAAGGTTTATGAAGATTCCACCGACAATTCTTTAATCTTTAGCGTCTAAATTTTAAATCGACGCTAAAAATCAGACATTTAGCGTCGAAATAGGAGATTCGACGCTAAAAATCAGACAATTAGCGTCGAATTTAATGTTTCGACGCTAAAGATAGATTAAAATGCAGAATGCCACCAATCTTTCTCCCCCTCTGCTTTTTCTCTCATTCTCTTCAATTTCATCCTCTGAAATCTGAGAATCTCTCCTCTGCAACCTCACAACTCTCCTACAAATTTTCAATAAAATTATAATCAATTTTCCATAAGGTAAATCTTCTTTCATATTTCTTTATTATTTTCATTTTTTATGATTATGTTTATTATATACTTTTTGTTAGTGGTTTATGATTCATATATGTAGATTAATTAATTAATTAACTAAATATAATTTTTCTGTAAACTATTTAATTTATCAACTAAATATATATGTATATGCTTAAATAAATAATTAATGAATTAGTAATGTTGATGAGTGTAATATGATGTTTAATAATTATATTATTATATTTAGGTATTTCGCTGAAATGAATAGAAATTAGATGAGCTCGCTGGATAGATTGAGTGTTGAATATCGTAATGGAGTGTATGAGTTCATGGAAGTCGCAAAGCAACACATTGATGCAGAAGGTTGTGTTCAGTGTCCATGTACAAATTATTTGAATAGGAAAAGGAAACGGTTAGATGAAGTTCATAATCATTTATACATGCCGGGAATATCACCAACTTACCGTACGTGGATTTATCACGGTGAGCAGTATAATTCTCAGTCACGGTTTATTGATTCCGGTGAAGGGAGCAGTAGTTACAATCAACCTGCAAACGATGAGATAACCGATGCTTTGCATGACTTACAAGGTCCACAACTTGGTCATAGTATTAGTGGTGACATGTCAGTGTTAAGTGGAAATGATCAAAATTTATTTAGTGAACTACTTGATGAGGCAAAAAAAATTCCATTTGAAGGTGCTGGAATGTCGATCTTGAATTTCGTTGTGAAATTATTACACATTAAAGTGATCAACAGAATGACCAACAAAAATATTGATATGATGCTAGAGTTACTGGGGTAAATATTACCGGTTGGAAGCGAATTTCCTAAGTCGCACTACGAGGCAAAGAAAATGTTGCGTGATCTGGGAATGGGGTATGAATCCATTCATGCTTGTAAGTATGACTGTGTATTATTTCGTGCCGAGTATGAATCACTTGAATATTGTCCGATATGTGGTGAAAGTCGGTACAAAGTCCGTGGTATGGGGAAGAAAGTGCCTCAAAAGATATTGCGATATTTCCCTTTAACGCCCAAGCTGCAGAGCTTGTTCATGTCACGACACACAGCGACTGACATGATGTGGCATCATGAAAAGATGATCGGTGCGTAGGGCATACTTAGACATCCTGCGGATGGAACCGAGTGGAAGGAATTTGATGACATGTACCCCCGTTTCGCTGAGGACCCCCGTAATGTCAGGTTAGGTCTTGCCTCTGATGGTTTTAACCCGTTTGGGAATATGTACAACTCTTATAGCATGTGGCCCATTATTGTTATTCCATATAACTTACCTCCATAGAATTGTATGAAGGATCCGTTCATGTTTATGTCATTGCTTATCCCTGGTCCACGTTCCCCTGGTAAAGATATGAATATTTACTTGAGACCATTGATCGAGGAGTTACAAACATTATGGACTGTGGGTGTGCATACCTATGATGCAGCTTCCGAGCAGTAAATTCATATGCATGCCGTATTATTATGG